>JXCR01050461.1:12151-45374 GCA_002079205.1 Phalaenopsis hybrid cultivar | reverse complement strand
TTTAAGCCTATTTCAAGTTAGAACATATCCAAATAACTCAAATTGGGCTGGTTAGTTTCAATTTCGAGCCATATTAAGCTAATTTTGAACTAAAATAAATCGAAATAACTCAAGTTGAGCCTGCTCGTTTTGATTCTGAGCTGTGTCGAGCTCGATGCAATTCTGAACCACGAGCTGATTTCAAGCTTCAAATAAAAAATGACGAGCCACGAGCCAATTTCAAACTGCACTAAATCTATTCGAGCCGACTCCAACTTAACTCTAAATCGCCAGATGAGTAATAATATTGGACAAAAACACCAATCTACCTTCAAAGCCTACTTTCAAAATTTGAATTGAAAAAAAATTTGTTAAATATTTGAGAAATACTAAGCTTAGATTGTTGTCAAATCATACTCTCAAAATACAGGAGCAGACGACTGTCGATGATCGTTCGCGATCGCCTACCAGCAGTGGTTTGCGGTGGTTGTTCATTGGTGGTTGCTGGGGCTGGAAATGCTCGTTGTATCAACACTGCAAAATATTAGACTTCAACTTTTTCATCTCTAGGCTTTGGTCTTCTATTGACTCTATTTATAGAGTCCAAATTTCAAAAAAGCAAAGAATCCAAACCACTTTGATCATATGGCTTGGGGAGATTCTCTCGATGTTCTTTGGGCATTTAACATCTTTAATGATGTCGAAATTGAGAGATTTTGGGCTCAACTTTTTCATCTCTAGGCTTTGGTCTTCTATTGGCTCTATTTATAGAGTCCAAATTGCCAAGAATGAAAGAATCGAAACCACTCTTATCATATGATTTGGGGAGATTCTCTCGATCGGACGATGTTCTTTGGGCATTTAACATCTTTAATGATATCAAAATTGAGAGATCTTGGGCTATTTTGATACGTCTTGTCGAGACAATCGATTCATCTGTAAGCACAACAAATTTGAGATTCATTTGACCTTCCAATTATATACTGAAAGCTCCCAAAAATGATTTAACAGCTGAATCCAGGTTTGATCTGACACAAATTGGACCAAATTTGGTATTTGTGTCCCTCTCATCAAACCGGTCAGTTTCTTTCTAAGTTTGCCCAAATAAAAATTTTGGATTACTTCTAATCAAAATATAAATATTTCCAACCTAAAAATTAGCCTAATGATGAAAATTCATGGGGTTGTGTATCAAATCAAAATCGCACATTTTAGACGAATTTCATCATAATTTGATAGCGAGCTGCATACAAATAATGAAATACCANGACTCTGTATTTTGTCAATAGGATTTCTGATATGAAACCAGCGGCTACTCTGCCCATGGCGTTCCAGATACTGATCAGGGAGACGAAGGTGTTGATGCTGCGAGAAGGGTAGCCTAACGATTCACCGATTTGCCCCATGTTGTCGATAGCAGTTAAGGTTCCTCCCACGCCGCAGATTGTGGAGAAGAAGAGGACTAGCATGTCGATGCTGAACAGGGCTTGGAGGATGGAGAAGTCCTCGCCCCTCGCAGGAGGATGGAGGATTTTTGATATGAAGGAGATGGGTTTTCGGACTGTTATTAGTTTGGTTTCTTCGGAGGTCTTCAGTTCTTGTTCGCCGGAGGAGGAGGTGCCATTGATGATGTTCAGCTGCTCTGTTTTCGTCCTGTTCGGCGGATTGGCTTCTTCTTCCCCTCCCGGCGCTATTGGGATGATTTGAGATGTATAAAAAAGAAAAAATGTGTTATTTTATTTGGTGGCCCGTCTTGAGGAAAAAAAATTGCTTGCGATAGATGTACATAATGCTGTGTATGATATTTGAGTTATATCAATGATACAAGGAAGTTACATTTGCGGTATAACTCCTTGTAACCTCCATGTAACATTCTGTAACTTATCTATAAACTAAAATAAATTACGCGCTTCTGTTATTATATATTAAGAATTTTTTTGTAGGTACATATAAGTTACAAAAAAGTTGCATAGATGTTACAATGGATTATATCGCGGATATAACTCCCTTGTACCCTCGGTATAACCTCAATATCGTACACAGCACTGCGTACGTCTATCACAGACAAATTTTTTCACGTTTTGAGGAGATATTACATAATTCTTATTAATCTAAATTCTAATTTTTACAAGTATAAGAATAAAGTTTTTAATATTACATAATGAATATCATTATTTTTATTTTTTTAAGAAGAAAAATACTCTTTTCATAAAAAGGGTTATGAAATTAAAATGTTATAAATATGAATATCGTATTTTGAATGTTTGGATATATGAATATTTAAGAAATGTAGGTATATAAATTTGAATTAAATTTAATAATGCAACAAAATAGTTAAGTTTAATAATATCGTCGAAAGTTATAATTTAAAAATAAAAATGCAATTTTTATTGTATACGAAGAAAAGCAATCATAATCACCGACTCTTCATTAATTTGGAAAAATTATAAATCATGTGCTTCTCAAAATAAATTAAAAAAAAAAAAACAGGATGCAAAATAATCATAAATAGTAAAAATAATATTTCATATTAAATAAAAATTTGTTTAAGGTATTCTAATCAAAATTTCGATTAAATGAATCTCCAAATAATTAAAAATTTTATGCAATAAATTAATGTAAAATTTAATTAATTAATTACCTTAAAAAAACTATTTCAAAATAAAATATAAAACTCTTAGATTTTCCCTTAATATTCATCTTAAATAACCCACAAAATTTGCATGCTTCTACCCACTAAATCTATATTTGCATTTCGTTAGTTTGTGTAATTAAAAATAAATATAGAATTAAATTTTTATATATTTATATTTATATTTATTAAATTAGATAAATAATGTAAATGTTAAACGTTCGGAAAAGAAATCGGCAGCATTAATACTTCTACACCGCTCCTCCGTCACCGCCCTGCTCTGCTTCAGGNTATATATATATATATATATATAAATTAAATTAGATAAATAATGTAAATGTTAAATGTTTAGAAAAGAAATCGGCAGCATTAATACTTCTACACCGCTCCTCTGCCACCGCCCTGCTCTGCTTCAAGCTCTTAACTTCCTCCCGCACCACCACCGCGACGGGGATGAAGAGAAGGAAGATAACGGCGGCGCCATTGGCAGCCAATTCAGCACGGGAGAACGAAACGAGCTTCTCCACAACAATAATAACCAAGAGATAGCCACCGAGCGCCACGGCGAGATACAGAAAATGATAGAACGTTTTGTCCACAACCGCCTCCCTGCCACGCGGCGGTTCAATTTTCCGCACAGTGTACACAAACACAAGCGACACGGCGGCCGGAAGCCAGGCAACAAGCAAAACCAGGGATTTGGAATTGTCAGCGCCGTAGAATCCCAAGTAAAGCTGCGTGAAGATTGCCCCGCTGAGACCCACGAAGCATTTCAGTAACCCAATCACGATTCCGCGGCTCTCCGGGAAGTTCTTGACGGCGGTGACGAGCGCCCCGGTGTTAGCGAAAGCCTGGGAATTTGCGCCCACGCAGATGTAGAGACACATCTGCCAAACGGGGGGGCGGGGAAGGCGGGCGGTGATGGATAGGTAGATCATGAGGTAGCCGAAGAGGTTCATGAAGGCGCCGAGGAGGAGGACGACGAAGGGAGGGGTGATCTCGTTGATGAGGCCGGAGAGGATGCCGACGTTGGCTCCGAGGTCTTTGAAGAAGGAGAGAGTGTTGAGGGTCTGTTGGTTGTAGTTGAGGGAGGATTTGATGTCTTTGGAGTAGATGCCGAAGATGTAGGTGGCGCCGGAGGCTGACATGATGAGGAAGCAAGCGTAGAGCATGAACCAGCGGCCTTTAAGGACTCGGGTGGCCAGATGGGTGGCGTTGCGTCTGAAGTTTGGGGGCGGTGAGGGATTGAAGGTGGTTAAAGCCATGGTTCTCTGTTTTGGNATGATGACGAAGCAAGCGTAGAGCATGAACCAGCGGCCTTTAAGGACTCGGGTGGCCAGATGGGTGGCGTTGTGTCTGAAGTTTGGGGGCGGTGTGGGATTGAAGGTGGTTAAAGCCATGGTTCTCTGTTTTGCCTTCTCTTCTGTTCTCTTTTAATTGGGTCTTGAGTGAGGTTTAGAAAGGCTTAGTTATAGCGTTTAGACGCAGTAGCTTTCTATTGGAGATAAGTTGGTTGTATTTATAAATATTAAAGTTTTGATTTGCAACAACTTCCATAATTTTAGAGAGAGAGAGAGAGAGAGAGAGAGAGAGAGAGTACGTAAAAGAGAAGAAAATAAAAATATGTTTCGTGCCGTATGATGTCTATCCACAATATTTTGATGAAAGACAAAAAAATTGATGTCAAACAATACTTTTAAAGGATGAAGTTCTGTTATTGTGCGCTTTGGCAAGTGGGCTCGATTCAACCACTTCGATAGGTGGTCTTCGTTCCGGCACTTGGACGAGTGAACTCAGTTCAACCACTTCGGTAAGTGAGCTTAATTCAGCCACTTTGGAGGCTGGGCTTGGTTCAATGAAAACTACCAGATTCCATGACAGAGATTCATGCAGCTTGTAAGACTTATTGTCTTCCATATCGGATTCCGTATTGAAAAACTTCATTAGACATTTTAGTTATTTCTGCGTATACATTTAGTTCCACAATTCTTTTGGCTCTTTGATCAGGTTATGTGGGTAGAACAAGAGAATGAGAATACTTTGATTTTTTTGCAGTTACAAGAATTTCATATTTTCATTGGGCTTTGTGACTTAGATCATGGATCATCAAGGTGAAAACTCTGTTTGATTCAAAATGGTACCGTTTTTAACCTAGGGACACACCGACGTTTCCTTCAAGGAGTCAGATCATTCATATTCTTTGATGATTCATGACCGACCTTCTCCCGGGGGCACTTTGTGCTGCACCTATATGGACTAGCCTCTTGAATTATTGTGGTGAATGACACATGTTACATTCTCGGAACCTTGGCTCTCTTAAGGCAAATGGTCAATTCAAATCATCAATTCAATCTGTTGAGATCAACACAATTTTTATTTGTGATCAAAGAGAAACCATCTAGTTGATTTGATGGCAAAGGACTAGTTGGTCGTGACTCGCCCTAGGACGACCATTATTACATCATTTGGGCTACCAGTAAAGAAAGTACAAGGTTAAGTTGGAAGTTATAAGTAACATTGATTGTAATAGTTATTAAAATTTTAAGAATTTGCTTCTTTCAGGGTTAAATGAGCATTGTGGGAGAACCATAAGTCCTTCGTTTTTATAGAAAGTTCACTCCCGGCTAGTAAGTTTGAGGCATTTCTTTGACACTTCGTTTTTCGCTATGAGCAAGATTTCTAATGTTGAGATGAAAATTGCATGTTCTCGTATGGAAGGCAATATTTGTTATAGAAAATAGTAAATTGTTCAGATATTAGAAGATGAATCTTAAAAAAGAACCAAGCTTTTTATGGATTGTAGTGTCATGATAGAAGGTTCTTATTTTGAGCTTCCTATAAAAAAAAAGGCTTTCCAGACCTGGCCTTAGATGAAGCACAGGGAACTTATTTGGTTGATAAGGTAATGCCACCTTCTCTAAAATTTTGTTCTCCTAGGAAGATTTCCTCTGAATTGAACAATCCAATGAAGAGCCAGCTTCTCGACGTGTCCTAAGGACCAAGAGCATATAGTTTGATGGCTTTGGTTGAGCCCCACGCTCCAGGCGCGTTAGTTACATTTTACTCTTGCAAGTTCTGGAATTATCATTAGTGTGATAAGCTCTCCCATGTCCAGTGCATTTTGGAGATCATGTTCAAGGACTTTCTATTAGTAAGAAGATATTCCCCCAAGTATGGTATTATTGAGGATGAAGTCCTGAGACAGGGTGATGCTGGTTCGTCTTCTAAGGGTAACTTAACATGACCTCATCTATTTGGGATTTTTTTCTTATTGAACATGATCTCTTACTATATTTAGGGTTATCAATCGATAAATATATTGAAAACCTTAGAATGGGTGATACCAATGTTGGGACCCCCTTTAGAGCTGCTACGTCGATAGAAATCTAAATTCCCAATAAAGATATCATTCCAACTATTTGAGAGGTTCCTGCTCTGTTTGAAAGGACCTTGTTGAGCTTTAAACCATCATCCAATATTCATTTTTGTCATGAAGATGATAATAATTTGAGAGAATTACTAGTCACACTAGAAGACAAATTTTTTGAGGCAAAAGGAAACCTTGCCAATCTGGAACTTAGGAAATTGGTTTTCGATCTGAAGTCATAGGATCTAGTTGTTGAATTGCTGGAGGAATTCACTAACATCGGCTAGATACTGGAGATCGTAGAGGTTGAATTAGCCTTTTCCAACAACATTTTGGATTAGGAAATCCTGTCATCTTTATTGCTGGCGGTTAAGTAGTGTTTCAACTCCTTTGATTGGGGACTATTAATATGGAGGATATAAAAAATAAATATTTTTTCACTTTTTATGCATAAGAATTGCCATGTTTGCACTCATTTTTTATCTATAAGGTTTGAATTCTTCGAACAAATGTTATACTTTAGAGTTATTTGTGATTGCTTTTGATTATTTATGAATACGTTTTTAGCACTTTTTATATGTGATAGTTTATAATCTTGCCTGAAGTCTGCACCCCTTGACCTTCTTTTTTGTGCTTAGGCATCGATCGATCACATATTTTTTTTGAAGAAGATGATGGTATAATCATTTTATCATTGATTCCTCTTTAACGTTCTCTTCCTTTTGTTTCATCTTACTAGTGATTTGCTTCTAGTAATGGCAACCGACTTGGAAAAGTGGGGTTCAACTCCCTCGATAGCAAGATCTCATAAAGGTTCACAAATGGATTGTGGTTTGCTGGCAGAAGCACATTCAAAATTCGTATTCGACAATATCATGACTTTGAGATTGTCTAGAAAAGAGGAAATCCAAAACACCATTCATGCACATTACATATGTATGCATTTCAAACAATTTCAATCAGGTTTCAGTTCCTTCTATGTGTGGAGTTGATAGATATTTTATACTTCTTTGGGCTTGTTCTTGCTCAAATTGGCCTCAGCTCAATTGTGAAAGTAATAGAGGTCATAATGTATGCTTGTGTTCAATCTTTATTTTGGTTCATGAGCCTATTCTAGCACTCCTTCTTTTTGATGGTTCAAAATAATAGAATGATTATCTTTTCTTTACAGTTAAAAATGCTAGGTCTTGTAAGCAAGATTCCTACTTATTGGAAGAAATAATTTTATTTTATTCGTAGAAAAAATTATTGGAATTGCCCCAACCAAGATTCAGCGATTAGGAAAGAAGATGCCTGACGTTCGACTGTTGACATCTGCAGAGGATAGAATTTTTTGGGTTTTGAATAAGGTGCAGATTGACATTACTTGGTACACTTCACCTTATTTGCTCAAGTAAATGTCGAAAGGCAAAACCTTTAGCTTCTAATTCTGTAGTCATTATTCTTCTTAGACATATCATTGGTTGGGTCGTTGCCTACCGTTGTGATTCTTTTGAATTTAGATTAGACGAACTTATCAACAAATGACCATGACAATAGGATTACATCTATTCAATCTCTTCTCATGCCTCTTGGCTTTGCCAGGTTTTTGAGAGCTAGCTTGAGAGGTAATATTCTATAAGGGGGTCTTCCACCACTTCAGCCATGACATACCAAGTTGAAGTTGTCTCTTATATAGAACTTCTCTTTCAAACTTAAATTGGTTCACCCTATTTTTCTCAGCTTGAGCTTGGAGTATGAGGGATCTCTCCCATACAACCGTAAATTCCTGTCGAAGATTGGTTTTCTCCTCATCCATCCTCTCCACTTTCCCTAAAAGTACAAGCAACTTGTGTACCTCCTTGCCTCGATAAATCCCGATCAATTGAAAGAAGTTGTTCTCAATCTCGTTCAGGTGGTGAGCCAATGACTTGGGGATATACAACATCCACCAATTGCTTCCCCACGAATCTCCAAAGGACTGTATGGGTAGTTAATCCCACAATCCTTGCTCAAGTTTTGGTTACCTTCGAGTGTCAACTAGGCAACCACCCTTAGCACCACAGTCGGGTTCTCACCAACTTTTGACGAAGGCGAGTCATCACCGAGGGCTATTGGGACTGGATCAGCTGCACCAAGAGACTACATAAAGACGAGGGGATCTATAAATAATTAAAATCTAACAAGCAAGATTGATGCTCTTCATACCTAGGCATCAATCCCACTTAGATGTTGTAAGTGGCACGACAATCTTCTTGTGCCACATGTGGCGGTAGAGCACCAACAGTTTCTTGCACCCTGGGTGGTGGCATAGCACCAATAGTTTCTTTCACGATCTATTAGGACAGCAGGTCATGTGTCGCAATAGAAGCTTGAGCTAATGGATCGATGATTGAGCTTGTCACCTATATGTTCTTTCGCCTCGTACCGAGGAATGAATATGATAACCCCCACTTAATCCATGAGCGCAATCATTTTTTTTTCCTTAAAGAATGTTTTTCTTCTTATTTTCACATTCCAGGAAGCATTGCTCCTTTGGTCTCTTAAAGGCAACCGAAGCAGATCTTTGATGGAGATATCAATAGGGAGATTTGGCATGTTCTCCATTGTAATTCTCGAAAGCTGACTGATTCAAACGAGAAGGGATGCAACACAAATATGACATGTAAAGAATATCACAACACTAGGGCTGTCAAATCGGTTCGTTGTTCACGAATAACTTATGTTCGACATGTTAATAGCTTATGTTCGATTCGTTCGCTAAACATATGAGCCGAACACTAACAATTTTTTACACTCAATATATAAACGAGTCGAACATAAACAAAGTTTTTCTCATTCGTGTTCGGCCTGTTTTGGCTCGAAATAATTACACACACACACACACACACACACACATATATAAATTGATGAGTGTTATTTTTAAATAGTTTAATCGATTACATGGCTCCAAGTATTTACAATCAATTAAAAGTATTAATTAAAAAATAAATTAAATATAAATTAAATTCTATTTAAATGAATATTTTAATATAAATAAAAAGATTTAAATCTCAGTTCGATCACTAACATCCTACGACTACATAACTAAGGCTACCAAACGACTCGTAATTTATGAAGAACTCGTGTTCGGCTCACTAAGCAAACAAGCTGAACATGAACAAATTTTTGGAGCTCGATTTATAAACGAGCCGAAAAAGAACTATAGTATTTTTTAACGAGCCGAACAAAAACCGAGTGTGGGCTCGTTTACACCCCTACATCACACTTTATTTATAAGGATCAAATGAGTGAAAATCAAGGAAGTTCAATTATTGAATCATTGATTAAGAATAAATGCTATATACACATTTCATTAAATTTTTTTATTTTTATTGTGGCATTGCTTTCAAAAAGTAAGAAAATTAAAAAAAAAACCTATAGTTTATTCATAAAATAATGTGCTAACAGTGATTCTGAGAAGATCTAACAGTTCAAAGGAGAAGAGTACAACGAGGGGGAGCTTATAGATATAAGAATGTGAGGTTTATTTATCCAACTAAATGCAGTTATTCGAGCAAAAGCCAGCAAGGCCAAAATAGGACGAGCCATGAGGAGTTAAAAAGATAAGCAAATGATTTGATTTTGAATCATTCCTTCTGAAACAAGATAAGGAGGCATGTAAGCCAACCATCAAGAAAAAGCCGACTCGAGGTATGACTCAATCCCTCACCGTTCCAAATCTTATTGGGGTTGTCTAGAAGTCTTCCCATCTATTATCAAGTGTCAACAGTTAGACTAGATCAGCTGAACAACAACACCGACCAAGGCTTATCGATTGAACCAGTCCTACCGATCTGATGTCAATCAAGCTTAGCCGACCGAGTTAGAGAGCAACCGGGCGATAAACTCATACATGCAAAATACCGAGAATATGTAGCGCACCCCACTTTAAAGTAGGGGAAAAATTATATCATCATGAAATGTACCATCCCTCTATAAATAGGGTGATAATTTTGTGAATAATGACACATGGGTTATTTTTCACTCATCTCTCTCTCCCCCTAGAATAGATCGGCTGACCAACAAAGCCAACCAAGCCTTATCGACTGAACTAGCCCCGCTGACTTAAAGTCAATCAAGCTTAGCTGACTGAGTCAGACAACAACCGAGTGATAAACTCATACATACAAAATACCGAGAATATGAAGTGCACCCTGCTTTAAAGTATGGGAAAAATTGTATCATCATGAAATGTACCTTCCCCTATAAATAGGGAGATAATTTTGTGAATAATGTCACATGGGTTATTGTTCACTCATCTCGCCACCCTCCCAACACTCTATTCATTGGGTGTGATTCACAGACAAATCTTCATTTCAAAAATTCCAAAAGTCATCACACAATACCCTCACAGTGATTGATATATACAATGGTCGTTATCAATGTGTCAGGATATGAGTTGGTCGATAAATAATTTGAATTCTATTGAATAAATTAAAATGTTGGTAACAAATTGGTGTTTGATGGATGTTGTGAAATTTAGGATGAAAAAAACACATGAATCGACACAAAACCATAAGAACACAGAGATTTACGAGGTTCGGCAAAGATGCCTACATCATCGGGAGCAGAGCGGAAAATTCACTATTTCAGATGAGTTACATACACATAGGGTTACACATCTATTTATAGATAAAACCAACAGATAAATTTACAAACACGCCCTTGCTCCCCCAACCCACTAATCCAAGAGACACATCTCTTCATTCCAGGAGACACACCTCTCCAAATCCAAGAGACTCCAAATTCCTGGTATATGAGTCATTCCTAATAATGGATAGAGATGGATGATAAGTTGGTGCCAGACATATGGAGTAGGGTTGATGGTCTCATGTTAGTTAGCTTGGTTGGGCTGGCAGGCTAGTCGCTAGTAAAAAAGTTTGAATCGACTAGCTGGTGTTAGACAAATTCTAATGAGCTTGATGATGTTGGTGACTTCAAAAGTTAGGATTATACACTTGGCTTTCTTATGACAATTAAAGTTTATATCACATTAAAATTGACAATTCCTTATTTAGATATTATAATACACAGCGACAGACTACTTTGTGGCTGCTGACTCTCAGCTTGGAAATGGTGTTCTAATTCAAATAAGAAAAACCAATCCACAATAAATATGTCCATACATAACAACAAAATACGTGTACAATTCGAATTAATAAAACCAAAGTGCTTCCATTCCGCATTGTTTGACTTCATAACACTTGTACCAAAATAAGTTAGTTTGATGTGTTGAGAAATTACGTAATTTAAGAAAAAGTTAAAATTTTCAAAATAATGATTGATACATTTATATTTAATATGAATGTCAATTTAAGTTAGCGGGTTGGCTACATATTTGATTGAAAAATCAAATCAATTTAAATAGCGAAACCTGATTCGACCTGATCCTACCTAATTTGAATCGGACTTGTTTAGTCTTTTTATTATATAGATCATTAAGTTTCTTGGATTAACACAAACATGATCAATTTTGTATTGATTTCGGCCTCAACCCACTCAAATACTACCGACTATACATGCTAGATCCAAATCTAGCCTGAATAGTAGTCCAATCAACTTAAACCCAAATTTCTTTTAGCCGGGTCGGGTAGTTAGGTTAGGGTCAATTTTGGAGACTCCAAATTAAGTGATATATATGCATTTGATTGACTCAACATTTGTCTTCTTGACCAGTTTGTGGGGCTACTAATTTAATCTTAATTGACTTTTCTGGCTTGTGATAGGCTGCTTGTAACCGTTGGCATTTTATTTATTTTCTTTATTTGCTTTCACAATTAAAGACAAGTTATTCCTCTTCTATTTTAACATACAAATCATTTGAAGGAGGCCCGAATCCAAATTATGTAAGTTATCTTCAATCCATATTTATATAAAAATTTCTTTAAGTATAGACTTCAAGCTAAAGGGGGCTTTTACATACATACCCCCAATTCCTATGTATTTGCATATCTAACACCTATTTTTTTTTCTTACATTTATACCTTCCTAATCTCTTATACATATCACATTAAAAACACCACCATTTTAGTATGTAAATATTGCTGGTGCATGTCAATTATATTACTTTAATATAAAGTAAAATATGATCGCACTGCCTATAAAATATTTCCTATTAATATAAGCAAAATTTGATCATAATGCCTACTAAATATTTATTTCATGTTCCTGCATGTTTATGACATGTGTAGCATAAACTATGCTTAATGTATGTAATAGTTTGTAGTATCAGTTTAGTGATAAGTTTATTAGTTATTTCGGCCAATATGCTANGAGAGAGAGAGAGAGAGAGAGAGATTCTTTCTGAGAGAGAAAAGAGAAGAAATTAAAAATATGTTTCGTACCGTATAATGTCTATCCACAATATTTTGATGAAAAACCAAAAAATTGATGTCAAACAATACTTTTAAAGAAGGATGAAGTTCTGTTATTGTGTATAATACTGATTATATCTGGTAATTATCCTTTCCTAGAAGGTCTAGGCCTCTCATGGAGAAGAGGTAAATCTAGGCGCTTTGGCAAGTTGGCTCGATTCAACCACTTCGATAGGTGGTCTTCGTTCAGGCACTTGGACGAGTGAACTCAGTTCAACCACTTCGGTAAGTGAGCTTAATTCAGCCACTTTGGAGGGTGAGCTTGGTTCAATGAAAACGACCAGATTCCATGACAGGGATTCATGCGGCTTGTACGACTTATTGTCTTCCATATCAGATTCCGTATTGAAAAACTTCATTAGACATTTTAGTTATATCTGTGTATACATTTAGTTCCACAATTCTTTTGGCTCTTTGATCAAGTTATGTGGGAAGAACAAGAGAATGAGAATACTTTGATTTTTTTTGCAGTTACAAGAATTTCTTATTTTCGCTGGGCTTTGTGACTTAGATCATGGATCATCGAGGTGAAAACTCAATTTGATTCAAAATGGTACCATTTTTAACCTAGGGACACACCGACGTTTCCTTCAAGGAGTTAGATCATTCATATTCTTCGATGATTCATGACCGACCTTCTCCTGGGGGCACTTTGTGCTGCACCTATATGGATTAGCCTCTTGAATTATTGTGGTGCATGACACATGTTACATTCTCGGAGCCTCGGCTCTCTTAAGGCAGATAGTCATTTCAAATCATCAATTCAATTTGTTGAGATCAACAAAATTTTTATTTGTGATCGAAGAGAAACCATCTAGTTGATTCGATGGCAAAGGACTAGTTGGTCGTGACTCGCCCTAGGACGTCCATTATTACATCATTTGGGCTGCCAGTAAAGAAAGTACAAGGATAAGTTGGAAGTTATAAGTAACATTGATTGTAATAGTTATTAAAATCTTAAGAATTTGCTTCTTTCAGGGTTTAATGAGAATTTTGGGAGAACCATAAGTCCTTTGTTTTATAGGAAGTTCACTCGCGGCTAGTAAGTGAGGCATTTCTTTGACACTTCGTTTTTCGCTATGAGCAAGATTTTTACTGTTGAGATGAAAATTGCATGTTCTCGTATGGAAGGCAACATTTGTCATAGAAAATAGTCAGTTGTTCAGATATTGGAAGATGAATCTTAAAAAAGAACCAAGCTTTTTATGGATTGTAGTGTCATGACAGAAGGTTCTTATTTTGAGCTTCTTATCAAACCAGCAGGCTTTCCAGATCTGGCCTTAGAGGAAGCACGGGGAACTTATTTGGTCGATAAGTTAATACCGCCTTCTCTAAAATCTTGTTTTCCTAGGAAGATTTCCTCTTAATTGAACAATCCAATGAAGAGCCAGCTTCTCGACGTGTCCTAAGGACCAAGAGCATATAATTTGTTGGCTTTGGTTGAGCCCCACGCTCCGGGCTCGTTAGTTACATTTTACTCTTGCCAGTTCTGGAATTATCATTAGTGTGATAAGCTCTCCCATGTCCGGTGCATTGCAGGTCAGACTGCCAATAAATTAACAATCTTGGAGATAATGTTCGGGGACTTTCCATTAGTAAGAAGATATTCCCCCAAGTCTGTTATTATTGAGGATGAAGTCCTGAAACAGGGTGATGCTGATTCGTCTTCTAAGGGTAACTTAACATGACCTCATCTATTTGGGATTTTTTTCTTGTTGAATATGATCTCTTACTATATTTAGGGATATCAATCGATAAATATATTGAAAACCTTAGAATGAGTGATACCAATGTTGGGTNGCTCGTTAGTTACATTTTACTCTTGCCAGTTCTGGAATTATCATTAGTGTGATAAGCTCTCCCATGTCCGGTTCATTGCAGGTCAGACTGCCAATAAATTAACAATCTTGGAGATCATGTTCGGGGACTTTCCATTAGTAAGAAGATATTCCCCCAAGTCTGTTATTATTGAGGATGAAGTCCTGAAACAGGGTGATGCTGGTTCGTCTTCTAAAGGTAACTTAACATGACCTCATCTATTTGGGATTTTTTTCTTGTTGAATATGATATCTTACTATATTTAGGGATATCAATCGACAAATATATTGAAAACCTTAGAATGAGTGATACCAATGTTGGGACCCCCTTTAGAGCTGCCACGTCGATATAAATCTGGATTCCCAATAAAGATATCATTCCAACTATTTTAGAGGCTCCCGCTCTGTTTGAAAGGACCTTGTTGAGCTTTAAACCATCATCCAATATTCATTTTTGCCATGAAGATGATAATAATTTGAGAGAATTACTAGTCACACTGGAAGACAAATTTTTTGAGGCAAAAGAAAACCTTGTTAATCTGGAACCTAGGAAATTGGTTTTCGATCTGAAGTCATAGGATCCAGTTGTTGAATTGCTGGAGGAATTCACTAACATTGGCTAGATACTGGAGATCGTGGAGGTTGAATTAGCCTTTTCCAACAACATTTTGGATTAGGCAATCCCGTCATCTTTATTGCTGGTGGTTGAGTAGTGTTTCAACATCTTCTTTGATTGGGGACTGTTAATATGGATGATATAAAAAAAATAAATATATTTTCACTTTTTATGCATAAGAATTGCCATGTTTGCACTCATTTTTTTATCTATAAGGTTTGAATTCTTCGAACAAATGTTATACTTGAGAGTTATTTGTGATCGCTTTTGATTATTTATGAATAAGTTTTTAGTACTTATTATATGTGATAATTTATAATCTTGCCTGAAGTCTGTACCCCTCGAGCTTCTTGTTTGTGCTTAGGCATTGATCGATCACATATTTTTTTTTGAAGAAGATGATGGTATAATCATTTTATCATTGATTCCTCTTTAACGTTCTCTTCCTTTTGTTTCATCTTACTAGTGATTTGCTTCTAGTGATGACAACCGACTTGAAAAAGTGGGGTTCAACTCCCTCGATAGCAAGATCTCATAAAGGTTCACAAATGAATTGTGGTTTGCTGGCAGAAGCACATTCAAAATTCGTATTCGACAATATCATGACTTTGAGGTTGTCTAGAAAAGAGGAAATCCAAAACACCATTCATACACATTAAATATGTATGCATTTCAAACAATTTCAATCAGGTTTCAGTTCCCTCTATGCGTGGAGTTGATAGATATTTTAAACTTCTTTGGGCTTGTTCTTGCTCAAATTGGCCTCAACTCAATTGTGAACGTAATAGAGGTCATAATGTATGCTTGTGTTCAATCTTTATTTTGGTTCAGGAACCTATTCTAGCACTCCTTCCTTCTGAAGGTTCAAAATAATAGAATGATTATCTTTTCTTTACAGTCAAAAATGCTAGGTCTTGTAAGCAAGATTCCTACTTATTGGAAGAAATAATTTTATTTTATTCGTAGAAAAATTGATTGGAATTGTCCCAACCAAGCCTCAGCGATTAGGAAAGAAGATGCCTGACTTCCGACTGTTGACTTCTGAAGAGGATAAAATTTTTTGGGTTTTGAATAAGGTGCAGATTGACATTACTTGGTACATTTCACCTTATTTCCTCAAGTAAATGTTGAAAGGCAAAACCTTTAGCTTCTAATTCTGTAGTTATTATTCTTCTTAGACATATCATTGGTTGGCTCGTTGCCTACCATTGTGATTCTTTTGAATTTAGATGAGAAGAACTTATCAACAAATGGCCTGGACAATAGGATTACATCTATTCAATCTCTTCCCATGCCTCTTGGCTTTGCCAAGTCTTCGAGAGCTAGCTTGAGAGGTAATATTCTATAAGGGGGTCTTCCGCCACTTCAGCCATGACATACCAAGTCGAAGTAGTCTCTTATATAGAACTTCTCTTTCAAACTTAAACTGGTTCACCCGATTTTTCTCAGCTTGAGTCTGTAGTATGAGGGATCTCTCCCATACATCCGTAAATTCCTGTCAAAGATTGGTTTTCTCCTCATCCATCCTCTCCACTTTCTCCAAAAGTACAAGCAACTTGCGTACCTCCTCGCCTCGATAAATCTCGATCAATCGAAAGAAGTTGTTCTCAATCTCGTCCAGGTGGTGAGCCAATGACCTGGGGATATACAACATCCATCAATTGCTTCCCCATGGATCTCCAAAGGACTGTATGGGCAGTTAATCCCAGAATACTTGCTCAAGTTTTGGTTACCTTCGAGTGTCAACTAGGCAACCACCCATAGCACCACAGTCGGGTTCTCACCAACTTTTGACGAAGGAGAGTCATCACCTAGGGCTATTGGGACTGGATCAACTGCACCAAGAGACTACATAAAGACGAGGGGATCTATAAATAATTAAAATCTAATAAGCAAGATTGATGCTTTTCATACCTAGCATCAATCCCACTTAGATGTTGTAAGTGGCACAACACTCTTCTTGTGCCACAGGTGGCGGTAGAGCACCAACAGTTTCTTGCAGCCCGGTTGGTGGCATAACACCAATAGTTTCTTACACGATCTATTAGGACAGCAGGTCATGTGCTGCAATAGAAGCTTGAGCTAATGGATCGATGAATGAGCTGGTCACCTCTATGTTCCTTCGCCTCGTGCCGAGGAATGAATATGATAACCCCCACTTAATCCATGAGCGCAATCATTTTTTTTCCCTTAAAGAATGTTTCTCTTCTTCTTTTCATATTCAAGGTGGTACTGCTCCTTTGGTCTCTCAAAGGCAACTGAAGCAGATCTTTGATGGAGATATCAATAGGGGAATTTGGCATGTTCTCCATTGCAACTNGCCTTTTCCAACAACATTTTGGATTAGGCAATCCCGTCATCTTTATTGCTGGTGGTTGAGTAGTGTTTCAACTCCTTCTTTGATTGGGGATTATTATGGAGGATATAAAAAATAAATATATTTTCACTTTTTATGCATAAGAATTTCCATGTTTGCACTCATTTTTTATCTATAAGGTTTGAATTCTTCGAATAAATGTTATACTTGAGAGTTATTTGTGATTGCTTTTGATTATTTATGAATAAGTTTTTAGCACTTATTATATGGGATAATTTATAATCTTGCCTGAAGTCTGTACCCCTTGAGCTTCTTGTTTGTGCTTAGGCATTGATCGATCACATATTTTTTTTGAAGAAGATGATGGTATAATCATTTATTCCTCTTTAATATTCTGTTTCTTTTGTTTCATCTTACTAGTGATTTGCTTCTAGTGATGGCAACCGACTTGGAAAAGTGGGGTTCAACTCCCTTGATAGCAAGATCTCATAAAGGTTCACAAATGGATTGTGGTTTGCTGGCAGAAGCACAATCAAAATTCGTTTTCAACAATATCATGACTTTGAGGTCATCTAGAAAAGAAGAAATCCAAAACACCATTCATGCACATTAAATATGTATGCATTTCAAACAATTTCAATCAGGTTGTAGTTCCCTCTATGCGTGGAGTTGATAGATATTTTAAACTTCTTTGGGCTTGTTCTTGCTCAAATTGGCCTCAACTCAATTGTGAACGTAATAGAGGTCATAATGTATGCTTGTGTTCAATCTTTATTTTGGTTCATGAACCTATTCTAGCACTCCTTCCTTCCAATGGTTCAAAATAATAGAATGATTATCTTTTCTGTACAGTTAAAAATGCTAGGTCTTGTAAGCAAGATTCCTACTTACTGGAAGAAATAATTTTATTTTATTCATAGAAAATTGATTGGAATTGTCCCAACCATGCGTCAGTGATTAGGAAAGAAGATGCCTGACGTCCGACTGTTGACTTCTGAAGAGGATAAATTTTTTTGGGTTTTGAATAAGGTGCAGATTGATATTACTTGGTACACTTCACCTTATTTCCTCAAGTAAATGTTGAAAGGCAAAACCTTTAGCTTCTAATTCTATAGCCATTATTATTCTTAGACATATCATTGGTTAGGATTACATCTATTCAATCTCTTCCCATGCCTCTTGGCTTTGCCAGGTCTTCGAGAGCTAGCTTGAGAGGTAATATTCTATAAGGGGGTCTTCCGCCACTTCAGCCATGACATACCAAGTCGAAGTAGTCTCTTATATAGAGCTTCTCTTTCAAACTTAAACTGGTTCACCCGATTTTTCTTAGCTTGAGCCTGGAGTATGAAGGATCTCTTCCATACATCCGTAAATTCCTGTCAAAGATTGGTTTTCTCCTCATCCATCCTCTCCACTTTCTCCAAAAGTACAAGAAACTTATGTACCTCCTCGCCTTGATAAATCCCGATAAATCGAAAGAAGTTGTTCTCAATCCCGTCCAGGTGGTGAGCCAATGACCTCGAGATATACAACATCCATCAATTGCTTCCCCACGGATCTCCAAAGGACCGTATGGGAAGTTAATCCCACAATCCTTGCTCAAGTTTTGGTTACCTTCAAGTGTCAACTAGGCAACCACCCTTAGCACCACAGTCGGGTTCTCACCAACTTTTGACGAAGGCGAGTCATCACCTAGGGTTATTGGGACTGAACCAGATGCACCAAGAGACTACATAAAGATGAGGGGATCTATAAATAATTAAAATCTAACAAGCAAGATTGATGCTCTTCATACCTAGGCATCAATCCCACTTAGATGTTGTAAGTGGCACGACAGTCTTCTTGTGCCACAGGTGGCGGTAGGCACCAACAGCTTCTTGCACCCCAGGTGGTGGCATAGCACCAACAGTTTCTTACACGATCTATTAGGACAACATGACATGTGCCACAATAGAAGCTTGAGCTAATGGATCGATGATTGCGCTGGTCACCTAGCTTGGGCTCGTTTAACGAGCCGAACACAAACCGAGCATGGGCTCGTTTAAGCTGTGCTCATTTACACCCCTACATCACACTTTATTTATAGGGATCAAATGAGTGAAAATCAAGGAAGTTCAATTATTGAATCATTGATTAAGAATAAATGCTATATACACATTTCATTAAATTTTCTTATTTTTATAGTGACATTGCTTTCAAAAAGTAAGAGAATAAAAAAAACTATAGTTTATGCATAAAATAATGTGCTAACAGTGATCTTGAGAAGATCTAACAGTTCAGAGGAGAAGAGTACAACGAGGGAGGGCTTATAGATATAAGAATGTGAGGTTTATTTATCCGACCGAATGTAGTTATTCGAGCAAAAGCCAGCAAGGCCAAAATAGGACGAGCCATGAGGAGGAAAAAAGATAACCAAATGATTTGATTTTGAATCGTTCCTTCAGAAACAAGATAAGGAGGCATGCAAGCCAACTACCAAGAAAAAACCGACTCGAGGTAAGATCCAATCCCTCACCCTTTCCAATTTTATTGGGGTTGTCTGGAAGTCTTCCCATATATTATCAAGTGTCAACAGCTAGACTAGATTAGCTGAACAACAACGCCGACCAAGGCTTATCGACTAAACCAGTCCTACCGACCTAATGTCAATCAAGCTTAGCCGGTCGAGCTAGAGAACAACCGAGCGATAAACTCATACATGCAAAATACTGAGAAAACGTAGCGCACCCCACTTTAAAGTAGGGGAAAAATTTTATCATCATGAAATGTACCATCCCTCTATAAATAGGGTGATAATTTTGTGAATAATGACACATGGGTTATTTTTCACTCATCTCTCTCTCCCCCTAGACTAGATCCGCTGACCAACAACGCCGACCAAGTCTTATCGACTGAACCAGTCCTGCTGACTTAAAGTCAATTAAGCTTAGTTGGCCGAGTCAGAGAGCAACCGAGTGATAAAATCATACATACAAAATACCGAGAATATGAAGTGCACCCCACTTTAAGATATGGGAAAAATTCTACCATCATGAAATGTACCATCCCCCTATAAATAGGGAGATAATTTTGTGAATAATGTCACATGGGTNTATATATATATATATATATATATATATATATATATATATCATAAGATTTTTTAGAATTTTTTAAATTTTATAGTATAATCAATGATTTTCATAAGGGATATTTAAATATTATATATTAATAATAGTAATATTGTTAGGCATGTTAAGCTGTTGATTTTGATTATAAATGTGCTGAAATCTTGATTTTGGTGGTTCTAACCTTCTCTAGTAGATAGCCAATTGTAAAAAGTAATAAAGTGTGACATTTGATCCGACTAGAGTCAAAAGAAGCCTAGTTTGCGTATTTCCAACATACTTAGAGAGTTTGAGATATTAATGTAATGAATAAATGATTTTAAAATTTTATATGTTTATGGTCAAATAGAGCATCCCAACGAGATGAATCCGATGAGCAAAATATTGCTTCTGGCATACATCAGTAAGAAACTCAAATACTAAAAATGCATCTTGTTGTGTGCTAAAAAAATTACAGCAGTTGAGAGATTATTTAAAATTATTAGCATTGAATGTAGATTCAACGCATACAAAAAAAAAAGATTATGGGAGAAGACATCAAAATTTCTTATGTGGAAAATCGTAGGAGGGGAAAAACCATGAGGGTCGAGCCTAGTTGAGATAATCCACTATATAAGCAAGAGTACAATGTTTATTCTTCATTTGAATTAGAGAATGTATGATTATAGGATTAGTAATACACCTGAAATATTACGAAGCACAAAAAAGCACACAAATATATTCGTTGATCAAGTAATGCACAAATTACGAGTCCGTATATAGTTTCTATAGAAAATGAGTTAACTTTCTAGATTAAATTTTGTGAAAAAGAAATCTGAACCATGTTTGGAGGGAAAAATTTTCAAATAGATTAACCAATCTCCTTTGAATCAGACATAAAAAATTTAGTTCAATCCACTAAACCCTAAGTAGTTGAAAATTTATAACAACTCTACTCTTTAACCTCTCAAAGTCTATAAGAGGCATAGCATTTTCAAATTATAATTAGTTTCTCATAATCATGTGTTACAAATCTACCTAAATGATTGCACGAATCTTACAATAATATTCCTATTCTCCTACTCCTGTGTATGTTATCCAAATCATTCCAGTAGCCTACTTTTGTAGTATTATATTACAATTAGTTTTAACTTTCTAAATGGTTATTTAGAAGTAGATAAAACATATATATTTAACATATCAAATTGCAAATAAAAAGCTTAAAGTCTTACTAATTAGTGGATCAAATCTTCATTTTGTAAATCCTAATCCAAGAGAGACATTCAGATGAGTGATCAAACATAGTGATTAAAAGTATGAAATATTTTATTGCAAGTATAAAACAAACTTTACACATAAGTTGCAAAAGAACAAACTAGAAGAATTGTCACTTTATACCAAAGAGTTTCTCCTATATACAACTTAAGCACGTCCACTCTATTACACCAGTGAAATGAAAAGAAAACACGCACATCATCTCTCACTCACGCTCATAGTGTTTCTCCACTCTTCTCACTTTGTGACTCCTTGCATTGTCGTCTCCGATCCTCTGTATCTTCTCTGATGCTTCATATTAAGCTCTTTAACACGTTGGCCATGAAACAAAATCAATTGAGATGTCTAAATCACAATCTTATGCATATAAGCGCCTAGGCGCCAAAATTGGAGCCCATTTCTCTGTATTCGGGTACCTGGAGTCCCAAAACTAGGGTCCAGTCACTTGCAGCTCTAGTTCAAGGCATCTAGGCAGTCCAGGACTGGTGCCTGAGACTCAGTCCAGCTTAGCTTGACTCGGTTCATTCCGGTTTAACCCTTTTTGAGTTATTTTGTTTTGCAAGTTTCCTAACCATCTGTACATTGCACATGAATCACAAATACAAAAAAAAAAAACATAAAAATAATATAAATAATATAAAAATAAAATAGAAATATCATATACATTTGATACTTATCAAATGCCCCTAAACATACAATTGCTTACCCTCAAGTAATTTCAAAATCTAGAATTAGAATTTGAAAAGGCTAGGGCAATTTATGGATTAAGGATTTTACTACTTATAATAATTCATTAAATATCTAAGTTAAAGTGCACAAGCCTCTCCTTCTTATAAAATTTTCGAAGCAAATTCTTAAAATCCAAATTTAACCATTACTACTACTAAATGTATATAATCCATCTTAAATTACGTATTTTATGTCTGATTATCATATAATTAATAATTCCCACAAAAAAAAAATGTTTAGATATACACTTAAATAATGTTAATTCCATTTGTATCTTTCTAAATACAAAATTTTACGAAGAGTTTTAGGAGATTTTGTGATCCTTTGACTTATTAGAAATGTTTATTAATACAAATTCTTAATAGTAGCTTAACCTCATGCTTCTCCTCCTAGATTTTAAAAATATTTTCTTAGAAAGCATGAACCTATTTTATTTTTTACTTCTTTTTACTTTTTATGGAGGATTATTGTATCTAGTTAAACTCTTTGTTAATTATTTAGCATATTGATCATGTCCTAAATCAACTTTATTTCCTTCCTAACCTTCCTAAAATTTTGCAATTCAAAAGATAATGAGTAGGGATCAAATCATTTAAATGAATAAATATTAAATTTTATAATGATATGTATTAATTCTATAAATAGTTTTTAATCCAATAAAAAATTATGAAAAAAATATATAAATTAGGTATTATTATAGTTATAAATCAGATATTAGTCAGTTACTAAGCTTATTCAAACACTTCATAAATTTCACATCACTTTAATTCACACTCTTTACTATATACTTATACACTTCTACCCTTTAATTTTGTATAAATTCTAAAGTTAAATTTTTATTTTAATTTAAAGGGCCAGATATAAAGGATTGAAACTACATGAAATTTAGACAAACAAGTAAAACAAGTCACATATGATCCCATACTATACCAGATAATGAAATACATAACATAACATATCATGAACAAACATATATAGACTATAGACTCCACTCCTCAGAAAATGATGATTGAACATATCATAAACCATCCTTTATAAAGACTCCAAAGTCTCCAAGCTCCTCCACCTATCATAAAATCTATTGTTTATGATTTATGCCTACATTTTGTAACAAAGTCTTCCCCAACAATGGTAAATAACATCATTTGTAGCTCAAGACACATTAGTGGAACCATTTGAACTAAGAACAAACTTCCATTTCTTCTTTATTTTCATGTAAAAAATGTGCTTCTTTCTGATACCCTTCTATTATTTGTATATTTGTTAGATTGTTGCGCAAGGATTGCTTTTAGAATATTAGAGGTAATATGCCATTTCTTGTTACTTAGACGCAACTAAATAAAACTTTAATGGTGTAAATGAACATAGGCTTCCCGTTTGTCCATAAGTGTAATCAATTAATTGAGATTTGCCACAGAATTAACTTAACTAGTTTAAGTACGTGCCCATGAGTTTGCTTTTATTATTATGGAAGAGAGGAAATAAATGACATATAAATCATGAATATGAAAATCATAGCCAAAGGAAAACGCTGAGATATTTGGTACAAGAATAAGGAAATGAGGAATCACACACGCAAATATCGAATTGCGGAATTAGACCCAATTTCTTAAAAGACAGAACTGAGATCACCAAACAGACCGAGCCAAACCCTCTTCTACGATGTTTTTTTTTTGTCATATATGTTTACCAAAATGATCAGGTCGCTTCTGAGGGACTGATCCGATCTAACCGGAATAACGTTCAATCATCAATAAATGTATTTAACAAATTTTGAGTTTAAATCCATCATCCAATGTAAAGGATGCCATCACATGGTTAACATTAGACTGTGCATCATGGGGGAGGTCACGTCCAAAAATACTCATGCAACTTGTATTCCAAATAATTGATTAAACAATCCAGCCATCCAAAATTTATATTTTATATGAAAAATATTTCAATGAGAAGCTCTGATGTGACAGACTATGGCTCAGTTGATGTGACAGACTATGGCTCAGTTGTTTTTTGAAATTTAAGTTACTAGTCTTCACTAGATGTGGGACTAAATGAGCAGGTGACAACTCAAACAGGTTTTTCTTTTATCGGACCATTTACATACATACCACCTAATCTCAATGTATTTACAAATCTAACGCCTAAACTTTACCTTTTACATTTATACCACCTAAATTTTTAACATCGCATAAAGAAAAATCATATTTTTATCTTTTAAAAAGTGAAATACAGTTTCTGAGTATTGATAAGGTGGCATGTATGTAAAAATTGAAGTTTAGGTGTTAGATATGTAAATATATAAAAATTTAGTTGTATGTATGAAAAAGGTTAAAATTTCTTATTATTATTATTTAAGATTAACAAATATCAATATAATCTTATCAAATTGACGTACCAAAATTTTAACATTTTTAAATTTTTATCGAAGTGAAGTGATTTCAATTGGCTTAAACATATTTTTTTGCTATCGAAATAGTGACGTGTGATAGACATTAAATTTATTAATATAATAAATTTGCCCTCAAAAGAAAGGTGGGTTCTACCCCCAGACAAGATTGCAAAAGAAACATAATTTAGTTAGTTTTATATTTAAGTCGATCGGTAGCTTGACATTTTCTCTTATACATACGTAAAATAATGAAAGTAATGCTTGCTAATGGTATAGGATATCAGTTACTCTCTGACTCGTTTGTTTGAGTTGTTATGACTTCGGCTTGGTATGAACAATTCGATCGGCTGGGCTTAGCCAGTGCTGTCGGCCAGTTGAGCTTGATTATCTTTGGAATTGGTAGGACTGGTCACTTGGCTAAGTTAGTTTGACTATCGACCTTTGTTAATAGAAGGAAGAGCTTCTGGACACCCCCGTATGATTCGAGATGCCTAGGGGTTAGATCTTCCCTCAAATTTGCCTCTTCATGTCGGTTTGCTTGGCTATCTCTTTGTTTTAATTTTTTTTGAATGGCTCCTATTCAGATCATTTGGTGACTCGGTCGGCTTTGATCTTGCTATCTTGAGCTTGGATGGCTGCATCCGGTTGGATAAGTGGACATCTTGGTCTTCTATAGCTTACTCTCTTCCTTATGAACCAATGATCTCGAGCTGTGCTGTCACATTTTTTATATACATATTTTAGTTTCTCGATTATCTTACTTTTTGAAAGCGACGATGTGATAAGATTAAGAGAATTCAATGCAAAAAAATTATATAACATTTATTCTTAATCAATGATTAAAATCGAACTCCCTTGATTTCTATTTCTTTGGTCCTTAACGAGATTATTTGATATTGCATATTTGTTTTTCATCTCTTTTCTTTTGAATCAATTATTTTTCAAGCGTTGTCATAGAGAATGTATCAAATCTTTCAGTCAGTCCCCCAAACAAAGACATGCTACGTGTCGCCTTTTGGAGACTGAAGCAGTGGTACAACCTGACAGGTGAAATGAAGAAGAAAACTACTAGTAAGAAAAGAAAAAATGGATATACTGGCTGATCAGATGAAGAAATTTGATTCATTCTTCGATCCTCAATGAAGGAACGTTCGAACAACCGACCCGACCATCGATCTGTTGGCTTAACCTTCTACTATGGTACAAGATCTACTGGCTAAATACACCACACAAGAAACTGCAAGTGCTCTGTTGCCTCTTGGGACACAAGAGGTTGCTGGTGCTTTCCCTCCACCTGGTGAGGATGTCGTGTTGGTTACATCATCCGAGTGAGATCATTCATTGGTATGAAGAGCCTCAATATTGCTTGTTTGGCTTTGATTTTTTCTGGGCTTCCTTTTTTTATGTTTTTTTTTATGTCTGAATTGTTGGACCTGAGTGATGATTCACGTCTGACAAATTTTGGTAGGGTCAGCGGTGCCTGGCCAAGCACATGTCGGGATTGAGTCAGTGACCGACTCTCGAGCGAGAATGGTGGGATTGACAGCTCAGATAGTCCTCATGAGGCCCATAGGAGAGAAACTATTGGACGTCTGTCTTCTCTAAGGTTGCTAGCTCATCATTTGGATGAGATTGAGAACTCCTTTGCTTTGTCGGCTGGGATTCAACAAGGGAGGAGCTTCACGAGCTGCTTGCTCGCATGGAGAAATCATAAAGGATGGAAGATGCCTCTCTACACTAGGATTTGTTGGACATCTGGGATACATGCCTCATACTTCGGGCTCAAGCTGAGACATATCGGGTGAACAATTTAAATTTGTGAGAAAAGTTTTGTATAAAAATCTGCATCAGCGAGGCTACATCATTGCCGAAGCTACAGACGATCCACTTATAGAATATTATCTCTAGGACTAGCTTTCAAGCATAATTTGTAAAACTTTTTTTTAATAGCTTTTTAGCTCAATCTTATATTAATGTGATCTTTCTTTCAACAAATTTTTTGAAATTATTGTGCAATCCATTTTTACCCCTATGTGACGGTTAGGCTTCGTCCATTTCTCTATATATAAGGGAGAGGTATTGGATTAATTGTATGCTTTTCCTACATTTTTTTTATTCTTTTCTCCCTATTCCCTTAGCTTTCTTTTGTTTGGTCTCTATTTTGATGACTTTGAAATACTCTTTAAAAGTCTTTGAATCGATGATCGCATTTGGCCAATTGATGATGACTCGATGACAGATGGATCTGTTACAGGATGCTTGCGTCTACGATTCCACCGTCAAGCTTTGGATCCCTGGTGAGCACGAGCAGTGACCACTCTGAATGGCTTTGTTATCCTCTTCTACATGGATCAATTCCACTTTGCATTGAGGTTGCCTCTCCGCTGTGAGCAGTGGGCTATCTTTAACAACTTAGGGGTTATTCCCACTCAAATTTTGTCGAATTCCATTGTTGTCATTTTCTACAGTCAATCAAAATTTTTTGGTCGAAGAAGCTCTTCACATATTTGTTCTTATTGCGGGTCAGCAAGGACGAAAATGTATGGTTTGCCTCTCTCAGCAAGCTCCAGCTTTTAGGGTTATAAAATAATGTGAAGGATTGTAAGCTTCAGTTTTGTGTTGGTTCTTCTCCTTCAATATTGTGTATTTAAAATTTTCCTCCAATATCACTTTTTACAATTTTAATAATTTTGAAATTTTTGTCCAGTGGCCCTGCATTCAAGTTGAAGAAGAAGGTGTCAGATCGGATACTGGTAGAAGCAATAAAAATGAAGGGCAAAAACTTTCGGTCCATCAATACCTTGATCTAGTAGTTATTGATCAAATACTAAAACATAAGGCTTTTAAGCAAATGAAAGAGGCAGATTGGGCTGCCTTTAACACTAGGGATTTCGAGCGAGAGGCAGCGACTACTACCCGAGCCATGAAGAAGAAATTTTGTGCGACCGCTTGAGCTAAAGCCTCTCACCCAAGCTTGTTCAAGTAGCAGATCAAAAGAAACTTTGGTGGTTTGTTTCAAATAAGATCTCCAAGGTGCTAAAATAATATAATTTATGGTTGAGTCCTCAATTTTTTTTTCCAAATGATTGTTACTAGAGAGCTAACCCTTAACAGAAACACCTAGTGATGCCTACTAAAAGCTTTCTATCGATTGCAAGTTCTTTGGTTGTGAAACACCTAGAGGCTGAGAAGACACAGAGTTGAGTGGTGTTAAGTGGTGCCAAGGGTGAGACTTCAACAGAAAGATTAGAAGCGAGATCTGTCACCCATCAATTGACTGCTTTGACATTTATTGAGTTGTCAGTCAGGTGCATCTTTATTTGGTGGTAGCCATATCCTTCGAAGAAGTTCATTGCAGAGTGTAGACCACTGTATCCATGAGCACATCTATTTAAGGTAATAGGTGGCTATCCTTCGGGCAGGCGGTGTTTAGATTGGTGAAGTTATGCACATCCTTTACTTGTCATTTGACTTCTGCAACATGATCACGTTGGACACCCATGTTGGATGCTAGACCTGTTGTATGAAGCCAACCTCACATATCTTCTGAACCCCCTCTTTAATCGGCTCAGCTAGAGCGGCGACCAAGGACCTCATCTTCTTCTTCATCGGTTGGGCTACTAGATTGAAGTTCAAGCGGTGGCACCTAACAACGACAGTATCCTAGCCATCTACTGCAAACTATGTGAAAAAGTCTCGATGGTCCCAGATGGTTTTAATCATCATATCCTCTATCCCTTCATCAGAAGCTTCATTTATTAGAAAAAAAATATCAGGTTCGCCCTCGATCATCCGAATTCGATGACTGATCTCGTTGGTGTCGAGGTCCCTTACACATAGACTCCAAAGCTTGAGAGAGACTTGCTCGATTCTTCCGACTGCCCAGAGACGAAATGCGTGGGACTACTTCAGATTTCCTTGTATAGTGATTACTTCCCCATCGCTCGGAAACTTTAATGTTATGTGATAATAACGGCCTTGAAAGAGTTGAACAAGGGGTAGTTGAATATGACATTATAAGTGGGTGACGAGTCAACCGCCTTGAAGTTTTTCATGTTTGTAAATTATTTATAATTTTCACCCTAGATGACTAGCAGAGAGCAATGGTCCCAAGTGCTTCCTTCTTCTCGTCGGAGAAGTTAAAGAGCGGGCTTGCTGCTGTGACAATCATTTTCAAGACCCGTCTCATACACTGATTTGAACAAGATGTTGATTGAACTGTCAGTATTGATAAAAAAGTTACAAATGTGGTAGTTGTCAATCAATTTAGTGACGACGATGACACTATTGTATGGATTCTCGTAAGGGGGTAGATCCCTCGTTAGTGAATGCAATGAGGATGTGAGATGCATTTGGGAGCGATGGCGGCTGCATATAGTTTGCCCGATTAAAGAATCTTCAGGCTAGCTAGGTGGGATGAGTCTCCAACACCTCTAAAGGTTGCAGGAACTATTTATGTGATGTGGATTGCGTGGGCTCAAATTTTCTTGTTCAAAATTTCCTCTACCAAAGCTTCCATTATCATTGGGTCTTGCTCCTGAAGCTATAAATTTTTTTTGACTTTTCAACCTTAATCAGTTCTTTGAACAGGAGTTGGAGATGTCGATAATCCTCTGTGTCATAACCATTATCTTGATAATAGACGCGGTACTTCTTGAGGTATTGGATGTAAGGTTGGTTTTCATCAGAGGTGCACCCTTGAAGATCTCTTTATTTTAGATGTCCTCAACTATCTCAATTGTTGAAACTCACAACTGAGTCATCATTTGTAATTCTTGGTTAGGCTGCTAATTATACTGAATCAACTAATGATCAGGATATTGAGCTTGATTTTCTCGATTGTATGTTCTATGAGTCACCCTATGCTCCCAAGACAAACAAGTGTCTTCGTATTGCGGACGAGTAAGAGGATTGAATTGTTCCTTGATCTTCACTTATCACTTTGGAGAGCCTCTTCTGCGGGCGACGGGTGAAAGACTCTGTTATGGAGGAAAAGAGGGTATAGTTGCAATCCTTGGCCAAAATGTGTTTGTTGACCATCTTTAATAGCTTTGTAGGTGTTTTCGGGCATTGTAGACCCAAAGCATATCAAAAGGGTCCTTCCTTCAATCCTTGAGCTAGGGCGTCAAGAGCTAATTTGAGCTCAATGTCTTGCACTTCTAACATCTCCTTCTAGAAGTGGGTTATGAATAAGCAAAGGCTCTTGTTCTATCTCCTATTGGATTTGCAAAAAGGCCTTTAAATTCATCTAGGTATTTTGGGCACTGGCAAACAAATCCAAAAATATTCGCTTGAAATTAGTGAATGATGCAATCACTCCACGAGATAATGCAATGAACTGCCTGAGAGTCGATTCCCTCAAGATGGTAAAGAAGAGATAACATTTTAGCGCGTTGTTGATCTTAATAAACGCAATCAACTCAAACGAGGTTTATGTAGCTGGTCAGATAGGTATGACCCTTATAAGACTCCAGTGTCAGAATTTTTCAGAGATTTGATGAGGAAATGTATTATCTGGCTTCATGGTGCCTCAATATGCCTAAATACTTTCAGACAATTAGTGTTGACCCACCACTATCAAAGCATTAGGAGTCACATTCTCTTTCCAGAGCTAAGGATCTATTTGATTGTTGGGAGCTAACCCTTCCTCTCTGGGATGCTGCTTTCTTCTCTCAATCGACACATCTCAGATGTCATACAACATTTGATTATTCAACTCATAGATTTGATGGTTCATGAACTTTTTGGTGCACTTTATGTTCTCAACGCCCTTTTTCAAGTTTCTTCTCCATGGGTTGTTCCTTTTCTTGTCTATGACATGTCCACGCTCGCCATGCCTTTTAAGACGTTGAATCCTGCTTTATTCATGATTCACAGCCAAAGGAATAGAGCGTAGAAAAAAAAGAGATACAGAGAAAGTGAACAACAAATAAATAGTAAATTGTATCAATCATGCTGACATTTCCTGACTTTTTTTGGCTATAATCAGGTTTATTTGTCCACATTTGTACATGAAATGATCTCCCTATTTATAGGTGAGATATTACAATATCGTGCTTACAACTTTGCTTATGCTTTAATGTGGTATGGGGTATTATAGATATTTTAAATGTACGAGCCTATCACTCGGCTATTCTCTAGCTTGTTTGACTAAGTTTGTCCGACTTGACTCAAAAGGTTCAGTTCGATTGGTTGGGCTTAGTCGGTGTTGCTAGTCAGTTGAGATTAATTACGTTTGGATCAATGGGATTCGTCTGATTGTTGGTTTACTCTAGTTGTCAACCTTAATAATAGATGGGGAAACTTGTAGACACCCTTAGTATGGTTGGAGATGTCAAGGGCTAGAACTTCCCTCGAGTCAGCTTCTTCAAGCTGGTTGGCTTAGATGTCGTTTTATGTCAATTCTGACCAAATTGCTCGAATCCAGGTCATTCAGTGACTTGATTAGCTTTGGCCATATTTGCTTCAGCTTAGGTAGATGTATATAAGTGAGCCTCCTAATTTTCTATTGGTGAACTCTCATTTGTCACTATCCTTTTTTTGTATCGTCATGTCTTCTCAAGATCACGCTGACACATTTTTCATGTATTCTATATCTAAAATTTAATTGTTTATATTCATAATATTTGTAAATAAATGAAAAGATATATTTCTCTTAAAATTTACACTATTGTTATATTTTTATGCGATGCTATAAAAGTTATAACTTAAGTTTAGATATGAAATATATAACAAAAAAATCATGCTTGGCCGCTCCTAACTACTTTTTTGAGCGAACAAGACGCGCACGTTATTAGAAAAAACACTCAATTCATACGCATTCACATATCTAACAACTAAGCTTCAATTTGTAACCAACGCATGAAAAAATATATATTTTTGATGTGATATCAAAGATTTTGGTGTAATAAATGTAGAAATTAAAAATTAGGTGTTAGATATATAAATACATAAAAATTAGATGGTATGCATGTAAATGTCTCATGAAAAATCATTCAGATTGGAATATCCGGCTGTGTTACGGAAATATTTCATCTGCGTTATTTGTAAAAAATGATGTGTTATTCGAGTATTATATGATGTTATTCGATTATTTTGCAGTGTTATTGGAATATTCCCCTACGTTACTTAATTTGAGACTGTGATATTCGACATATTCCTTGTGTTATTTCAGTTTCCACTATATTAATGAAATAACACAGCCCCAAATCAAGTAATGCAGAGGAATATTTCAATAACACTTCAGCTCCAAATCAAATAACGTGATGACATATTCCAATCCGAACGTAATTCTACGTTAAGAGTCCTGATGTAATATTTTTCCTAAATAAAGTATGCCACATCGTTCATTTTTTAATGTCATGATAATATATCATTATTTTACGAGTTAAATTTCTTTAGGCATTATTATTGCACATTGCCGCTACATTTTTCTTATTTATTTTAATGAAAGAAGCTTGCCAAAACTGGCCATATATTACGAATGAGATTATATTTTAAATTCATGCATAGACGTAGACGCACTTGCATGAATATTATAGCAAATATCTTTTTCAAATAATTATAAATTATAAAAGAAAATTTTACATACAGATGACATAATTCTTATATATTTACATATTTCACATATTTAACATTTATTATTTTTGCATTAAAATGTATATTTGCTTTTAATTTTTTTAATTAATTTTGAATAAGTTGCTCTCAATGATATTTTTAATTTGAAGTTAAATATTTGAATATTATATTTAGGTGTTAGATATGTAAATGTATAAATTTTTTTTATATATGGAAGTCATGCATTATAAACTCTGTGGTTTGAATTTTGTTGCGAATATGGAAACCGGTCCACTGATCAAATTGACATTTTCTCATGTTTGACATCAAATTGGATTTGATGCTCGAAAATAATTGCTAAATTAATTGTTTTTAATTCCTTATATGATTTACTGCAGAAGAGAAAAAATGAAATAATTAATGAGTTTCATTAATTTTTTGATTAATTTCTTAATGAGCCTAATAATATGATGAAATTAATAAATAAACATGCTAGCTCCTCTTGTTATCCCTCTTCGACATTGATAGCTTTCCAGGTTCTTCTTCTGGTGTGCTTCAATTTGAAGCTCTTGAGTAGAGAGAGAGAGAGGAGAGGAGAGAGAAAAAGTGATTTCTTGTAATCGTCGAGGTGATCGACGGGTGTAATTCCTCAAGCTAATAAAATCCTCAGGAGCTCCGTGGAGGTAGACAATTTGCTGAATCATGTAAATATGTGCATTTTACTGTTTTCTGTTTTATGATTTTTCTCGACCTGATTTTTCCCTTTATTGCCGTCGTTTTTTTACAACAAATTTGTGATCTTAAAAAAAAGGCTTTTTTTTATTGGTGGATCGTGAATGACATTATCATGATATTTATGAAAAAGATTTGGGCCTTGGAAAATTTGCAAGGGGATTTTTAAGATTAGGGCTGTCAAAATGACTTTTTGTTCGCGAACAGCTTGTGTTCGGCTCGTTAAGAAGCTCGTGTTCAGCTCATTCGCTAAGTTAACGAGTCGAACACGAACAACACGAACCAATATTTGTTCGTTCGTGTTCTGCTCGATTTGGCTCGAAATATTACTAATC
>JXCR01050461.1:0-11835 GCA_002079205.1 Phalaenopsis hybrid cultivar | reverse complement strand
CTCGTGTTCGGCTCGCTAAGCAAACGAGTCGAACACAAACACACCTTCTGAGATCGAAATATAAACGAGCCGAACACGAGCTGAGGCTGAGCTCGCTCGTGTTCGGCTCGTTTAAACTCCTACCCAAGATCGCTAGCTAGGCCTAACTATCAGGATATATAGCAACATTAGGTTGGGTTAATGTTGGGAAAGTTAGCCTTTTTAGATACTTATCTACTCCTGTTTTGATGCATTAATATTGGCACTATGCATATATTTCTTTTTAATTTAATCATGTGAGAAATATGATTTAATTAGGTCATCTGGGTACTCTATAAGTAGTTTCATAATGAATAATGAAGGCATTGTATAAAATAGTTTGGCATAGTATAAAGAATGAATGCATTGTAAAGTTGGTTCACAATATTGATTGACTAAACTATCCTATCAAATTACGTGGTCGGATGGATCAAACTAAATGAGCCGAGTTTACTTGTTAAATAAGTTGATGAAATCGGCTTGTTGAATTGACCAGACGAATTGATTGATGGAGTTATTTGGCTAGATTGATATATTGAATTGAACTATATTGATAGCAGTTGGCTCATCCTTCTATTTGGAAAAAAATATTCCGTCTGGACATCCGTTTTTCCAAATTATGGGGTGTGGATCGCATCAAGCCATTGCGCATGTGGTGTGGTTTGATCCATACCGTCGTCCAGATGTGCGTCGTTTGAACGGAATTTTTCCTTCTTGATTTGGGCTTAGATTAGAAGGAATTTCACCCGCCTGCTGAAGTGGCTGAGCCGAGCCTATCGGTCAAGCATTTAGAATAAAAGTCTTCTAAAGGTACCAGAGCAACCATCTTACCAACCATATCTGTAAGCTCGGCGGCTATGATGGCTATGAATCTCACCCACATTAAAGTTGTCAATAGAGAGCATTAGGAAAAAGGAGCAATTGATACGACATCAATTATGAATTATGTTGGTACTTCATGTATAAAAGGGGAGGAAGTTTCTATCTGAGAATCTTATTTTGGGTTATAGCTATGTAAGAACCTCTCTAAAAGCCTAGGATTAGAACAAATTTTCACATTATTCCAAATTCCCTTAGGGAAATTTCATCGATCTCCCTCTTCTCTCTTCTCTCATTATCTTTACCGTAGCAGGTCTTTAACGTGTTGTATGAATCCATGAACAAAACGAAACCCTACATTCAGTATATATATGTTTTTTTTTTTTTTTTTGTAATTTTCTGACGGCCTTAGATCTTCATAAACAATCTAATAAATAAAAAAAAATAAACACTAACCCATGCACGCAATATCTAAAAAGATAAAAAGCTAAAATTTGAATTTTAACATTTTTTTGTGTGTCCACACAATTCTAATTTTAATTGCAGGGACCCAACTATAGGTTGGGTTTGGGTCGGTGTAATTATGATTGTTTGAACCAAATTGGGAGAGGCAAATTCAATCCCATTTACTCGAAAAAATATTGTGTCCTGAGTCCCCATGCAAANATATATATATATATATATTGTAATTTTCCGACGGCCTCCGCAAGTCTCTTAGATCTTTATAAACAGTCTAATTAATAAATAAAAAAACACTAACCTTTTTGGTGTGTCCACACAATTCTAATTCTAATTGCAGGGACCCAACTATAGGTTGGGTTTGGGTCGGTGCAATTATGATTGTTTGAACCAAATTGGAAGAGACATGGTCATCCCATACATTTTCAAATATCACTCTATATATATGTCATATTCTTGCACATTCAATGAGAGATTTTCAACAAAAAACTATATCTAAGATATATAATAACTTCAAAGTTTGATTATCGTCACCAAACTTCTAATGTTCATCGTTAACAATTGACACATCATATATGAATACTAATGTAATATTGAAATTTAAGAAAATTGAAGTAAAGTTTCAATCATTAATCCTCTATTTTTTATTGGAAATTTATAATTTAATGAAGATCAGACCAACATCATCAAAGCATTCTGATTCGAGTTCAAACGAGAACAAATCAAGCATTTAAAGTGCAATTAAAAACTCTTAATGTTATTTTGTGGATCAAATGATATATGAATTTTATGTGTCTCGATCAAGAGTCTAACAAGTCTAACTTTACTTAATTTTGAAATCACTAAGATACTCAATAACTAAATCAGTATCGGTTGATCGAAGAAATAATTTAGAATTTTACTTAAAATTATCAAAATGTCACTCTGGCTATATTTCTTACTTGAATGAAATCTAAATTTAGAATCTCAACTAGCTTCACCCTATTGTAGTTGTCCTGCCCTCATCTCTCTTTAGACAACTCATCTAGCTACCACTGTCTGATTATGCTTGTCAATTATAATCAGCCAACCGCCGTCACCGTAAGTAACGTTACCCTTCACTTTTTCTCCAACATTCTTGATTATAGTCACAATAAAACAAATTAGTGCTTTAAAACTTATAAAATCATCTTCTCATATTATGAGGAAAAGTAAACTTCTTTAATCTCAATTATACAATGAACTATTTCATTTGGTTAGGCCTAATGATTCTTCTCTTTAAATTTTTCATGTGAATGATTGTCTTTTTAATCTATATGTTTGCATAATCTTTAAACATATTTAAGTTTTAAAAACTACTTTTTTATTATGATGAATATTTTAGCATGGAATACAAATAATCAATATTGATTAGTCACAAATTGCTCATGCATATCTTATGAATTATCTAGTCGATTTGTCTCTCCTAAGGGTGTGAACGAGTTGAGTCGAGCTTGAGCCACTCTCAACCGGAACTTGATTACTTAATCTAGTTCGCGCTTGAGCTCAAGCTGAGTTCTATGAGTTCAAGTCAGCGCACCAACCAACTTGTTTAGCATGAAAAAGAGGAAAAAAAAATTAATTTAAGCTAATTTTAAAATGAAATGACTAATAGAATGAGCATTTAATGTATAAATAATAAGAATCATTGACTTAAAATTTTGCATCATTAACTTACTATTTATGAATTTTCTCCTTGAAAATTTTTCCTTTAAAAATCTTAAATCCATCGCTTTCTCAATATACTATTATATTGACAAAATATTTGTACATCATTATCAAGTAGAGGTTGAGAAGTCACTAATGAACATTAACGACCCTGTCCCTCTTGAAGAATAATCCAGTACTCACTTTGTGCAGTTAGACTTTTAATGAAATCATTTTTACATTTTTTTGCAAAGATTTACTTCAATTCTTATATATGTATTTACACATCTAACCGCCTAAACTTCAATTTTTACATACAGACCATTTCACTTATTATATAAAAAGTGTCTTCTAACTTTTTGAAATTAGCCCGGCAGCTTATTTGGTGCGGTGACGTTTTAAAAACGAACCTTTTCTGTTTGGGTAAACTGTGTTTGGGGCAGCTTATGAGTTTTTAGAACGCTGAAAACAGTGTTTTCACACTCATTTTTTTAGAAAAGCAAGACTACAACAGAAAACTGTTACCGCACATAGCTTATCGGCAGATTATTTTTTAATCAGTTTATCAACAGATTATTTAATAAGCTAAAGCTTCCCCAAACAGACCGTAAAAATGTAGTATTTGCGTTGTATAAATGTGAAAGGTAAAGTTTTTGCATTAGACATGTACATACATAGGAATATTGGAATTAAGAAGAATGTATGTAAATCAAGTACTATTATGCAATTTTCTCTTTATTATTTAATTTATATTTGAAAAAAAAGTCTTCATTGACATTTGAAGCTGTCCTGCTTCTATACTGCTTAACGGTAGACTAATGATCTCAGTACATAAACAAGTCAGGGAGTCAGGAATGTACTTGCTTACAAACGATGAGTATTAAAAGACTTTAGAAGACATTTAAGCCATTCTGCGGCAGTGTTAGTTGTATTTAGGTAGATTGTAGGTTTAGCTTTTATTGAAGTCCTTGAAATTAAATATTGCTTATATATATTTCCCACACATGGTAGCTCCCCTAAGGAGGAAAGCATAAGTAGCCGTTGATTTAGGTTCAAATTTATGTATGAAGTTTGAACTACAATTTTTTTTTTGCCCATAAAATTCATTAAGGAAAATAGAAAATTGATAGAAATGAGAATGTAGAGAGTGAAACTAGGTGGTTCTTATTGCTATGAAGTTATTTGCAATTTCATGTCCTCAAAGTTTATGTTATATTTCATATTGTAATTATGGGTTCTAAGAAAATTTCCTAAATTTATTTTTAAATAAATATTTTCTTAAAATTCAAGTTAAAAAATATATATATTATATTTATTTTAAATAAAAAGTTAAATTTATCTTGATCTAAAATGAGACATTTGGTATTTACTTTTTTAGATATTATTGTTGTGTGTTACAAGATTCCAACAATAGAGTGATAATTTAACATCTCAGTTTTGTACGAAAATATAACACACACACAGATAATAGAAAAGTATTAGGAGTCACCAATATTTTTTATTTGGAAATCAAAAGGAAAAAATCATGGGGTATGACGCAGTTAAAGTAATTCACTATATGATTGTAGGTAAATGGGTTCACAGTTCTCCTGAATTAGAGAAAATGTAATTAAAATGCTTATAATTGCAAGTACACAATAGATAATTGTAATTGGGCTACCAAAAATGTTGTTCTTGGTGATAATAGTAATAACTAATCGCAAAGGCTATAGTTGCCACCTATAAACGTTGCAGTTAGTCATAAAGGCTACAGTCAGTGACTGCAATAGTGTCAGTTAGCCACAAATGGCGTAGTTGGATACTGTAATAATATTTGTTTACGGTGAAGGCTATAGTTGAAAATTGAAGTAGCAGTAAGCCACATAACTGTAATTAGTTACATAGGTCATGGTTGATAGATGTGATAACATCCATCGGCCACAGAGACTATAATGGGAAGTTGTAGTAGTAATTGACCACATAGGTAGTAGTTGGTAGCTGCAAGCCATAGTAGGAAGTTGCAGAAGTAACTGGCCTCATAGGTCATAGTTCGTAGCTACAAGGGTGTCAGTTGGTCACATAAGTATAGTGTTGAGCTGCAATAATATTTGTAGGCCATATAGGTCGGTTTGAGAGCTACATGAGCTTGAACACGTTGGTCGTAGTTGGTCACGTAGGCGATAAAAGTGAGCCGTAATAATGTCTGTAGGCCACAGAAGTTGTAATTGAGAGTTGCATGAGCATCATTGACCACCATGGTCTTAAGGGGAAACTGAAATAGAGAACTTCAGGAGTGTAAAGAAAGTCATCGTATTCCAAGTACGTCAGTCATAAATCATTCTAGTCGAGAGTTATCGTGAGATATTCAATATGATGTTATTCATTACCCCACATTGGGGTATGTTTTTGTAATGGATTCAGGGTCATTGCACTATATTTGGGTTGTGTCGTTACAACACAACGTGTGTTGTGGCTTTACAAGGTGCTTTGTTGCAACATGCATCTTTGCCTAACAAGGACCACCGATGACGACGGGCAGAGGGTTGTCGATGGTGATTGAGAGTGGTTAGCACGCAGTTGTTGAAGGTCATTGGCAACTACAAGTACAAGATTTGTTTGTTATGTCTTTGAATCCAAAACGAACCTCAAAGTCTCCTTCTCTTCTTGCTCTAGCTTTCAGTGTCCGTCTTGGTCTTTTGGTCCCCCTTTAAAATTGTGGCAGGGCTCTATTTATATATGCTGGGAGTGGCCTTCCTTGAAAGCAGGGAAAGACTTTAGATCACTTCATTGGACTGCCTAGAGAGATTTTCACGATCAAATGATATATTGTGAACATTTTAGAGCCTTAATGATGTCGAAATTGAGTACTCTTAAGCTCATTGGATTTGTCAAATCTAAAATTTTGATTTAACTATAAACTCATTAGATTTGGAATCCATTTGACTTTCTAATTAGTCATCCGAAGCTTTCAAAGGTGATTTAAAGATTGATATGGGCTCAATTTGAGTTGAACTAGACTAATTTTGATGTTATTATATTCGTCTCATCGAGCTAGTCAGTTTGACTTCAAGTTTGTTGAAATATTTTTTTTGAATGATTTTTAATTTGAGTTTAAGGATTTCTCATCCAAACAATGTCTCGAGATTCGTATCATATCTCAAGGATCTTTTCATATGATGAAAATTAACAATGTCTCGAAATATACAACTTTATTAGAAGAAAGAGCTTAAAATAAATAAAATAATTAGAATAACTAAGTTTAAAAAAAAATAAATGTATATATTAAATCATAGATAGATTTAAATTGAATGCCTTGCTATTTAATATTCTTTGTTCTAAAATAATAATTATAATAATAAAATCTAATCTTAAAAAAGGTAATGAAAAAAAGTTCTACATAAAACCTAAAGTCCAATTCCTTAATATAATGTGCATTTACCCGCAATATAGTAGTTGAAGGTTTAGTTTTCCACCTTGAGTTCGCAAGTTCGAATCGCAAATATTACTTTTTTTAGGTTCAACTATCTCGAAAAAAAAATTCCTTAATATAGTCATACTTACTTTTAGGCCAACATCCCCTTAAACTGACTTTTTTCTTATGAGTGCATGTGATATTTATAGAGATAGGATGAAATTAGCTGACTTTAGCATGAACATGAAAAACAATTTAACACGTGCTATCAATAATTTGATAATTTCTTAGGGTAGAAATAGAGGCCTATGCTAGTAAATGAAAGACACTAAGTAGGGGATTTTATAAATTGAAGTTTACCAAAATATATATGGAGATTTAGTTGCCAACTAGCCATGGAGCCTTTCACTATATTAAATATATTATGGAAGTTAATGCTAAGAAGTATTTTGCCTAGTAAATATATGAAAAAGTGGGCTTGTGAAAATGTTTGACCTTGGGATTGTGTTAAAATTGAATGACAGAGTAGATATTTTTTAGAGCCCAATAATGCTCTTTATATGATTTAATGCTTAACTCCATGTATGTGCAGAGGCTTAGAGTACTTCTAAGGCCAGTGAGATTGTCCATAAATTCTTTCCTAAAGATAAAAATGTTGTCCACATGGAGTAGGTGGTATATGCATCCATAAAAATGCCAAAAATATATAGTGAAAGTAGGGGACCTTATTGAAGCCTCGAAGGCCACTTGAAGAGTGAAAGAAACCTTCAGTTGAACTACCAATAATGATAGAATAAAATAACTCTAAATGTAATCCCTTTAATCCACGAGATGAAGAGACTCGTAAACCCCATTTGAGGCATTCATGTCATAGGAAATTCTCAATTAATCAAATTAAACGCTTTCATAATGCCCAGTTTTACATACATAATAAATTTTTTTAAAAAAATCTTTGGACCATAGTTATTGTTAAATGCATTCAGAATATCACTAGTAATTAAGAAATTGTCAGAAGAGACATGTGCCATTATCTAACCTAATATGATTCACATGAAAGAATGAATCACATCAAGTTGAGGTACAACATGTGAGCAAAACTTTATCGTAACTTTCATTATGCATAAATATCATAATCATTCATTGTAAGTTTCCCTCGGTTCAGGATCTATACTAGAAAAAAAATATTAATTAATCTTACTATAGTCAACTACAATGAGGTTTGAGGCATTAATATTGGATCCTATAGAATAAAGAAGAGATGGTGTGCCATCTCACTAAAAATATGGTCAATACACAATAGATAATATATGATGAACTGTGAAATTGTCATCACTAACATCTTCATCATGATAAGAGTTAGATATATTAGATATATTCTACTTGAAATGCTACAAACAATATGGCATTACATAATTAAGAATAGATAGAAAAGAGAATGAAGCTAAAGGGGTGGTACTAACTTTTAATAAAATTGATATTGGCTCTCCATTTTGCGCTAGAATACATGAATTTGGGGTAAAACTTGGCGTGCTAGACTTTCAAATAATCTTTATCTCTTTGCATGATTAATGAGGAGTTGGTTGGAATAACAAGCAAGGTTGTCATTTAAAGAGGGATTACTAGGGTGGGAGTCCAACAAAAGAAGGATCTAACTGTATCCTTCCTTGAATGCATTAATGCCAATTTCAAAGATATTCATAGAGAACCATTGCTATTTAACTCTTGCTTTAGGGAGAGTTCTAGCGTTTTAAGCATCTTAGGCAAATAAAAATAATTTATCAAGCAAAATAAAAAATGTATTGAGCCATCGAAATAATTGTGAATATTAGTTTACTATAAAGGTTTGAAATTTAGATATTACTTGGGATAGGTTTTTATTTTTAACTGCCCTCATAGTTGAGAAAATGATTAAAATGATTAATGAAAAATATTTCATTTGAATGAAAGTTATCTCACAAAATATTAATTTTTTTTTAAAATTATTTAAAATTGTGATGGAATTAAAATAATTTTAATTTTGAAAAAAGTACATACATACCACATGATTTTTTTATGTTTATGTATCTAGCACCTAAAATTTGATATTTCCATATATATAATTGTTATAACTATACTAAAGAATAGAGTGTTATTTATCTAAATATGAGAAATTAAATATGTGATTTATAAATATAAAAAAATTTGGGGTATGTACATAAATATCCCAAATTTGCCTCAGATATATATAAGTTAATCTGTTATCTACATTCACAATAAATTTCATAGTACTATCTTCTCTACCGAAAAGAAATCCTAGCAGGCACATACCTCATTTTCCTCCTCTGGCAATTATGGTCCTCTCGTGCAACTGTAACCTGCCATGGCTGCTCAGCCCAAAGAAGGAAGGAACGTTGAAGAATGCGGAGATATAGCAGGGAATTGAAAGACTACTTAAAGTTTAACCGAAACGAAAGAGCCGCACAAGGAAACGTTGAAAAGCTCTCACCTTTCCTGTCTATCTATCACAATTCCTTCGCCTNAATATGTTCAATACACAATAGATAATATATGATCTCCAAAAATATTCCAAGAGGCGGAGAACAATTCATGAATTGTGAAATTGTCATCACTAACATCTTCATCATGATAGGAGTTAGATATATTCTACTTGAAATGCTACAAACAGTATGACATTACATAATTAAGAATAGATAGAGAAGAGAATGAAGCTAAAGGGGTGGTAATAGCTTTGATAAAATTAATATTGGCTCTCCATTTTGTGCTAGAATACATGAATTTGGGGTAAAACTTGGGTGCTAGACTTTCAAATAATCTTTATCTCTTTGCATGATTAATGAGGAGTTGGTTGGAATAACAAGCAAGGTTGTCATTTAAAGAGGGATTACTAGGGTGGGGGTCCAACAAAAGAAGGATCTAATTGTATCCTTCCTTGAATGCATTAATGCCAATTTCGAAGATATTCATAGAGAACCATTGTTAGTTAACTCTTGCTTTAGGGAGAGTTCTAGCGTTTTAAGCATCTTAGGCAAATAAAAATAATTTATCAAGCAAAATAAAAAATATAGCGAGCCATCAAAATAATTGTGAATATTTGTTTACTATAAAGGTTTGAAATTTAGATATTACTTGGTGTATGTTTTTATTTTTACCTCCCTTCATAGTTGAGAAAATGATTAATGAAAAATATTATTCATTTGAACGAAAGTTATCTCACAAAATATTAATTTTTTTTAAAAAATTATTTAAAATTGTGATGGAAAAAGAGCCTTTTAAAATAATTTTAAATTTGAAAAAAGTACATACATACCACATGATTTTTGTTATCTTTATGTATCTAGCACCTAAAATTTGATATTTCCATATATATAATTCTTATAACTAGACTAAAGAATAGAGTGTTATTTATCTAAATATGAGAAATTAAATATGTGATTTATAAATATAAAAAAATTTGGGGTATGTACATAAATATCCCAAATTTGCCTCAGATATATATAACGTTAATCTGTTATCTACATTCACAATAAATCTCATAGTACTATCCTCTCTGCCAAAAAGAAATCCTAGCACGCACAGGCCTCATTTTCCTCCTCCGGCAATTATCGTCCTCTCGTGCAACTGTAACCTGCCATGGCTGCTCAGCCCAGAGAAGGAAAGAACGTTGAAGAATGCGGAGATATAGCAGGGAATTGAAAGACTATTTAAAGTTTAACCGAAACGAAAGAGCCGCACAAGGAAACGTTGAAAAGCTCTTACCTTTCCCATCTATCTATCACCATTCCTTCGCCTTCCTCCTCCTCCTCCTCCTCCATTGCCCCATCTCTATAAGATATGCAAATATTTCACCTGTCACCGAGGACTACTGCGGCGGAGTTGAGCATCGTTGTTAGCCAGGAGGAAAGAGGGATGGAGAAGACGAAGCAGCAGCAGGAGAAGAAGCCGTCGGCAGTGTCGGACGTGGGGGCGTGGGGAATGAACGTTGTGAGCTCCGTCGGGATTATAATGGCGAACAAGCAGCTTATGTCCACAACGGGTTACGCATTCACGTTTGGTCAGTTCTTGTACCATCACTTTTCAGTTGCGTTGCTCTGCCTCTCTCGCTGTCTACTNAATGGCGAACAAGCAGCTTATGTCCACAACGGGTTACGCATTCACGTTTGGTCAGTTCTTGTACCATCACTTCTCAGTTGCGTTGCTCTGTCTCTCTCGCTGTCTACCGTGTCTCAGTTTTTTTAGTGATTGATTTATGGTGGGAAGCGCAAGCAGATCTGCTACGAGCAATTCTGTTTGCTGTGACGATTGAATATTTCCAAGCTATGCAAGTAAATTGTGGGAATCTTGTTGGTTTATTGTGATTTTGATGATTTCAGAATTGTTATCAGTTTCCGTCATTAACTCTCTCTTCTCTCACTTTCTTTCCTGTTACCAATTTTCCNTATGTCCACAACGGGTTACGCATTCACGTTTGGTCAGTTCTTGTACCATCACTTTTCAGTTGCGTTGCTCTGTCTCTCTCGCTGTCTATTGAGTCTCAGATTTTTTAGTGATTGATTTATGGTGGGAAGAGCAAGCAGATCTGCTACGAGCAATTCTGTTTGCTGTGACGATTGAATATTTCCAAGCTATGCAAGTAAATTGTGGGAATCTTGTTGGTTTATTGTGATTTCGATGATTTCAGAATTGTTATCAGTTTCTGTCATTAACTCTTTCTTCTCTCACTCTCTTTCCGNGTCTACCGTGTCTCAGTTTTTTTAGTGATTGATTTATGGTGGGAAGCGCAAGCAGATCTGCTACGAGCAATTATGTTTGCTGTGACGATTGAATATTTCCAAGCTTTGCAAGTAAATTGTGGGAATCTTGTTGGTTTATTGTGATTTCGATGATTTCAGAATTGTTATCAGTTTCTGTCACTAACTCTTTCTTCTCTCAGTTTCTTTCCTGTTACCAATTTTCTTCTATCTGTGTTTGTATTAAAGGAGGATGAAGGAAATGAAAGCAGAAAACTTACCACTGTAGATTATGAAACTGTAGCAGTTGATTTTGGCGAATTCCAGAACCATTCCTAATTTTTAGAGAGGATCATTAGGTTACTGGAGCTTCCAAAATTCATTTTTTTACTTCTCTTTGATGTTCTCTTTCGCTCTTCCAGAGCAGGCCTGCGTACATCATTTACCGATTATTCTAATGTAATTGGAATGCTGCTTGGTTTCTCACACACACTTGTCAAATAATGCTGGATTCCATATCGATTTTCTTATCACCAATATTCTCATTGTTTTTGCTATTTTCATTCAGTTTATCAGTGATTAACCGCCATATTTTTCTCTGTCAGCAACTACTTTGACTGGTTTGCACTTTGGTGTGACTGCATTGGTTGGATTAGTTTCAAACGCCACCGGATATTCTGCTTCAAAGCATGTTCCTCTGTGGGAGCTTCTCTGGTTTTCCCTTGTCGCCAACACATCCATCACAGGGATGAACCT
>JXCR01050456.1:25910-41810 GCA_002079205.1 Phalaenopsis hybrid cultivar | reverse complement strand
ATAAATATATCATGACAGCATGATGTTATGAGTGTAAATATGAAGCTTTAAGTGTTAGATATATGAATACATAAAATTTTGTTGTATGGAGGGTAATTTACATACATACGACCCAATTCATATGTATTTACATATCTAATACCTAAATTTTGTCTTTTTAAATTTATACGACCCAAATCATTCAAATCACAACAAGTGTTGATTCATGAAATAGATAAAATGTTTATGACATAATGGTGTTATAGGTGCAAATGTCAAAGATTTAAATCCTGTCCTCAAACTTCACTAAAACCTTCAAATATAGTCATTATTTTTTCTTATAAAACCTTAAATTCATGCATTGGAATTCATCTTCTTAGGCTATGTATATATACACATAATCTCAAGATTCGATATGAATTTTCAAATGATGAAATTATGCAGGATTTGAGGTCTCAACAAAGGGTTGTTGTGGCACTGGCGATCTTGAAGTCGCAGTGTTATGCAATACCATGACTTCATCAGTATGTGCCGATGTTTCAAAATATGTATTTTGGGATAGCTATCATCCTACTGAGAAGACTTACCAAATCCTTGTATCATGGGTTTATAAGAATTATATTAACTTGTTAATTTGAAACATAGAAAAGAAATATAACTTGTCATGCAATTTTAATGTTTAGTTGTTTTTGTTGATTTTCTTTTCTTGATTTGCAAGCTCATGCGATCTATAATTTTTTATCAAGTTATAAAGACATTTCGTATCTAGATTTGTGGGGTTCCATTAACCTTGAAATGCTGGTTAAATTAGTATGTCAAGCATGTGTTAGATGCTTGTTAATTAGTTAGCAGAAGGAATGTGTGCAGGACTTGAGCATCATTTGCCCCATTATATTCATTTGAGTAATCATTTCTTTCATTTTAGATTCTAATTATAAAATTTTATTTGGTTGTACTTTTATTCATCTTTGTATTTGTTTTATATGTGCAAGCGAGATTGGTTGTATCAATAAAGACCGACTCTTCCTCACCCATTGGTTCTTCCTTTGACTTATCTCCCAAAGCAAATTTTGTGCGTTCTTCTCTGTGTTCTCCAGGAGGAGCACTAAACACATTTATATCCATTGTCTCATCATATCATCATCATCATCTTCTCCTTATTCTTCCTCCACCTCCTTTTGTGTTTCGAACTCTGAGTGATAATGTCTTTGACGGATCTTCAATTCCACATGTGGCATAAATATTCTCTCAATAAAAGGGTTAGGATGACAGTTGATTTTTGTTTAAGTGACTAAAGTTGGATGATGATTTGATAACTTGGAGAACTCTCTAGAAATTGAACTATCACGGGGATCATTTATGGGAACGTTTTTTCATGGAAACCCATTCTTGGTAAATATTTTTAATGATAGATATTTAGGAGTTCACACTATATGTTATGTATTTCCCCTTTTCAAAAGGATTTTCTTTATGAGATTTTGGGCTCCAAATTTTTTTGCTTTTTATTTATTTTTTTTGTTTTTGGAATTTTTTTGGTGACGGATTCTTGGACTCAAAATTTTAGTGTCACACCCTAATATTTACCATGCGGTACTTGGTTGATCAGTTTTCGATAAATACAACATATGATATGCTCTTTGACAGTGCTTTCTTGACCTCAATCAATAGTAAGCATTCATATTTTTTTCGCTATTAGGCACATCTCTTTTACCACTTTGAGCACTTGAAATACTTAATTAGCTGACAGGGTTTTGAACATCTTCTTTTTAGGAGCCAAAGCTTGGTATTATTGGGCCCAAAAATACATCTTAAATTCACCAATGAGATTGTTTTGTTTCACCCGCAGATTCGTAAACTTGTTAGAGGTAGGGACATTCACCACTAGCTCCAAAAATTGTTGCATGTTTATCTATTCAAATAGTAAATGTTGAGTTCTCAATTCAATGTTACGTCTACTTTTATACCTCTTAGATAGCGTTCCTCCTTATGAGAAGATTTAACATTGAGCATTCTTGATGCAAAAGGTTTAATAGGTAAGGTTGTTTTATTTATAGGCTCCAAAGAGATCCTTTGTCTAGTGAAAATTCTCTTCATAGTTTGGGCAGTAGTTGGAGCAATTCTTTTAAATTCCGAGGTCATTTTTCAAGCAGGGCATTGTCCTGCGCATAAGCTGGTGGGAATTTGTTATTGGTTTTTCAACAGAGTGAGGCCTTAAATGGGCACAACATTTGGCATTGCCATGGTAGTAGATATAAATTTCTAGACTCTTAAATTGGATAACATCAAAAGTGTTTATGATGACATTAACTATTCAAACATTTGTTTTTTGCTCTAGCTTTATTGTGGAAATAATATTTTGTCGATTTATCGTAAGCAAATGAATAAACTATATCAATATTTAGTTATTTAATATGCCAATCTATTCTTTCAAAATGCAATAGAGAATTGAATAATGCATTATAGCAAATGAGCAAGTTATATATAATAAATGCAAAAATTTAAAAGCAAATTAAGAAATTTTTTTTTTTTTTGGGAAAGATCATTTGAAATTTTAAAATTGTTTAATTTGATTGCTACTATAATATTTGCACAACTAGCTAGAATATATATCAATATTCAGTTATTTGATATGTCAATCCCACAATTTCAAAATGCAGTAGTAGAATTGTATAATGTATTAGTGTAAATGAGCAAGTTCTATATAATAATTACAAGAATTTAAAACAACACTAAAAAAAGCTATATTTTTGGAAAAATTATTTTAAAATTTTAAATTTATTTAATTTTATTGCTAATATTGTATTTACACGATTAGCCACATAAAGAAAGAAAAGTTTCTCCATAATAGAATCATCAGAAAAAATTAGCACTCTAGACTCTCGCGTGAAAATGCTTGTATAAAGTTTCAGGTCAAAGATTCAAAAGACATATTAGAAATTAGATAAAAAAAAAAACAACTAAGATATTTACCATTTTTTGAGGATTTTTTTATATGGTTTGAAATTTTCTATAAGTGCAAATTTTTATAGTTAATTCTTCCTCTAATAATAAGAGGACACTTTTAATTAAAACTAATTGACAAGGAGTTAATTGCTCGACATATAGTAACAACACTACTATAATTATGTATTTATTATAAAATTTACGATCCTTAAATTTAAAAGTGGATGATAATGGAATGATATCAAACTCAATCAAGATCTTATGATTTTGTCATCTAGAGTTATCACAGACTTTAATTTCATTAGTTAGAGGTAATGATTTGTCAAACCTAACAGATTAATCTTTATTAGTAGCTATTTGATGTTATTTATTTTCTTAAGAGAATTTTATAAAGTTGGGGTGGATATTTTCTAAGTGAAACCTTCTAAATGAGTCTTAGTTTAGAGCTTTTATACCTATTGAGTGTTTAACATAACTCCCCTATTAGTCTCCTTTATTTATTTATTTTTAAAAATTTTAAATTTTGTTGAAATGGCTAATATTTATTCTAATCATTTATCAATGTTCTCTCTCTCTCTCTCTCTCTCTCTCTCTCTCTCTCTCTCTCTCTCTCTCTCTCTCTCTCTCTCTGTGTGTGTATATATAGATTAATTTGAATAGAGATATTAGTTTTGTTATATTTTTAATTTCATTTTCATTTATTTTTCTTAGTGATATTACTTAGTTTCATAAATTTGCTTCAAGTTAAATCACAAATTTTTTGGCAACATCTCTATATGTCCTACCTTAAGAGGCATCTCTAATGATGCTAAATCTACTCACCACATAAAAGAGATGTTCTTGGTCATTGTTGAGAGATATAAAAATTGGGGTGTACACCTATTGCATCAAAAATGGCATAAATGAGTCTTTAAGCACAAGCCTAAGAGAATTATACCGATTTCCTTGTCATATTAGTTACAACATATTAATTAGGTACTTATATCACACACGCAACTAACTTTTCTGTAGCATCAAGGACATAGTGACATGGGTATTTATATCATTAACATACTAATTCATTTTGTATTATACCATTGCTCTCAATTTGAATTGTTTTTAACAACTGTGTTTTTAACTTCAATATTTACATACATAAACAATTTGTTGCTTTAAACTCACACATGAAAAAATCTATTTGACTTTTGAAAATTAATAATATTGTTATTTTTGATGTGATATTAAAGAATATTGAGTTTTATGTGTATAAATATAAAAATTTTGGTGTGAGATATGTTAATTCATAAGAATTATATGCTATGTTCGCAAATGCTCCTTTTTTTTTTTTCTTAAGATGAAGGATTTGATTACTTTACATTTTAGGGTTTATTAAAATGACATTGCACGAAGACCCAACACATACACAAATAAAAAAAAAGTAGCAGGAGTAGACACCAAACATTTTAAGTGGAAAAAGCCTCGAAAGAGAAAAAAAATACTGGACATATCTCGGTAAAAGTAACTCACTCTGTGTCTGTAAGTACATGAGTTACTAATACTTATTCCAAGGATAATTTCTTTTATTTGAACTAAGGATTGAAATCGAATTATGGTGAGTAAGAGTAAGTCTTGGATTGCTACTACCCTGATTATTCCAATTTTCTACAGAGTTGGGTTGATTTTTACCCCATTGCTGGTTTCCTATACCCTGGTTGTTATTATTCCAGTTAAAGATTTGGGTGGCTTTTTCGTCCATGATTATGTATTGAAGTAGGGTTGTTGGCTCTATTGGGTACAACATTCATGGATTCTAAAGTAGTGCTATAAGGATGCATTAGTCGTCCATCGACATTCTCTTCTATTGCTAGTAATCTTGTTGTTGGATTTAAACATAATTATCTAACTTTTTTGATATGGCAGAAACTTCTGAAATTAAAATGGCTAGGATTTCTGTGTCATGGACATAATCAAACCTTCTAAGATTCACTCTCTCAACAAGTCATTGAAATTTGTTGTTAGAAATCTCATCAATTTATGAATAAGATTTGGACATAAGAGACTCCTCAGCTGCAACATTTATAACGGACCTCAACAATCCTATCAGCCTAGTATAAAAATTTGAATGATAAGTTAAGGAGGGCACAGTGCGGGAACTTCATAAGCAGTTCTTTGATATCTTCAAAACTTCATAAACCGACTCTCCATCTAATTAAGTAAAGAATATAATATCGATCTTAAATTTAGCAATTTTGAATGGAGAAAAATACTTAACCATAAAATTTTGGGCAACTTTATTCCAAGTGGTAATTGATCATGATGCTAAAGAATTTAGTCATATCTTGACTTTTTCCTTAAGTGAGAGAGAGAATAGCCTTAGTCTAATGATATCATTGGAAACACCGTTATACCAGAGAGTGACACACAACTATAAGAAACTAGCCAAGTAAAAGTTAGGGTCTTATGTTGGTAATCCCTAAAACTGATTATTTTGAACTATTTGGATGATAGTTGGTTTGAGTTTAAAGGATAAAGATAAAACACAAACTACAAAAGCTGCTTCATCAAGGGAAAGGTGAAGCAACAAAAAAATGTTATCTCATAGTGATGATAATCTTTATTTAGTATTTTGGCAATTCTACATCTTTCTAAACTTATGAGTATTTTGGCAAGGCGTAAAGTATTTCTTGATAAAGAAAAAACACCTAATACAAAAGCTGCTTCACTAAACTTGAAGAATAGACAGTTGCCTCCCTCTGTTCTTTTCCTCCTCTCGAGCTCCTTCTCCCGGTGGGCTAGCGACGTAGAGTTACCAATGGCTTTCACCAAAATTTCTGTGGTAATACAATCTTCGAGGATCTTCTTGCTGCTTGCCATGGTGATCTTCCTGAAACCAACCAACTAAACAACTCAGTTTCAAATAATGAGGATAACGAAAGTGCCAACCGTGTTGTATTTATGAAGGATCAGAGACAAGAAATCCAGAGAGTCCAATTATTAAAACATTGAATATGAAAATAAATAAATTTATCTTTTGTATTAAATCTCTTGTTTTTATTGCATCATGCCTTTCAAGAAGCAGGAGGATCAATGAGCTAAATATATATGTAAGAAATGCATCAGTACAAATTTGAAGAAATCTAATAGATTTGGAGGTAAAAGTACGATCAAAGATACCTCATCAAAAGAACAGGAACTACGTCAGCAGAAGATCAAAGAATCTCATTGACCAACTACAACTTCCTTGAAGCAAGACTAAGGGTTAGTCAAATAGCAGTTATCCAAGTCAAAGATTGGGACATATCGATCTGAGAGAAGGAACCGATATGGCTCTCAGTCAAGCATCGCCAGATGCCTCTCAGGAGTCATCAAGAATTTTCAGGAAGTCCAAAGTTCTCATCACTAGGGGTGTAAACCAGTCGAGTCGCCCTTGGCTTGAGCATGCGCTTAATTAATTTTATTGAGCTCGAGCTTAAGTTTACGAGTTCGAGCCAACTTGTTTAATATAAAAGAGAGAAAATAATATTAATTTAAGCTAGCTTTATAACAAGTTGATAAACATAATGAATAATTAGGAGATAAATAATATGAAATTACCTAAAATACAATAAAAATATTATTTAATATTTTTAATATCTTAAAGATAAAGTTTTGAAAATTAATATATTTTGAGTATATTTTATGTTAACATTTGTTTAAATGAGCCAGCTCATGATTTAACGAGTCGAGTCAGAGCTGGCATAAACTTGGCTTGTTAGCTCATCAAGCTTAGTTCACGAGCCACTTATCGAGCCGAGCTTGAGCCGGCTCATGAGTCGGTTTGACTCACTTGAGCCCTTTCTCTAGATGGATCTCTTATCAAAGGGGGAGACCGCTTGCCGGATTATAGTGAATCACTCTCTGCTTGACAACCTAGTTCAACCTCGATAGCTTGAGTTTCCCATGTAAGGTTCAACAATTGACAGTTGGACCGAAACAATTGACCAGCTAATTCAAGGTGATTGAGCAAAATCTAGAAAACTGAAGAATCACTAGAGTCGACTGACTGTCCTAACTTAGAAGAACCAGCTGAACATGCCTTGCCGCCAAAGGATTACAAATCTCTGCTGATCGAGCGATTGGATTATCGGAAACATGGATTTTTCTACTTTTTTGTGCCTAAAATCTCATGTAATGCTGCCATAAAAGTTGGGGAAGCCATGTAATTTTCCTCTTTGTGCCCCCTCTATCAATAAATAGAGGGGTCATTTCTATAGTAAACGGATACTAAGTAACCTTTAAAAAAACCAGGTTCTTACCATGTACTCTCTCTCTCTCTCATGTTTATGCTCTATTATTTAGATGTGACTCTACAGGATATATTAGATTCGACAACAAGTACTTATTAGTGATCAAAATACATGTTTGGGGCATAATGATGCTTGGATAAAATACCGTGAGGTCCACTTTGATGTGAGGAGGAATACCAAACCTGCTCGAGTTTTCTTAAAACAACAAAATCTTTTTCTTTTCCTCTTTCTTTCTTTCATCTTCTGTTTTTACTGTTTACATCAAACAACAGGAAAGACAACCATAATTTCTACAGAACCATGAATCCCGTGTCTCCCTCATCCAAACAACCAACATTACAACCTTAAATCCCATATATATAACATGAATCAACCAAAAACCAAAAAAGAACAAAAAAATAGCAAGAGAAATTTTGTACCGTATTTAAGAAGGCATTGGCTTAATCCATGAAGCTAAAAATCTTGAAATCCCTTTATTATTACCTGAATGTGGTTATCAAGTTCGCTGGAGTGGGATGCGGCGTCCCCTGAGTTACTTCTAATCCAAACAACCTCTTTAAATCCTGCCATAAAATAAGAGTCATGCATATGGTGTCCATTTACACTAAGCCAATGTCTAATTCATAGCCCAAATCATGAAATCTTGCTTCAGATTGGTTGAGTGTGTCAAGCATATCGTGCCCATTTACACATTATAAAATAATGACTTGTTACACTTCAATGCTTGTGCATGCATACACGCAAATTCATTGCAAGAGGATGTTAGAGGGTATGGATCAAAAAGAGATTAAAGTTGAGCTTCATAAACCAGTGGTTAAATTTTTTTTTAATATAAGAAATCAAAATTTTAGGAGTAAGAACTAATATATTGGTATTTATACATTAAATTTGTTTGACACCTAACTAATATAAGAATAAACCTATACCCCATCATGTGCCTCAAAGTTGTCTCGTCTTGCCTCTTAACTCTTGTTACCAGTCACCTTCTACTATAACCTTTTAATATCAACAACCATCTTACACAAATGAAAAAAAGACAAATTGCTTCTTATTGATTTATGACAATCATAATGTAGTGATAGAGTTGTACATGCCAATTATTTGTCCAAGTGGCAACTAGAAATAATAGAAGGGATTTTTTTTTTTTGTGACAAATGTTACCTAGATAATGATTAATCTACCCAAAGATAAACAAAATAAATCTTACAACATGGGGGCCAAGGAGGGGTGGAGGAATCTTACTATTTATTATATTCATGAAAGAAGAAAAGTAAACCACCACTAAATTTACAAAGATGTTATAATGCACTTATTCAATTTGCTAAGACATTAAGAAAAAGACAGCAAAAAATTAAAACCTAACTATCTACCTTAACAAAGATGTATCAAATGAGAATAAATGCAAAAAACTTAAGAAAAAGATCATACAGACTTGGCGATCATTTGTTAACTTCAAATTGCTTGCAAATAATGTAATTGTGTATGAGCTCAAGTGTATTGGAGAGATTTCGATCAACCATTAAAACTAACCTTTATAGAAGATATTACTTTGAAGAGAATTTCAGACAGAAGAGGTGTAAGTAGATTTTTACAAGTTTTTCATTCCTTCCTCAACTCACCCAAACATATCCTAATTATAGTCCTTCAAAAAGTGGTCAAAATAGAGAAAAAAATTTGCCTCAATTACTCTCTAAATAGCTATGAAACAACTAAAGCTTTCAATTGAAGCTCCAACAATTGCCAGTGCCATGTTTAAAAAATTATAACTGATTAATGTCTAATTAAAAAAAATATATAATGTAGATCATGCAAATCTAATGGAACAAAAGTAAAATTTAATGATTTTATAATAATTTTCACAAAAATTACAATTTTTTAGTAAATATGTGTTTGCTTTTAGGAGTTTTGAAATTATACAAGTAATTTATCATAAAGTTAAAAATTTAAAAGAAATTTTTTTGCATACAAAATAAGATTTTAAAATATAGCCTTATTATTTTTAATTAATACGGTTGTGTATAATTATGTAATTTCTTATAGCTTCATAATAAAAAAATTTATATTTATTTTTAGGTTTTTTTGTTTTAGTTTGAGATTCATCCAATATTTTGCAATTACAAATCTAATAATAATACAAACTCTTANATATATATATATATATATATATATATATATATATATATATATATATATATATATATATATATTATGTATATATGTATATACATGTATATGTATATATGTATATACATGTATATATATATAGATATACATCTATGTAGATGTATAGTGTATATACATATACATATACATATATGTATACATATGTATACATATATGTATATATATATATATAGCTTCTTTTATATAGGGCTGCAATTTGGCTTCTTGTTCGTGAAGAATTCGTGTTCGGCTCGTTCGTTAAGCCTAACGAGTCGAACACGAACAACAGTTTGTTCGCTCGTGTTCGGCTCAAAATGGCTCGAAAAAAAAATTATATAACTTTTTATATAACAATGTATTACATATATTATTTATATAATAATATATTATATATATTTATGTCTAAATTTAAATCATAACACCTCATGTGACAATGTTGTTAATCTNTATAACTTTTTATATAACAATATATTACATATATTATTTATATAATAATATATTATAGATATTTATGTCTAAATTTAAATCAAAACACCTCATGTGATGCTGTGGTAAGTGTCTTTTTTTGTATAGATTTGATTCATATTCGAATCCCACACTTTACATCTATTTTTCTCAATTTTAGTTTAACGAGTCAATTTCGAGCCGAACAAGAGCCGAACATAAACACAAATATTTAAATCGAGCCGAACACGAACACACTGTTCACGAGCCGATTTCGAACACGAGCTATTTCGAACGAGCCGAACACCAGCCAAGCCTGAGCTCGCTCAAGCTCGGCTCGTTTACAGCCCTACTTTTATATGGCCTTCATTATCTTCATAATTTCTTGATTAACGTTGAACTATATTAATCATCTAATTTAAATTTTTCTTTCTTTTGACTTTCCAAATCTATGTGAACCATTATTCATAAAGTCACTTAATGTAAATAAATAGAATCCCAAACATATGCTTGTTACCATTAAAATAAATTCATATATGTAATAGGCTCATAGGGGCAATACTCAGTCTATTATATTTTTTGTCGAATTTATGGAATATAAGGATATTGAAATAAAATATTTCTTTTTATTAAAAAAATATGAATAATGAGACATTTTATTGTATTGACAAAATTCAAAGGGGTGCAAAATCACAAAGTTTTGTAATATCTTAGCTAATCAATGAAAATGAGGAAAAGAGACATTGCATAAAGCAGAATTCATAGATAAATATAATGTACATAAAATTTTGTTTTCTAGTGGGAGATTATTAGAGATGAGGTTCTAAATTTCCTTAAAATATAATCTTTATGAAATGTGAATAAACCTCTGCTTAATATACAAATGTTTGACTAATTTTTGAGTTATAAAGGTAGTTTTCATATTTTATATTAGTATAAAAATATTAAAGTTCTCTCTCTCTCTCTCTCTCTCTCTCTCTCTCTCTCTCTCTGTTTTTTACTTCAAGAGATTGTGAAATTTTATATGTACTTAAGAGATCTTATAGTACCTTGAAAGAATATTTACTAAATATCTCATCTGCAAATAGTTTTTTTATTATCAATGCAAATGCAGCTTTACATGTTTGTATTCCACAATTATTAGAAATTAAAGAGAAGGGATTGTAAACCAAGAGATTAAGGGTGTGTTTGGGGCAATGGTGTGGTGGCAATGCGATGTCGCAGTATAATTTTTCCTGTTTGACGAAAATTGTGTTTTGTCTGCTTTTTTGAAAAGCTGCAACTGAAAGCTACGTTTTACCACCACGGCTGGCTACCTGGGTTAACTGCTAGAAAGCTGCGATTTAACTTTTTTCATTCGTACTAAAAGGATTCAAACTAAGTATATTTCATTAACAAAATATAAGTCCCAAGGAAATTAAAATATAAGAATAAAATATATAATGGAAAGAACACAAATACAACAAATAAGCTAGCTCACACCAAAGATAAGAGCTAGCCATTTTTAGTTTCACATTTAAAACTTTTACTACAATTATTCCCTACAAATTTGATGGACATTCAGGTAAAATGAGGATATTTTTTTGCAATGCTTTTTATAATTTCTCTCTTCTCAATTCAAAGTGTGCTCTTTATATGCTCAAAAACATCCATAGAAGCATCATCTTTGTATTTGATATTTTATAAATGTATTGAGGAGCAAATGACATATAAATAATAGTAGACATATAATGACATTTAATATTGACAAGTGATTATTAGTAGAATAATAATTTTTATTTTCGTGAATAAATGAAAAATAATGATGAATAATATGTAAAAAAAGTACTCTCATGTTAAGGAGGACTACTAGGATTTTGAATATTAAATAGATCATTTTTGATATCATTATATTACTCTTGCATTAAACAATATGGAGGAGGTGCATGATTATGGAAAAAAAATTAAAAAAGCAGAAAAGCCTCCATGTTAATCAAAAAATACTTTAGGAATTAGGAAGTAGAGGTTGTAAAGTTGGAGGATTACTAAATTAGGCAAACTATTATATTTGGGACTTTTATAGCATTTGCAAAAGAAACTATTATGCTTAAATGGATGATGAAGTGTGTGAAATTTTTATCGGTAATTTAATCACAATTATTTGAAAAATTTATTTTTGATTCAGTCCATATTCAAAGAGATCTATTGAATACTAATGCTAATGTGAACAAAATAATTTTATCAAATTAATAGGACTTGAGAAATAAAAGATATGCTATACATGAAGAATTGAATATTCTTNACATTTCTTAAGGTAAGATGAGATAATAAAAAATAACTTGAATTGAAGGTTACCTCTATCTTTCCCCCTACTCTTAGATCTGGAGAAACGAAGAGATAATATAAATGTGTCATAATTAAAATATAAAATAAATAAAAATCATAAAAATTACAAAATTGTAAAAACATATTGGGAATACTGATAATTGGAAAATTTCTCAATAGAGAATACCAATACTAGGCCTCCTGAGAAGAAAGTGTAAATGGTTGCATATTACTCCAAATAAATTGGGATTTATGAATGAGAGATTATGATTTTGTATCATGATTAAAAAAAGCTACAATTGATTTTTTTAGGAGGTAGAAATTTGATGATGACATTCAAGACCTCACATTAGCTAGAGGGTAGGTCAATATAGCTTTCGAAATCTTAGAAGATGTCATTATAGATACTGGAGGAGGCATGTTGGGAGAGAGCACCATGGTGGTTGAGAGAACAATTTTGAAACTTGAATAGAGTCTGAAAAAAATTAATAGCCTGCGATGTGAGAAAAAAATGCTAGAGGGTTGTAGATACCAAGAGAAAATACTTCCTAAAGAATGTCAAGACTAGAGGAGTATCATCAATGTAAAATATGGATGTTAGTTGATATAAAAAGCTCCAACGAGAGGAGTTGATGATAGGGGTGAGATATAAACAAGTGAAGAAAGTTTCGACATTGAAAAGGAGGAAGAAAATTAACGTTTAGGGAAAGAAACTTGAGCCTTCGTACAACAATCTGGTTAAGTCATGAGAGAGCATTAAAAGTTAATGGGGGCTAGTATGATCTAGAAAACAAGACAACAAAAGCAGAAAAAAAACAACATAATGTGCTAGTAGAAAAAAAAATTGGGTTTTTATAAACAGGACAGGGATGGGCTCTGTTACTAAACCCTGAATGGAGCGGGGTGGCAGCAATGACACAAATGAGAACCTTTGTCCTTCCACATCGGTTGTATGGACATAAGCTATCACAGATCTCTAGTGATATTTAGTGCCAAGATCCCACATGATTTATGTTGTCTATCCTTCTTCGAGGAAGGTGCTGCTAATTTTAATTTCATTAATAGATTAAATTTTGACTATAACAAGAGAAACTCTCATTTGGACCATTAGTATGGATACATAAATAAAGCAACAAGAACATGAGCACCATATTATTTTTTACATTCAACTTTCATCTATTACACTTTTCCTCTATTTAACTGTTATTTCCGGAAAAAAAAAAAAAAAAAACTTACACCAATTGATTTGTTCCCTTATATATCTTTGTGTAATAGACCTTATTCTCCTATGTGATATATACTATATGATAATATCCTATTATCCTTTTTTTTAAAAAGCCCATCTTTGTTGCATATTGTTGGGCTCTCTCTTAGCTAATGACAAAAATAATGTGATACATATGACCTTATTTCCCAATATCATTTTAAAAGTATTTTCTCTCTATATACATACCTTAATTAATGAACATTTGATTTTTTTTTGACATCATAGGCATAAGTGAATCTTATCGGCTACATAATTTTTTTTTTTTAATTATACCTATATAATTATTAAAATTAATTTTTCTTCTTTATTTAGTTTATTTTTTGCTGTTTTAACACATGACTAGCCGAGTATCCCGACAAGGCAAATAATGTTGCATCATTGCAATAAATACCATCTCTGATGTCTTAAGACATACAAGCTGTCCAAATTGACTTTCTATGCGTCCGCAAACGTGGATACATAATGCAACATATCCTTTTTTTTTTTTTCAACGGGCTCAATTAAAATCATGTTTATATACTTACCAAGCTGACAAAAATCATATTTTAAGAATTTATTATTCTCATTTAAGTTGTTTCTAAATTTTTTTTTTCCATTTAAATACCTACCATAAAGTTTTCATTNATATATATATATATATATATATATATATATATATATATATATATATATATATATTTGCGGGATTCACTGTAAGTCCCCTCAGGTCACGGGTTCGATTCTCAGTGGCGATGGGTTATCAAATATTTAGACATATGACGCAAGCTCTCATCATCGAGCCTAGTGCATGAGAAATCGGTACTTAGGCATCTGCCAAATACAGATTTCTTTATGTATATAGACACACACACACACACACACACACTATCAAAATATTAATTTTACATTTATAAAACTCAATTCTTTCATAACATACCAATAATATCACAATCACTAATATTTGAAATAAGTGTATTTCATTTTTTTCATTTTTTTTAGATAATAATAATATATTTTTAATTTGATATAACAGAGTTAAATGTTAAAAATATAAAAATTGAAATTATGNATATATATATATATATATATATATATATATATATATATATATATATATATATATTGAAAAGGTAGGTGGAAAGAATAGTTTATGTTTAAATAGCCTATTTTATATTTATCAATTGAGTCCATCCCGATCACGTGGTATAAATAAATATTATTTAAAAGGTGTGAAAGTGTGTTGTATGATTTATTTTTTATTTGTAAATTTACATACATTTCACACAAATTCTTATTTATTTACACATCTAACATGTGAAGTTTGATATTTACACTTTTAACACTTTGATATCATGAATGCATGAAAATGTATATTCATTTTCTTAAAAAGTAAGAAAATGTGATATTATTATGTCAAATTAAAGATTTGCATGTTATGCATGTAAATATGATAGTTTAGGCATTGCAAATGTAAATGCATAAGAATTGTGTGGTATATATGTTGGCATAAAAATATTCAATAATGATGGATGTTCTAGATATCTTTATTAGTATTTTTCTTGCTAGAAATATCATAATGCATGTTCACAAAAGATGAATTAAAGATCCTTTAAATGTTAGAATATATATTGTATGGAATGATTTACATATATGAACCAAGCCTCCGGAGAAAAATTTGCATACGTAAGACGTACGCAGCGCTGCGTACGTCAGATAGGTTAGAAGGAGAGTATTGAGGATTATATCCGCGTTATACCCCCTGTAACCTGTCTGTAAACTACATGCAACTTGCAAATATATGAAAACAGAAGCGCAGAACTTACTAATTACATGCAGGTTACAGAGATGTTATAGGGGTATAACGCGATATAACCCTCAATACCCTCTCTGTAGCCTACCTGACGTGCACAGCGCGCTGCGTACGTATTACGTACACAAATTTTTCTCTTATATTAGTGATTTAAAGTTGGGGCATTTACGAACGTCCCACATAATTCTTTTGTATTTACTTATCTAACACCTAGGCTTTCATATTTACATGCATTTCACTCGAATCGTTAATATAACATAAAAATATTAATTTTACTTACTTTTAAAAGTAAAATATACATTTTCATGCAAAGATTTATGACACCAAAATACTATTAAATGTAAATATATATAAATGCTCGTCATAGATATGTAAATACATAAGAATTGTGTGGTTTGTATGTAAATTTCTCTTTAAAATTTTCAGCCAATTTCAACCACTAACAAAATTACTTGCTTTTCAGTGTTTTTTTTATTTTTTGTTAATTATTATTTTTTTGTTTTATATTTCAGAATGTGTCAAATTATTATATGCGAAAAAAATAATTAAGATAGTGATAATTGCTTCTTTTTCTCTTAATTTTTAACTTGCACTTATAATTAATTAATTAAATAAAAATAACAAAAAATGACTATTTTTTTACATTTGAAAAAAATAAAGTGAGACTTTTGTATTATTTTTTTTCTATATATATATATATATATATATATATATATATATATATATATATATATATATATATATAT
>JXCR01050456.1:8289-18871 GCA_002079205.1 Phalaenopsis hybrid cultivar | reverse complement strand
TATATATATATATATATATATATATATATATATATATATATATATATATATATATATATATATATATATATATATATATATATATTAAAAGGAATATAAATATATTTACTTATTCATTTATTTATATGTAAAAGTTGAAGTTTTGGGGTTAGATATGTAAATTCATATGCAGCAATCGAGTGATATTTATGTAAATTTTCCTTGTTTTTTTATTGGACCGTTATGTTAATTAAAAAGAGCAGTTTTATGCTGAGTAAATATGTCTGTGACCTTCACTTGCAAAGCGTGTCTTCTCACTGTTCTACACTATCTTTCTTCACTTATAAAGTGACTTCAGCGCAGCTCATGGAGAGAAAGCCTTAGAGATAGAGGAAGAAAACAATGAGAAGAACATCCCAAGGAGATTCAGAAGCCATACTTCATCTTTTAGCAGTATTCTATTGCTTATGTCTCTCCACTAAATTAACTACAGGTTTTGCTGTAAACCAAACCATTAAGCCTCCTGTTCCTGCTGTGATTTTGTTTGGAGATTCCATTCTTGATTCAGGGAACAACAACAACATCAAAACATTGCTCAAGTGCAACTTCCCTCCATACGGGAAGGATTTTGTTGGCCATATTCCCACTGGGAGATTTTCAAATGGCAAGATTCCTGGTGACTTCATAGGTACTCCCACCTGCAATATACATCCTTTTTATATCTACTGTAATTACATACTTATATTATTACATGTGCATTATAAGTCTTCAGTATATTGGGATTGGCTTTCTGATGCGACATTAAACCAAATAGCTTTCCATTCTTAACAAGGAAATTGAGCTTTTCTTCATTACAGTCATTATTAGTAAGCCCTGTTGGAAGATAGATTTATATGGTTTAGGGGAGTTGAAGTGTGCAAATTAAGAGAGGAAGAGGGGGAAAGTCGATGGTTACTTGTTCGTAGGAGCGGAGCGGGTTGACGAGGAATGTCTTTTGAGATAGTTCAAGTTGCGACTATGTTGTGAGCGTTTCGGTCACGAGGGTGGAAAGGGGTTGGGGACGGGGAAGGGGATCAGAGGCAAAGGTAGGCAATGGTTTCAGGTGAAGGGAGAGACGAGAAAATATTACGATAGATTGTTCTAAGTTATTGAACGTAAGACGTGATATAATGAACCTAGACGGACGAGCATCTCCCGAAAGACGGGAAATGAGGTAGGTGATGGTGTTGGCTAAGAGAGGGGAAGAGGATGACAAGTACTGCAAGTGAATTTAATTAATTTTAATTTAGTTAATTAATTAATAATTAATAATATATTAGTAACCAATTAAAAAAATAAATTACATATTAAAATTTAATTAATCCAAAATAATTTAATTACCTGAATCAACACAATTATATTTTCATCTCTGATTTATTTATTTGTAAGAAAATAAAAAAAAATCCAATTATTCATTTGTGAATAATGTTTGATGAAACACGATTTCAACTAATTCTAATGTTTATTTCGTGATCTTTTTACTGCGGCTTTAATGCACATTTATTGCATGTTGATGAAAATCATGCCTGCATAACCTGCACCACAAAAGTTAGAAGTCGGCATAAATTTAGCACATTTATAATTAAGTATTAAAAAGACATCCTTTCATCATGCAGTTTTATTTTTTTAAAATATTTACATATATACCATTCAATTCTTATGTATTTACATATTTGACAAACCTAAATTGTAATTTTAACATATATGCCACCATCAGTATGAATATATATAAAAAGATGTTTTCCATGGTTTAAAGATTAAAATATAAGCTTGCTATATATATATATTTTTAATTATTTCTATAGATGATAAATGCTTAATTCCTCATATTATTGTCAGCCTCAAGTCTTGGAGTGAAGGAGCTAGTGCCAGCTTATCTCAGCCCTAAATTAGGAGATGAGGAACTCCTTACTGGGGTGAGCTTCGCTTCTGGATCTACGGGATATGATCCCATCACCTCCATCGTTGCGGTACTCTCCATCTCTCTCTTCTGAGTTTGTGTTGAATCTTCCTACCACATTACATCAATAGACCATGTGACATGAAACAATTTTTCAAATAAAAGATTATTGACATGTACATTAATTTTTTTTATTCTTAAATTTATAATTGATAGTATAGTTATCATATTAACAATATATAAATAACTTTAAAATATATAATTAAAAAGATGGAATCGAATAAACATGCAAATTGATATAAATACTCATCATTATAATGGTTAAGCAATTAATTGCACAATCATAATATATACTGTGATAAAAATGAAAGTTAATTACAAATCAAAACATAGACATGTTAATGAAATGAATGAATGCAGTCTGTGATATCAATGGAGGATCAGCTGAAACTATTTGAGGAATATAAAGAGAAAGTTGAAGCAATAGCCGGCAAGGCGAGGGCGGAGATTATAATATCTGAGAGCTTATTTATTGTGTGCGCGGGTACTAACGATTTCATCAACACCTACTTCCCAACTCTCTTTCGGAGACTGCATTATGATGTTCCTTCTTATGTCAACTTTCTCGTCGCTAAAGCTTCTGATTTCGTTCAGGTATGAACCGGGTCTGCAATTTTGCATTTTTTTTAATATTATTTTTTGAAATTTACAATTTCTAGATGTTTAGTATAAAATGTTACTAGGATCAAAGTTTCAGATGTATCAAAGAACGCAAGATGGTTAAAATAAAATCTTAAATGATAATAAAAGATGATAAATTTCTATCTGGTTATCATAATATTAAAGTCTCTGTACTGAAGAACTTAAAAGTACTACAAAATAAGGAATTTGATGAAACAAATAGAAGTTTGCATGTCGATTTGTATGATATATAGCTCTCATGACTTCAGTCACCTTATTACAGAAACTGTACAAAATGGGGGCACGTAGGATTGGATTTATTGGTCTCCCTCCAATAGGCTGCTTGCCTTCACAAATAAGTTTTGCAGGATATACTGCTCGAGAATGTGTAGAAGCTCATAATCAGGCAGCTTTGCTCTATAATTCCAAAATTAGCGCAGAAATTAAAAGCTTGGCAACAAAATTTAGAGACAAAAAGCTCGTCTACATTAATATCTACACAATACTGTTTGATATCATTCAGAGGCCCTCTCTATATGGTATTTATATATGTATCGCATATTGCTATATTTTTATGTTTGTATGCTCATATTTTTGCATCATAGCATATATATTCTTTTGCAAATAATTAAAAAGCTACATAATAAACTATATATAATGCTTATGGCTGCAGGATTTGAAGTCTCAGATAAAGGATGCTGTGGAACAGGGGCGTTTGAAGTTGGAATACTATGCAATAACAAGTCACATGTATGCTCTGATGATACAAAATACATATTTTGGGATAGTTTTCACCCAACAGAAAAAGCCTATATGGCTATAGTAGACAGGATGCTCCATGAGTACATCAAATATTTGATCTAAGTAATTATAATGTGTTTCTATCTTTTCCTTACAACATTTTTTTTATCATATTCAGTATGCATTACCTTTGGAGGGCAAGCTTATGCTTAACAAATTATATTTCCGTATGGATGATAAAGTAGAATAAATGTTTTGTTTATGCGCAGAATATGCAAGTTGCAATCCATATGACAGCTGGAATCCCCAAAATTTGACTTTTGCACTCTGTGGACATTGACAAGTCAAATGCATGATTAAAGAAATAGGTTGGAAAATATGTTCTCTATTTGTATTAAAGTGTATTACAGAAATACAAAGATTTTTGCTTTCAGTAAGCTGCATGAATAAGTTACACTGAACAAATAGTTTAAACAGGTGAAAAAACCAACAATCTAGAGTGAGGAGGTAATTCTACCTTTATTTTTAATGGCTGAACGATGTTTAATTTAAACGAAGAATTACTTGTCGGTTTAGCCTTGGGTTTCAAGTAAATTAACGTTCGGCAGACTACCAATGGTCCAAACTATCGGTTCATAGCAAATTTCTTGTGCTTTTAATAACCGTTGGTCATGTAATTTGAACCGATGGTCAAACCAATCATTTTTTTAAGAATATAATAATCGATGATCAAATGTCTATTGGAAAGCCTTTTGAAATGGTCTTTATATCAAACCAACATCCAAAGTCCCTCATTTCATTCTCATGAGGGTGCTCCCCTTTCGGAGTCGACCGAATGCCAAATGCTCTCCAATCTCATTTTCGCTAGAGTTAGCGGTTTTTCGAGTTCGTACACTCAAATTGTAAATAACCTCAATTTTAGTATTTCTTAAGGTTTTATTTTATCTGAGCCGTTCGATTTTTTTTTTTTTTTTTGCATTTTGAGAAAAGTTATTGTGCTTCCACTTGACGAACAGTAGGCATAGTAATTGAGATTCTGACAGGAGTTTGTGAAGATAATCGGGACAAGATATTTGGCTAAGTTATTGCAGTAATCGATTATAAAGTCATCGACATAGTGGGTGTGGTGACAAAATTCTTCGTGGACATTCAACATCAGTTAAATAAGATAATTTGAATAATTCAAATCTCCTACACGATATTGTCTACTCAATATTGTTGAGATCATTCAGCGGCCCTCAGCTTATGGTAATTAAGTCCTAATTTAATATTTACTAAAAAAATAATTTACATTTTTAATTTAAAATAAGAAATTCATAAATGAGCATTGATACGTGCTAGAAAATTCGCGGCGGTAGAGTAACGGATTATCGTCTTAGCGTTGTAGGAAAGTTCAGCACACACAGATGAAAGAAAAACAAGCGGTGATGACTTTAGAAGTTTTTAGGTGGAAAACACGTAAGGGAAAAACCACGGGGCTTGGCCCAGTTTCGGAAATCCACTATTGATTGTTCATTACAGGAATCCCTTGTCCCACAAACGGGGAATGATAATGATATTTTTTAGATTACAACGTCGATTGACGGTGTCTGGTTGGTGGTGATCGATGGTGGTTAGTGGTAGTCGATGACGGTTGTCAGAGGTCGACGACGGTCGGCGATGGTCGTCAGAGGTCGGTGGTGATCGACAACGGTCAGCGGTGGTTGACGACGGAGGTCGGCGGTGGTGCTAAGCTGCAGCTTCTCCTCAAGGCCTTAGACTCTCTCTCTAGACTCAGCCCCCTTTCATGTGAGGGGTGGGGGTCTATTTATAGTGATCTGAGTGCAATTAATGCAGAAATATCAACTATTTTGATCGGACGGTCCAGAGAGCTTCCCTCAATGATACGACATTTAATGAACATTTGAGTGCCTTAACGATGTCAAAATTGAGTGATCTTGGGCTCGTTGGATTCTTCTTGTTGAGCCACTCGATTTGAGTATAAACTTGCTATATTTGACAACCGTTTGACTTTCCAAATATATCCAGAAATCTTTCAAGGGTGGTTTAAGAATTTGATCAGAGCTTGATTTGACTCGGATTGGACTAGTTTTTATATAATTAGGTCTGTTTCATCGAGCCGGTCAGTTTGACTATAAGTTTGCTGAAATCAAAGCTCTGGATGAATTTTTATCAAGATTTAAATGTTTCTTGCTTAAAATATTATTTTGAGATTTGTGTTATGCTTCGAGATTCGTGTCAAATGATGAAAATTTATTCTTGACATATCAAGTACAATGACTTCAAAATTCATACTGAACTCCATGTAATTCATAAAATATACATTAATTAAACAACATGTTTTCGATAACCGTCATAATTTATGCTTTCAAATTAATTATTATGAGTATTTCCATCACAAAATTTAAAATACATTATTTTAAATTTCGCACGAATGTGGTGTGTCTATCATATATTAGATATGGTTGTTCAGTCGAGTCTAGTGCTGTCAAAATGGCTCGCTGTTTGCAAATAACTCTTGTTTGACTAGTTAAGTAGTCGTGCTCGATTCGTTCGCTAGGCAAATAAGCCAAACACAAATAAATTTTTTGTACTTGATATATAAAAGAGCATAACATGAACAATAAATTCTTCAGTTGTGTTCGGCTCGTTCTCGCTTTAAATAATTATATTTATATATATATAATTGATGGGTATTTTTTTAAATAATTTATTTGACTATAAGGCTACGAAAATTTATAATTAATTAAAAAAATAAAATAAAAATATATTTAGTTCTATTTAAATGAATATTTTAATATAAATAATAAGTTTTAAATCTCGCTCTATCCTTAATATTTCGCGGCCGTGTGACTACGGCTTTTAAAATGGCTGGTTGTTTGCAAACAACTCGTGTTGACACTAACAAATTTTTTGCCCTCGACATATAAACGAGCCGAATGAGAATAATGATTATTTAACGAGCATGGGCTCTCTCAAGGTCTGCTCGTTTGCAGTCCTAGCCAAATCGATCCATCATGTATAATATTTTTCAACTTAGTAAAATAAATTGATTTATCGAACACCAATGGCTATGCTTGCAGGATTTGAAATAGCAGATAAACGTTGCCGTGATACCGAAAATTTTAGTGCTATTAATATAAAAAGTAAGTTTAGGCATTTTATATATATATATATNNTATATATATATATATATATATATATATATAATTAACTAATTAATTAAAGAGCAGCTCGTGGCTCCTTACGCGTTAATTAAAAGGAAATCACATAGTCAGGGAGGGAAAGTGGATCCCCATATAAAAACGAAAAATACAACAAACTCCTAGTAGTTCCACTCTCAGCAGTACAACACAACGCAAAGAAACAAACCTAAGGTACATCTAATCATCCAAAATGTATACCAAAAGAAAAAATATACCAAAAAAATTACACGTACATAAAGTCCCAAAATAACAGTATGCATAAAAACCCATAGCAACAGTGGTGTCGAGGAGTAGGGTCAAACTAACGGCTTGAAGATCCAGTGAAGACTGCAGCAATAAAAGCCAAAGCCTGCAAGCAGTGAGGAAATCCACAAAACTTCTGCATAAACCATCCCTGCTCTCCAAAGCAGTTCCCAGATGTCCGAAATTGAAAGGCAACAGCTCCATACATCTCATGGTAAAGTTACCAAATCCAATACCCATAAATGAGATCCCAGGCATCCAAAAAGAGCAGGCCAAGCAAGATAAAACATGAAAACCAGCCTCACGATCCAAATTCGAAGACAAAACATGGTGAAAAAAGCTACCAAAATGCAACTCAGAATAAAACATGAAGAATCAAACATTTAAACAGTAAAAGGAACCAATAGAAACAGAGCAGAAATAGCTGAGAAATATAAAATCCCTCTATCTTCTGATATAAGACACAATAAGTAAATTCCCATTTAAAAGTATTTGATGTTGAGGAGGGGCACCACACACACAAAAATTCGTTGGAGACCTTGTTTGCCAACCAATCAGCAGCAATGTTACATTCCCTGTAGATGAAATTAAATTGCAAAACCAAATTATGCCTTTTAATGAAACCCTAAATCTTGTTAACAGACAAATGACATTCCAGTTAGGGAAGGTGCTCTTATTTAGAATATTAAACATAGCCATAGAATCAGTCTCAATAATTAAAGCATGGAAATGTAAAGTCACAGCAATGTGTAAAGCATTTCATAAGGAATAAAACTCAGCCTCTAAAGGTGTCGAGGCACAAACCGATGAGACAAACTAACAAAAGCATCTCCTCGAAGAATTACGAAAAATTGCACCCGTCCTAGTAGCAGATAAAGTCCAGCTCCCATCTACATTAAGTTTAATCCAACCAACCGAATATGGTTGCCACCGTATCAGAAGGGCCTTCCTACCCCTCTGAGGCAAATTAGAGCTTAATGCAATGAGGCGAGAAACTTTAAGAAAATAAACAATTATATATGAAGTGGTAATAGCAGCTGTAGGGGGAGAGCCTCGTACTTATGAGCGTTCCTAGCAGACCAAAGTAACCAAAGAAAAACAAAAGGAAAATGTTCCAAAGTTTCTTTATAAAAAAGTGCAGCCTTCCAAACTTTGATATATATATGGCCATAGGCTATTATACGTTCCTCCAGCCACACCAAATGTGTCTAACAATTTGAGTACCGCCTCCTTAGTGCCAACTGTGCCAGAAGGGATTCAAACTCTTAACCTAAGGGGGTTTTTAACGTGGATGCCAACCAAGGATACTCGACACTTGGACATATATATAAAGCATAATTTTTAATAATATCAATTATTTATTCAAGANTATATATATATATATATATATATGGCCAAAGACTATTATACGATCCTCCAACAACACATAATCTGTCTAACAATTTGAGTACGGCCTCCTTAGTGCCAATTGTGCCAGCGGGGATTCGAACTCTTAAAATGGATGCCAACCAAGGGTACTCGACACTTGGAGATATATATAAAGCATAATTTTTAATAGTAGCAGTTGTTTATTCAAGATTTTTTATTAGGTATTTTAGGTGGGCGACATGTACAATAAAGTTTAACTTTATTTTAGGTTTTTACATCTAAAATTAGTCATGCATTTAATTTTTTTTCCTTCATTAATAATTTTGCCTCACATTTTTTTTTTAAATTAGGCCAGAAAAATCAAAATGTTAGTACAAGCTACAAATATTTTACTAAAAACAGCCAAACTTGATATGAAACTTAATATTATAATAACATATTTGATCAAAAAGTTTTATTTAAATGTATTTAATAGATATAAATAAAATTCAATTAAAGTTTGTGTTAGAACTCTAGCTGGGCTTGGGATGAAGTAGGAGACCTCTTATTGAGTACGAATATGGTTTGATCGAACATTCAAAATTCATCCATTGATGGATTAAATGTTAGCAAGCCAACAATACTTGGAATTCATAAAAAGAGATTTAGAAGGAATTAGTCGCCACCAGATCCACAACACGAACATACAAGCGAACAAAATGCTTGTCTTGAAAACCATATCGTTCGTAGGGTCACTTTTTTCCAAATATGAATTGATAAGTTGCAATTTTTATAGTTGATTTTTACTTCAACAGAAGGAGAAATAATACAATTTATATCCATTATACTATTGATGAGTGTTGGAATATTCATGGCGATAAAGTGATTATTTAGCGTTTTAGCATTGTACGAGAATTCGGCATGCTCTATGATAATAAAACCGAAGTGAGTAGGATGAGACATCTTAATTTTTTGTGTAGAAAACCCTTACAAATGAAAAAAAATCATCACTAAATATTTATAAGTATACAGATCTGCTATTATTTTGAATTATGGAAAATGGAGTTACACAATCGTTCAGCGTAGATGCACAACAATAGTTTATAAATAATAATCATAATGTGATTGCAATAAATGTGGTTTTTGATGACAGTAGGTTACAAGGGTCGTAGTCGGTTGCAATGAAGACAGTAGCTCGTCAAGAATGTTGTAGGCTATGGTTGCACACCTTGTCGTAGAGACCGTAGTTGAAAGTTTTGATAGATGTTGGTCATGTAGGCCATAAATGTTTACTTTAGGAGCATTAGTTGACCACAGAGGTCGTAGTAGGGAGCTGCATGAGCCATGAGCCACTTAAGCCATATTTGGTTGCGTAGATCGTGGTTAGGGGTGTAAACGAGCCGATCACAAAGGCTCGTTTATATTTCAAGCTCAAAAAGTGTGTTTGTGTTTGACTCGTTTGCTTAACGAGCCGAACACGAGTCATTCATAAACAAAGAGTAATTTTGACAGCCCTAATCACGTAGCCATCAGATGTTAATGATTAGTGCAAGATTTAAACATCATTTGAAGCTAATTTAATAATTTTTATTCTATTTTTTTCATTAATACTTTTAATTTATTATAAATCTTTGTAGCCTTGTAGTCAACTAAATTTTTAAAAAAGATTACTCAACAAAGATATGTAGATAATTGATTAGTAATATTTCGAGTCAAACAAGCCGAACATGAACAAACAAATATTTGTTTGTGGTGTTCGTATTCGGCTCGTTAACTTAGCGAATGAGTCGAACACGAGCTTTTTAATGAGTCGAATACGAGCTGTTCATGAATAACAAGCCGTTTTAACAGCCCTAATCGTGATAGTGAATTGTAATACCAATAAATTACAATATTACCCTTACTTTAAAAGCATAGTAAGGGATGATTTAGTCTTTTGTGTTGCTAAGTTTTGCAAAAACTTCTTCTGCCAGACTCCTCTGTTGGGAGCAGATGGCGTTGGACTCCTCCATCAGAGGGAAAAATACTTTCTCAGAGTCCTCCATCAAGGGAAAAAGTCCTTTGTTGGGGGAAAAGTTGGTCGTGGGTAGCCAATTTGATGTTGGCAGACTTTAGATTACCTCAAGATCCGTGCATACTAATTTTGAGTATACATGATTATATATTGAAGATTCACATATACCATAAATGTGAGAATTGCTCCTCTTTTAAGTTTTCTGGTTAGCTAAAAATTGATGACTTTGCATTAAAGTAATTTGTGCTCGTACAACCCTTTAAACTAAACACAAATCCATAATATAGCTAACTCGAAATTTTAATTTTTATATTTATACTATCCAGAACTTTCATATCACATAAGAAAATATATATCTTTTAAAATTTTTAGAATGTGAAATACATCTTTCCATGCATAAGAAAGATGACAATAATATATATATATATATAT
>JXCR01050441.1:0-49792 GCA_002079205.1 Phalaenopsis hybrid cultivar | reverse complement strand
CAGAATGTTATGTGAATGCATCCTCCATGGTGTTCATATTGCTTATGCATCTAAAATTTCCTAAAGGATTGGATCTTGAGAGCATATCTTAAAATCATCATGATTATGTGATTTTTACTTTCCAAATCCGACTGTTAGGTTTTCTTCTCCACTGAAATCCCCTATAATTTCTGTTTTGTTTGGTCTGTGCATTAACTTTTTTTATTATCATAGATGTATAATTCTATTTGGGAGCTTGCTTGAGTAGCTCACATAAAGTAACCTTGCAACAGGAAAAGTTCAAATCCTTGTTCATATGATTTGTTCGCACTCCTCTCATTGGTAGTAGTGAAGGCTTTTAGGGTTCTCATATGAATCTGTTCTATGTACCATTTTATTATAATAGAAAAGTTTGTGCACCTCATTGTGTTCTGTTTTTATTGAATGATAGATATATAAATTTTCATTTTCCCTTGGAAAAAGTTAACGTAGAGGTGATGGTTTTGCTTAATCCCTAGACCTAGATTAGCTAAATTAACCTGTATGAACAGTATTAAGTTTGACGGGATTACATGCAAGTTTTTAATTCTGTTTGGTAGTATGTTTCGAATCCAGTCAAACAAGTCATAATCCTCACCAAAATATGCTTTTAAAGTTGAAGAAACTAGTCCTTTTTCATAATGGATCATACCGCTCTTTGGAATTGGTACATAATGTTTCCTGCATATCTTTCCAATATCTTGAGGTTGGATTATAGTACTATTTCTTTTAAGAGTAAGCACCAAAGAAAATAAAAAGTCTTATAGTACTAGCCCATCAGAGTTCTATTCTAGTGAAATCATGCTTTTAATACTGTACTTAAGAAACATTGTTCATTTATTCTGAATGACTTGCCCGTTATTTTTTTTTACGTTGGTCAAGTTGGAAGTGATTATCCATTGACAGTTTTCTTACGTTGGTTAAGATTTAAGTGATTATCCATTGACAAGAGGAAATTTGGCCTGAGGCGTTATTAGAAGAATGATTAAAATCCTCTTTTCCCTTCACATTGCATAAGAATTCTTCAAAATGTGTTTAAAAGTCCTGGAGAGTGGAAGGAAACTCGCACATGAGGCGCCAAGGCTTTTTTGTATGGAAGGGAACGAGTTCAAGGCAATTTATAGCTTGATTATGAATTACTGAATTATTTACTATTTTTTAAGAGCTTTTGAACTTTTCATTTTCACTGAAGTTCCTGACATTAAAATAGAATGGAGATACAAATTTTAATCTGGTATCACTTTTAATAATTTTTTTTTTTCTACTAGACATCAGTTCATCTGCTTAAAGTAGTTAAGGTCCATACCATATGTCTAAAGTGATTTCACCATAAACCTTCATTTGCTAATTTCAGGTGTAATGGATATCCTATCCGGCGACATACCAAATTACACTAAAATTCTGAACAAACATCTTGAAGCGTTAATCGAACTTCATAACATGACTGGTGCTTTTGCAAGGAACATCCAACATTTGTTTACAGATTCTGATGTTAAGGTTCTCCTAACCACATTGAAGTCTGTTTATTCTCCATACGAAGTGTACAAAAAAAGGTGTAAACTTAAACCCTATGAGAAGCTTTCAATGCCTTGACACAAGGCAGACATGCAGCTTAGCTTAGTGGAGCTGTTTCTCAACTTATTAGGAACACCCTGCTTTTTTTAACTCGATGACTAGATCGTGTCATACAAATTCCTAGGTAAGAACTGATAATTTTTTTCACCTAGGTATGGCCAAATGGAGCGGGCTATCCTATCCTCAGCAATTGTAGAAATAGATATCCGTGGAGCCGTTGCCCGCGGTGTAGGTGCTCAAGGCATTGAACTTAGTGAAACAGTTCGAAGAATGGAAGAATCAATCCCTCAAGTCATTGTACTTCTTGAAGCAGCTGTAGAGAGGTGCATAAGCTTTACAGGTGGTTCTGAAGTGGATGAGCTTCTTGGTATCCTTGATGAGATGATGCTACAATATCTCTCAAACCTGCAAGAAACCTTAAAATCCCTAAGGTCAGTATGTGGAGTGGACAGTGTTGTACAAAGTGATACTTCAAAGAGGGATACAGGAATTGACAAAAAGGAAGGAGCGCGCAGCATGAATGTTGTATCTGAAGAAGAGGAGTGGTCCATTGTTCAGGGTGCACTGCAGATCCTTACTGTTGCAGATTGCTTAACAAGCAGAGCATCAGTTTTTGAAGCTTCTTTACGAGCTACACTAGCAAGAATTGGCACAAGCCTATCCCTTTCTATTTTTGGTTTAAACATTGATCTATCTCATTCAGCAAGCGGCAATGCAAATGTTGAATTGTCTGTTGCAGGTAGAGCTGCACTGGATGTTTCTTCTTTGCGCCTCAGCGACATGCCTGAGAAGGCTAGAAAGCTTCTTAATGTCCTTGAACAGGTAAAACTAGACATGTATTTAAGCATTTCATGCAAGTCTTTCTAGTTAATGCCATCATGTTGGAGGCATCTACTTATATGTGGTTATGGGCTGGTATATTCTTTTCTTAGTATTTGTTGAGGCACATATTGATAGTTCCAAACAAGAGACTTGATGCATATTACATTTATTCCTATTTGTAGTATTTTGAATATGGAAGTTCCTAGGTCTTAGTTGCTTGGAGATGTTTCCATTGCTAAGTTTTTGTAAGACTAGACATGAACAAGGCTTGTTTCCCCATGAATTCCTATTGCAAATGAATTATTCTGTAGGAGTTTTTCAAGTTCTCTTGCTAATTGCTGATGTTTCTGGATTTTTTAAATTTCATAGTTTAAAACTTGCTGGAAAAGACCAGCAGTCCTAGTAGGGTGTTAAGTGATTGAAAATATGTGTTATGTAGGGTGATCTTGGCATGTTTCTATTCACATACACAACCGCCCACTCACACTTTGTACATAAGGTTTCCCACAATAGCCTCTTATATAGAATTCCTACAAAAGTTGCGTCAAAACCGTCAAAATGGAGTGAAACTAACTAATGTTTAGGTCTCGGGTTTTGGATATGGGGTTTAACATGGTGGTGCTTTAAACTCGGCGTCCTAGCATTGACAGTTTGACGCTCGTATAAGTGGCGTCGTGGTTCGGTGCTCTCAGATTATGGATGAAAAATGCTAGCACTGCTAGGGCACCATGTTCAAAGTTGTCAAAATAGCGCCAGATTGCTATGTTGGTATATGTTCACTTTATACTATCTTTTAAGTTTTCCTATCCTGATGCATTTTTGTTACAAAACACTAACAAGATACCACAAGAAATTAAATAAATAAACATAAAATAGAATAGAAATATGCCAAAATGACCCTACACATATTTTCAATCTCTTAACAAATTCCTCCAAAACTGAACATATTACTTAGGCTCAAGTAATTTTTTTCTTAGATTTTTTTAGAAATATTGATAACAAAGTTTCATTTCAAAAAGATAAATTTGATAATAGTTTAAAAACTCTAGAGTCTTATATCAATATTTCATAATAGTATAAAAACTCTTAGTCTTATATCAATATTATTTTTGGAAAATATCCTTTGTGCTTTAATCATATCCTAAACTCTTATTTTAATGATATGCTTCTTAATTCTAAGTTTTTTGGTGCGTAATATGTGATAAGGAACTTCTAATGATTTTAATTGTTTAAAACTCTAAAAAATTCTTTAGCTTGATTGCATAATCTATTTTCTCTTCTAAATATAATATATTTTAAAGAATATTTGTTAAGTCCCGACTAGCCAATAATAAAAAACTATAGTTACAAATTTAAATATAACTTCTAAAATATTATTCTCAAGCATTTTTTCCTCTTTTTCTATTTTCTTATCTTTTTTCATTTTTTTATTTATAATATGATTTTCTTTTGATTTTTGATTCAATTATTCTTGTTTTCTGAATGTTAGAGAATCATCATTCTTGAATAAAGATTGTTTACTTTAATTTAAACTTGATTCCCACATTTTGATATACTGACTAAATCATTAATTTAACCATTTTCTTTATTATATTATATTTTAGTCAATGCTCATCCATGTCTATGACCCTTAATTTGATGTAAGCATTGAAATTTCAATTTTTAAAGTAATTAAATATTATTATATGTCAATTATATGCTTAATATGTTTGAATGAAAAATTAAAATTTAATAGTTTCGTAATAATTGAAAGTTCTAAAGTCATTAATCTAAATAATATTTTAATGAAGATAAAAAAATTTTCAATTATTATTTGAGAATTTATAAAATTAAAAAGTTATTTTTGCTGTCTAAAAGGTATATTAAAATCTCTAGTATAAATCATCTCCAGTAGTAAGTATAACTTTGGGGAATGTATATCTATTATTTTAGCATTAGTGTCCTCCCCTAAAAAATGAAAAATCTCATTCTGGAGAACTCAATAATAAACATATACTATAAGCACAAACATGTGAATGATCTCAACAGCAGGAATTAAAAACAGAACAAACATATATTCAATAACACAAATGAGAAGCATGTATAATCTTAAAATACTGATGGAGACATATACAACATAGCAATAGAATTAGAAAGAACAAAAACAAATGGACAACACAAATAAATAACTTCCACATATACATTTAAACAAAACACATTCTACACAATACACAAAGAACAGTAAAGTAAAAATAACAGAAATGCACGGCTAGAACTCATTATCATCGTCGTCGTCATTATTATCATCATCTCCTTCCTCCATAGACTAAGTGAACACAGTATAATACTGGAATGGGGGCGCTGTCGGAAATTGAGCTGCATCGGAGCCCATGTTCAACTGACAGTGGGAAAAAATGGTCACCAGGGCTGAGTTGAAGTCGGTAAGAAATTGCTGCTGATATTGGCCCACATAATGATCAATTTTTTTACCATATTCTTGTTGCAATTGCTCCATTGCTATCATTTGCTCGCTCGGGGAATGAATCTGATCTTCTAAGAAGGAAGAAGTCACTCTAGCCCTATAAGTACATGGTTGGGAGGAAGATCGGTAAGAATTCTCACCCACCTCAGAAGTTGATATCTTATAAGGCAAAATACTATCTCTAGTCATAGCACGACTAGGGAACAGTTGTTCCTTTGAATTGTCCCCAAAGCACCTGCCTTACGACATAAGGCATAAATCAATGATGATTGTGGTAGTCCTAATGTGGAGCCTCCCTTGATCATATTCAGTATAGAAGAATGGATAAATCTACCTACATTTATTAATTTATCCTTTTTGATGCCGTAGTTTAGGACAACACTATTTTTGAAGATCTCACTAATATTGGTGTCCGGCATAAATTTAGCATAGCTAAAATAATGTTACCCTCATTTTCCATTGGGAATGAGCATTATCATAAGTAAAAAAAAATTATCATTTCTTGAAAATCAGGCTCATTATAGATGTATATTGAGTATTCATCCATGGCAATGTTAGGCAACCCATAATAAGAATTAATAGTGGCTGACTTAAATGGAACTCATTTTCCCCTCACCATGGTGTTCCTTTGCATTGGCAAGAACTCTCGAACAAGTACCACACTCCAATTTCACAACAAAACTTCCACCACTTCTTTTTGTACAATCATGCTCTCAATATGACTCTCAGGATTATAAAAACCCTCTCTGGTATGAGTTTTTTATTAAGAAAAATATCATCATGCCAAGCAAATGCTTCAGACACTAATGTTATAATCATGTGATATGTTAACTTTGTGTGTTTTATTTACTTTTAATTTGGTCTATTGAATATTAAATCTTATTGTGATCTAGAAATTTCAGACGAAAACTAATTGGAAAATTAAATTAATGCACACTTCCTTGGTAGAATAGGAATATTTCTACTAGGGAAGTACAATGAATTGAGAAATATTGTGGTTTAAGGCACTAAACTATAATACGAAACTTCGATGCTTATTATGATCTTGGGAGAGAATAAGGAGTAGTTTTGTTATTGATTGTCAACTGCATTAGGAACACTTGGATTAAGGGAGTTGATCAATAAAAACTAAAAAGGACGAAAAACATTTTAATTTTTTGTAGATATTAGGATATTTAAAGTCACTTTTGAAATTGATTAATTGTATAAAACAAGTAAACATGTTCACTAATAATTGGCTTAACTTAAGAAACAATATAGTTCCCCATGGGATCGATTATTGGACTCATAGTCTATATACTACTTGATTGGCATGTGTGCTTAGTGTGAGACATGTGCCTTGTTACACGATGGATCATTAGGTCAACTTCTTGATTCAAAAGATGAGGAAATCCCTTCACCCAAAGATACGCCAAATATGCTTCTCTACTTACCATACACACAGTCTCTATGGATTGGGTAATACAAGAAATAAGAGAGACTATCAAATGGCTGTTGTTTTAGCTTGTAACAGCTGCAGGATCCTGTAAGACAGTTGCTGGATTTATACTGACAGCGCCCATGAGTATTGTGGGTAAGCAATAAAAGCTCCGACAATCACTTATGGCAGAGCCCCAGATTACACTGCATTCTCTTTTGTCCGCCACCTTCCCCAAACTCAAGGAATCCACCCCAAAATAGGAAAATCATTCCCTAAGTCTTGGAAAATCCTCTATCTAAAGCATGCCCCCTAACGCAAATTGAGTATTTATAAATAAATCTTTATAATTTTCTAAGCCCCTAGACTAAACTATCCCTCCCTAGGAATTTTCAATAAAAGTAGTCCCCAATAATTTTTATTCATAGAAATTGCCTTTCTATCTTTAACTATTTTAGTTAGCCTTTTTTGTTTTCACTTGTTGCTTTACAGGAATTGCTACAATTTTATAAGAATATGTGCTTTACATTCTTGTTTGTTTGAATGTGGATATTTTGTCTTGTTCGTGATTTTAAACTGTACAACAACGTTAAGTTTGCCTTGCTTAAGTTAGAAATATATTAGGTCCACGCAATCCGGTTTGATATGAAAAGTCAGGTTAAACATTGTCATGGAATATCATGCTTCGCTGGATTGGTTAGAGTTCAGTTTGCCTTTAGGACTTTGCTGCAACCTATCAGATAATTATTGTTGCTTTTGTTTATTCATTTTCAAGTTCTTCATTCGAATAATTATGCAGAGTATGCAGGTCTTATAAATTTATTTATTTTTCTTTTCTGTAGCTGATTAGCAGAGATTTTCCTAGTGAAAATTGGTTGGATAAGTNAATAAATAACTTCCACATATACATTTAAACAAAACACATTCTACACAATACACAAAGAACAGTAAAGTAAAAGTAACAGAAATGCATGGCTAGAACTCATTATCATCGTCGTCATTATTATCATCATCTCCTTCCTCCATAGACTAAGTGAACACAGTATAATGCTGGAATGGGGGCGCTGTCGGAAATTGAGCTGCATCGGAGCCCATGTTCAACTGACAGTGGGCAAAAATGGTCACCAGAGCTGAGTTGAAGTCAGTTGGTAAGAAATTGCTGCTGATATTGGCCCACATAATGATCAATTTTCTTACCATATTCTTGTTGCAATTGCTCCATTGCTATCATTTGCTCGCTCGGGGAATGAATCTGATCTTCTAAGAAGGAAGAAGTCACTCTAGCCCTATAAGTACATGGTTGGGAGGAAGATCGGTAAGAATTCTCACCCACCTCAGAAGTTGATATCTTATAAGGCAAAATACTATCTCTAGTCATAGCACGACTAGGGAACAGTTGTTCCTTTGAATTGTCCCCAAAGCACCTGCCTTACGACATAAGGCATAAATCAATGATGATTGTCGTAGTCCTAATGTGGAGCCTCCCTTGATCATATTCAGGATAGAAGAATGGATAAATCTACCTACATTTATTAATTTATCCTTTTTGATGCCGTAGTTTAGGACAACACTATTTTTGAAGATCTCACTAATATTGGTGTCCGGCATAAATTTAGCATAGCTAAAATAATGTTACCCTCATTTTCCATTGGGAATGAGCATTATCATAAGTAAAAAAAAATTATCATTTCTTGAAAATCAGGCTCATTATAGATGTATATTGAGTATTCATCCATGGCAATGTTAGGCAACCCATAATAAGAATTAATAGTGGCTGACTTAAATGGAACTCATTTTCCCCTCACCATGGTGTTCCTTTGCATTGGCAAGAACTCTCGAACAAGTACCACATCTCCTCCAATTTCACAACAAAACTTCCACCACTTCTTTTTGTACAATCATGCTCTCAATATGACTCTCAGGATTATAAAAACCCTCTCTGGTATGAGTTTTTTATTAAGAAAAATATCATCATGCCAAGCAAATGCTTCAGATACTAATGATATAATCATGTGATATGTTAACTTTGTGTGTTTTATTTACTTTCAGTTTGGTCGATTGAATATTAAATCTTATTGTGATCTAGAAATTTCAGACGAAAACTAATTGGAAAATTAAGTTAATGCACACTTCCTTGGTAGAATAGGAATATTTCTACTAGGGAAGTACAATGAATTGAGAAATATTGTGGTTTAAGGCACTAAACTATAATACGAAACTCCGATGCTTATTATGATCTTGGGAGAGAATAAGGAGTAGCTTTGTTATCGATTGTCAACTGCATTAGGAACACTTGGATTAAGGGAGTTGATCAATAAAAACTAAAAAGGACCAAAAACATTTTAATTTTTTGTAGATATTAGGATATTTAAAGTCACTTTTGAAATTGATTAATTGTATAAAACAAGTAAACATGTTCACTAATAATTGGCTTAACTTAAGAAATAATATAGTTCCTCGTGGGATCGATTATTGGACTCATAGTCTATACTACTTGATTGGCATGTGTGCTTAGTGTGAGACGTGTGCCTTGTTACACGATGGATCATTAGGTTAACTTCTTGATTCAAAAGATGAGGAAATCCCTTCACCCAAAGATACGCCAAATATGCTTCTCTACTTACTATACACACAGTCTCTATGGATTGGGTAACACAAGAAATAAGAGAAAGACTATCAAATGGCTGTTGTTTTAGCTTGTAACAGCTGCAGGATCCTGTAAGACAGTTGCTGGATTTATACTGACAGCGCCCATGAGTATTGTGGGTAAGCAATAAAAGCTCCGACAATCACTTATGGCAGAGCCCCAGATTACACTGCATTCTCTTTTGTCCGCCACCTTCCCCAAACTCAAGGAATCCACCCCAAAATAGGAAAATCATTCCCTAAGTCTGGGAAAATCCTCTATCTAAAGCATGCCCCCTAACGCAAATTGAGTATTTATAAATAAATCTTTATAATTTTCTAAGCCCCTAGACTAAACTATCCCTCCCTAGGAATTTTCAATAAAAGTAGTCCCCAATAATTTTTATTCATAGAAATTGCCTTTCTATCTTTAACTATTTTAGTTAGCCTTTTTTGTTTTCACTTGTTGCTTTACAGGAATTGCTACAATTTTATAAGAATATGTGCTTTACATTCTTGTTTGTTTGAATGTGGATATTTTGTCTTGTTCGTGATTTTAAACTGTACAACAACGTTAAGTTTGCCTTGCTTAAGTTAGAAATATATTAGGTCCACGCAATCCGGTTTGATATGAAAAGTCAGGTTAAACATTTTCATGGAATATCATGCTTCGCTGGATTGGTTAGAGTTCAGTTTGCCTTTAGGACTTTGCTGCAACCTATCAGATAATTATTGTTGCTTTTGTTTATTCATTTTCAAGTTCTTCATTCGAATAATTATGCAGAGTATGCAGGTCTTATAAATTTATTTATTTTTCTTTTCTGTAGCTGATTAGCAGAGATTTTCCTAGTGAAAATTGGTTGGATAAGTGAGGTAGAGCAAACAGAAATTTTCTACATTCTTGCTTTAGTCCAACTGTTTTTGTAGTCTCCTCATAGCAAGCATTTAGCTCCAGTAAACCTTTTTATTTCTATCCACCATGCACGTATAAATTATGAATCTATTTTTTTCTGTTCTTAATTTTGCGACGTTCAGTTTTTTTTTCCTAAATTTTTTCAATTAATTCTATTTAATCAATGCAGTCAAAAGATCCGCGCTTCCATGCACTTCCTCTCACGTCACAAAGAGTGGCAGCATTTGCGGACACAGTGAATGAACTTGTGTATGATGTCCTCATATCGAAAGTCAGGCAGCGATTAAATGATGTATCTCGGCTGCCATTATGGTCATCTGTGGAAGAGCCAAGTGCCCATCCACTCCCGAGCTTTAGTTCCTATCCCCAGGCTTACGTGACTAGTGTTGGGGAGTATCTCCTTACTTTGCCCCAACAGCTGGAACCTCTTGCTGAGGGATTCTCCAACAATGAATCTAGCAATGAAGAGGTCCAGTTTTTTGCAACAGAGTGGATGTTTAAGGTTAGCACTTATTATCAACTTATAGCTTTCTTTATACCAACATTTTTTTTGAAAATGCTTGTTGCTAGTTACTGTTGTGAAAACATAATGTTTGGTTCATGGTTAAAATTCAAGTATAAGTTAATCTACATATGGTTTATTGACAGAAAATTATTGGTATATTGAGTTTAATATGACTGAAGAGGGATATAAGATTTTGAACATAAACCCTGTACATTAAAAGATATTTTCAATCATTGAACCTAACATTCACTTTGTTTAAAAGTCATGTTCTGCTGATTGAAAATCCTAACAAGGATAATGGCAAAATATAGAAGTCTGAAGGGCATTTATTTTTGTTGGGTACGAGAAGGAACATAAAATGGTATCTCGAAAACTTTTCGAGGGTGTTTTGATTTGCTTTATAGCATAATAACAAATCCGTGATCTTCGATTTGCCTTTTTTTTGTTATCAGGAAAAGTAATTGGGAGGTTTTGCCTTTGAGTAGGGGGGAGTTTAGATCCGTTACTTATAGGATGTAAATGTATAATTAGCAATCTATTGTCAACCAATTTACTATTTTCAGAGGGAAAAAAAATGTTGAAATATGTAAGGTGTCACTTCTCTAAATCCATGGTTATTTCCCCGTCTTTCTTCCTCCATTGGACTAATTTAAATTTTCTGTATTTTGGAAAGATTGTCCTCTAAATCTCATATCATCTCTTCCTATTCTTCATAATCGAGATGTGGAACACAAGCTTATGCTATCCTTGACTGTTTCTTCCAAAGAACCTATTTTTCTTGCAAACAACCTATTCCAAAACCTAAAACTGAAAGAACTAACTGGAAACGATTGGGGTTTTGCTCATTGAAGTCTTCCAGAAAACCAGCCAAAACTCTTAAAATTCATTTCTTTAAGTACTGTCTAGTTTAGATTTACCAAACAATATTGTTTCCTGACTATTGTTTATTTGTTGATTTTCCCTTTTATTAATTATTCTTGAATAGGTTGCAGAGGGTGCTACTGCACTCTTCATGGAGCAGCTGCGAGGAATCCATTACCTCACAGAACGTGGGGCGCAGCAGTTGTCTGCTGACATAGAGTACCTCAGCAATGTGTTATCTGCACTCTCAATGCCCATTCCACCATTTCTTTCAACGTTTCACACTTTTGTCTCAACTTCCAGAGATGACGTCCGAAATCTACTTAAAGCTGATGGTTCGAATCAACTTGACCTCCCCACGGCGCACCTCGTATGCAAAATAAGGCGCATTTCACTCGATTAGTAATTTTTTTTGTCTTTAACCTTCATTCAAATTAGCTCAGAGATAGAGAGAGAGAGAGAGAGAGAGAAGGCTCATCAATTATGCTCTTATCTTGATGATTTGCCTTTGGTTTAAAAATGTTGAATTAGCATATTAATGTTGAATTAGCACACAGAATATGGTCACCTTTTTATCTTCTTCTTTTTTTAAAAAAAAAAAATTTCTTAGGGAAAATATTCCTGCAAAAGAGAACATGCAATCTAGACTGTTTTGAAACAACAGAACTTAATCAATATTATGGTTTGAAAAGATGAATAAGCATGGTTTGTTCTACTGTAGCTTATTAGCCATCTGTGCGCGCGTGTGCGTGTGTATGTCCATCACAATTAAATTTATTCAACATTTTAGTGTGTGTGGTTATCGTTAGTAGGTAATGTAAACTTCCTTTAAGCATTAAAGAAAAATAACTATTTGCCCTCTTATTATTAGTTCATGAAAGATAGATATGTCAAACTTTTTTACACCTTGGTAGGTAAGAAATAGCACCTTATTTCCTTGAAATTCTTCTACCGTCACTTCACATTTTGGCTCTTTGTCGGGTTTGCGGAATCGCAGAATCACAAGAAGCTGCTATTGCGGTAAGGGAAAAACGTGAGTTTTCGCTTATTTTTATATATTTTTTTCCCTTCCTTTTCTGATTTCTTTCTTATTTTATTATTTATTAATTAGGCATTTTCTATTAGGGGACTTTTATATTTATTGCAGGCGAGTTGCTTGGATTTTTCAGTTTTTGGAGTTTAGGAATTGTGAAAGATTTATATCTAATTTATACTTATCAGAGTGTTGTATCATCTTCCTATTATACATGGTGTATGTAGCTTGCCTAGGANTACTCATCAGAGTGTTGTATCATCTTCCTATTATACATGGTGTATGTAGCTTGCCTAGGAATAGGAGGTGGATCCTCGCCATTTGCACCTCGTCGATTCCATGTTTGTGCGTTGTTTTCAGTCGGACAACTGTCGACGACGCTGCCATCTACCATTTACAGCAAGAAATTGTTCTTTTTCTATTAATGATTCACTGTCCCATCACTTTTCATGTCGATTAATAGCCGCAATCCATCCTCTTCACTTCTGTTACCCATCCTACAACTTTTCAAACGCATTTTTTGTATTCTCTCAGGNTGCCTAGGAAATTGTGAAAGATTTATATCTAATTTATACTTATCAGAGTGTTGTATCATCTTCCTATTATACATGGTGTATGTAGCTTGCCTAGGAAATTGTGAAAGATTTATATCTAATTTATACTTATCAGAGTGTTGTATCATCTTCCTATTATACATGGTGTATGTAGCTTGCCTAGGAAATTGTGAAAGATTTATATCTAATTTATACTTATCAGAGTGTTGTATCATCTTCCTATTATACATGGTGTATGTAGCTTGCCTAGGAAATTGTGAAAGATTTATATCTAATTTATACTTATCAGAGTGTTGTATCATCTTCCTATTATACATGGTGTATGTAGCTTGCCTAGGAATAGGAGGTGGAACCTCGCCATTTGCACCTCGTCGATTCCATGTTTGTACGTTGTTTTCAACCGACCAACTGTCGACGACGCTATCATCTACCATTTACAGCAAGAAATTATTCTTTTTCTATTAATGATTCACTGTCCCATCACTTTTCTTGTCGATTAATAGCCACAATCCATCCTCTCACTTTTGTTACCTATCCTACAACTTTTCTGATGCATTTTTTGTATTCTCTCAGACCTTCTAAGTGCGCTAGAATGATATCATCTGTTATGGGTCCATCGAACCCTAGTTGTTTTATCTTTCTTGTCACAATCCAAAATTCCAAAAAAAAATTTCTACCATACCCATACCCATATCATTTCTATCACAATTTCTAGTCTCAATCTTAAATTTTTGAATTTCAACCTTCCTACCTCCACTAAAAATTTGCTCCGACACCTAACACCAAAACTCTAAACTTCAACCAATCTTTTATTTACAACCCTACACAAGTTGAAAACTTGATTGAGAGAAAATAACTTAGGGCCCGTTTGGGGCAGATTATAGGGAGCGGCGGCATTTTGAAAACGCCGCTTCTCTGTTTGGATATCACGTTCGGGCGAAATTATTCGTGCCGCGGCGTTTTTTTATCGTTGTTTTCTTCATAATTTCGCAAGCCGGCTCACCCATGCGTCCCGCGTCCAATAGGAAAAAATCACTGTGCTGCCCTTCGCTCGCCGCCTCACCTCCTCCCCGAGAGAGAATCGCAGTTATGCACACCTTTCGCCCGTGCCGATCCTTCGCATCACTCGGGACGATCCCTTCGCCCGCTGCCCTTCTCCTCCTCCGCTTCGCTCGACCTACAAACCTCCGCAATTCCCATATTTCTCCTGTTCCGTACCGTCGCAGCTTCTATAGACCTCCGCAACTCCCATCTTTCTCCTGCTTCGCTCTGTCGCGGCTTCTACGGACCTCCGAAACTCCCATATTTCCCTCCTCCGCTCCATTTCACTCCTACCCAAAAGCATCTAGGAAGGTAACAACTTGATCGCGGCTTCTATAGACCTCTGTTCCTACCCGAAAGCATTGAGGAAGATAACTCCCATATTTCTCGTCCTTCGCTCCCCTCGAAACTCATATTTCTTCCCCCAAAATAAAAAATTGTGAGGTAGAGTGCCTTCGACTTACAAGTTGTTACCGAAGAAAAGAGGCAACAATAGTTCTTGGAAAATGGTGAACAATGTATATGTATTTCTTCTTTTTTTATTTCTATGCTGAACTAATTAATTTTTTTACTGTTAATTTTAATTGTATTTCTTTTGACACTCACAAAATGATGAACAATAAATTTTAATTTTTGTAACTAAACTGTAATAGTTTGAGACTTCTATTCTATCAATTATTTTCCTCATTTAGTTCTGTTGCAAACAGCTTAACCAAACAAGGGCAGAATTGTCATTTATCCAACAACAACTCTCAATAAGTTGTTCTGAATAAGCTGACTCAAACAACAGACAAACTTATTCTGGTAATCTGCAGATTATCAGAATAATCTGCTTATCAGCAGATTATAAATAATCAACAGCTGCCCCAAACATATCCTTAATGTTGCTATGAGAAATTTGCCAAAAGGCATTTAGTAGCTTACTATGGAGGATATACAACTATAAATTCTCCAACTGCAATAGTGACTTCCTGCCTTTGAGAGCATTCAATTTGATGAGGTCACTCATAACCACAACAGTGACTTGTCAGATCAAGGGAAGGAAATGAATTCCTTCCATTGAGAAGTTTCCTGCGACAAAGAACCATTACCTTGATGATTTGGCATGGAATATCGAGAATGAGGAATCTTGGAGGAAATGTGTAGTTATTGGATTTTGACGGTAGCATGGATCCAAACGAATTTATCGAGTGGCACCATACAGTGAAACTAGTCTTTGAATACAAGGACGTTCAACCTGACAGAAAGGGTAAAATTAGCAGTCAGGAAGAATGTTTTGTGGTGAAAAAAGTTGAAACGCCTAAGCCAACGTGAGGAAAAAAGTAAAATCATTATTTAGTCCAAGATGAAATAAAAGATGCAGCACGAATAATTTACCCTGCATTACCGACATGATTTATTCATAAAGCTCCACTATCTGTGTTAGAGAGATTCTTTAGTGGAGGAGCACAATACTGAATTTGATCAACTCATGCTAAAATGTGAGTTGGTGGAAATCTTCGAGGGTTGAGATCGTCTATTAACAACATGGTACAGTTGCATCCCTATTGGACATTATAGAATGTTCAAATCCTAGCCCTGAAGGTAGAGAGACAACATAGCAGTATCAAGTTTACACCACCCTTCAGGTAGGGTTTAGCCATCGGATCAGGCAATATGACTACACCTAGTGGAGCACTCAAGTTGATCCCACTTGAGGAGAAACTCTTATAGAGTGGAGAAAAAGTGGAGACCATCAGCACTCTCAAATTTGTCCCAACCAGGAAATACTTTAAGTGTCATGGCTTTGGGCGCATTGCATCAGCTTGCTCAATTAGAATGGTGATATCTTTTATCAAGTAGGGTGCAGTGAAGGAGGCAGATGGTGAAGGTCCAGAAGAGAAGAATGGATAGGAGTATCAACTATCAAGATGTGAGGGAGAGATGCAAGTGATCCTACAGGTCTTTCAGACTGAGCCATGAGAAAGCAACTGTTAATCCACCATAACACATTTTGCATCTATTATAACATGTAGGGAAAGATATGCATCCTCATTATAGATAGAGGAAGTTGTGAATATGTGAAATTTTTTTTCAAATGATGGATAAATTGCGCCTCAACCATATTACTGACTAGGTTGAAGAGGAGGAGAGCATTGACAGGAGATCTCTTGGAGTTCTCTATTGGGGATATGTTTCAAGAGCAAGTGTGATGTGATATAGTACATACGGATGTTTGTTATGTCCTATTAGGTCGTCATTGGTAGTATGATCGCTAAACACATCATGATGGTAACATGAATACATTCTCTTTCACCAACGATACGAAGTGCATTGTACTCTTGCCTTTAAAGGAGTTTGAGGTGTGAGGATGTTGTGACTCGGACAACCTTCACGCAGGTCTTGAGAGAACCATCAACAAAACTAGCATTAGTGAATCAAAAGAGTGATGAGTTCGATGAGCCAACACTAGACATAGAGCAACTCTTATTGAGAGGGGTCCAACATGCCATTATATTTGACAAATGTGTGAAATTCCTTCACCACTTTGGAGACCTTTATTGATTAAATTTGAAACAAAATTTTAATTCAATTTAATGGTACACCCCCAGAAAAATGACCAGTTAAGACAGACTGGTAAGCCTCAACATTGAAAATCTTCTTAGGTGCTTCGAGGAAAAAAAAATATCAGACATTGGGACCCAAATCCTTCCAAAGAGGAAAAAGAAGCTTCTACTAGCTCGGGAGAATGTTGTAGAGCATTGGTTTCGGGTCTACAAAATTTGTGATCTTGGGAAGACAGGTTAATGGTAGAGGAAAAATGAGAGTTTTATCTTTTCTTTTCTTTTTTTCATTTTCTATTCTTCCTTTCTTTCCTTTTATGATTTGCTTTCTATTTTTCTATTTTCAAATTAGGTGTTTTCTATTGTGGAACTTTTTTCTATATTGTAAAAGGGTTGTTTGGATTTTCAGTTCTTGGAGTTTAGGAACTTCTAGTGATTTTTTTCTGAATTATACTTGTTGGAGTAATGTATCNACCATACCCATACCCATATCATTTCTATCACAATTTCTAGTCTCAATCTTAAATTTTTGAATTTCAACCTTCCTACCTCCACTAAAAATTTGCTCCGACACCTAACACCAAAACTCTAAACTTCAACCAATCTTTTATTTACAACCCTACACAAGTTGAAAACTTGATTGAGAGAAAATGACTTAATGTTGCTAGGAGAAATTTGCCAAAGGCATTCAGTAGCTTACTATGGAGGATATACAACTATAAATTCTCCAACTGCAATAGTGACTTCCTGCCTTTGAGAGCATTCAATTTGATGAGGTCACTCATAACCACAACAGTGACTTGCCAGATCAAGGGAAGGAAATGAATTCCTTTCATTGAGAAGTTTCCTGCGACAAAGAACCATTACCTTAATGATTTGGCATGGAATATCGAGAATGAGGAATCTTAGAGGAAATGTGTAGTTATCGGATTTTGACGGTAGCATGGATCCAAACGAATTTATCGAGTGACACCATACAGTGAAACTAGTCTTTGAATACAAGGACGTTCAACCTGACAGAAAAGGTAAAATTAGCAGTCAGGAAGAATGTTTTGTGGTGAAAAAAGTTGAAACGCCTAAGCCAGCGCGAGGAAAAAAGTAAAATCACTATTTAGTCCAAGATGAAATAAAAGATGCAACACGAATAATTTACCCTGCATTACCGACATGATCTATTCATAAAGCTCCACTATCTGTGTTAGAGAGATTCTTTAGTGGAGGAGCATAATACTGAATTTGATCAACTCATGCTAAAATGTGAGTTGCTGGAAATCTTCGAGGGTTGAGATCGTCTGTTGACAACATGGTACAGTTGCATCCCTATTGGACATTATAGAATGTTCAAACCCTGGCCCTGAATGTAGAGAGACAACATAGCAGTATCAAGTTTACACCACCCTTCAGGTAGGGTTCAGCCATCTACACCCAGTGGAGCACTCAAGTTGATCCCACTTGAGGAGAAACTCTTATAGAGTGGAGAAAAAGTGGAGACCATCAGCACTCTCAAATTTGTCCCAACCAGAAAATACTTTATTTGTCACGGCTTTGGGCGCATTGCATCAGCTTGCTCAATTAGAATGGTGATATCTTTCATGAAGCAGGGTGCAGTGAAGGAGGCAGATGGTGAAGATCCAGAGGAGAAGAATGGATAGGAGTATCAACTATCAATATGCGAGGGTGAGATGCAAGTGATCCTACAGGTTTTTCAGACTGAGCCATGAGAAAGCAATTGTTAATCCACCATAACACATTTTGCATCTATTATAGCGTGTAGGGAAAGGTATGCATCCTCATTATAGATAGAGACAGTTGTGAATATGTGATTTTTTTTCAAATGATGGATAAATTGCGCCTCAACCATATTACTGGCTAGGTTGAAGAAGAGGAGAGCATTGACATGAGATCTCTTGGAGTTCTCTATTGGGGATAGGTTTCAAGAGCAAGTGTCATGTGACATAGTACATACGGAAGTTTGTTATATCCTATTAGGTCGTCATTGGTAGTATGATCGCTACACACATCATGATGGTAACATGAATACATTCTCTTTCACCAACGATACGAAATGCATTGTACTCTTGCCTTTAAAGGAGACTGAGGTGTGAGGATGTTGTGACTCGGACAACCTTCACGCAGCTCTTGAGAGAACCATCAACAAAACTAGCATTAGTGAATCAAAAGAGTGATGAGTTCGATGAGCCAACACTAGACATAGAGCAACTCTTATTGAGAGGGGTCCAACATGCCATTATATTTGACAAATGTGTGAAATTCCTTCACCACTTTGGAGACCTTTATTGATTAAACTTGGCGCAAAATTTTAGTTCAGTTTAATGGTACACCCACAAAAAAAATGACCAGTTAAGACAAACTGGTAAGCCTCAACATTGAAAATCTTCTTAGGTGCTTTGGGGAAAAAAAAAATATCGGACATTGAAACCCAAATCCTTCCAAAGAGGAAAAAGAAGCTTCTACTAGCTTTGTGATCTTGTGAAGACAGGTTAATGGTAGAGGAAAAATGAGAGTTTCATCTTTTCTTTTCTTTTTTTAATTTTCTTTTCTTTCTTTCTTTCGTTTTATGATTTACTTTCTATTTTTCTATTTTCAAGTTAGGTGTTTTCTATTGGGGAACTTATATCTATATTGTAAGAGGGTTGTTTGGATTTTCAGTTTTTGGAGTTCAGGAACTTTGAGTGATTTTTTTCTGAATTATACTTGTTGGAGTAATACATGCATATTTGTAGCTTGCAAGGAATAGGTGATGGATCCTTCTCGTTGTTCGCACCATGTTGATTCATCGTTTGTCCTCTATTTTCAATCAGACAACTATCAACGACTCTACCACTTATTGTTTACGATAGGAAATTGACATTTTTTTTTTTTTGCTTCTGATTCATTGTTTGATCATCATTCATGATGATTATCAGCCGCCTTCCATAAACCCACCCTTGTTACCCTTCCTACAACTTCTAGGTGAACTTGAACAAGATCATTAATATGATGNAACATGCCATTATATTTGACAAATGTGTGAAATTCCTTCACCACTTTGGAGACCTTTATTGATTAAATTTGACACAAAATTTTAGTTCAATTTAATGGTACACCCCCAGAAAAATGACCAGTTAAGACAGACCGGTAAGCCTCAACATTGAAAATCTTCTTAAGTGCTTTAGGGAAAAAAAAATATCAGACATTGGGACCCAAATCCTTCCAAAGAGGAAAAGAAGCTTCTACTAGCTCGGGAGAATGTTGTAGAGCATTGGTTTCGGGTCTACAAAATTTGTGATCTTGGGAAGACAGGTTAATGGTAGAGGAAAAATGAGAGTTTTATCTTTTCTTTTCTTTTTTTCATTTTCTATTCTTCCTTTCTTTCCTTTTATGATTTACTTTCTATTTTTCTATTTTCAAATTAGGTGTTTTCTATTGTGGAACTTTTATCTATATTGTAAGAGGGTTGTTTGGATTTTCAGTTTTTGGAGTTTAGGAACTTTTGAGTGATTTTTTTTTCTGAATTATACTTGTTGGAGTAATGTATGCTCTTCCATTTACATGCATATTTGTAGCTTGCATAGGAATAGGTGATGGATCCTTGTCGTCGTTCGCACCATGTTAATTCATCGTTTGTCCTCTATTTTCAATCGGGCAGCTGTCAACGACTCTACCACTTGCTGTTTACGGTAGGAAATTGACCTTTTTTTTTTTGTGCTTATGATTCATTGTTTGATCATCATTCGTGATGATTATCAGCCGCCTTCCATAAACCCTACAATTTCTAGGTGACCTTGAACACATTATAGAAAAAGTTTTAGGTTCCAATATTTCATTTAGAATACCGACTTATAATTAGTCAAATTGTATTCCCCTATCATTTTGTGGGAACAACTCCAAGAGTTTAAGTTGGTAAGAATATCATATTAATGATACNATACAATTTGACTAATTATAAGTCGGTATTCTAAATGAAATATTGGAACCTAAAACTTTTTCTATAATGTGTGCTGGGGCTTTGTTTAATATTCGAGGTAGAGCTAAATTAACTTAAATTGAAGATTTTGATGATGGATCGTCACTTTAAGTAAAATTTACTATTTTTATGAACTATTTTAAGGGACTTTTACATACACAGCATCTGAAACACTGATATTTACGTATCTCATACCCAAAACTTTTAACTTATGAATNAGGCTTTGTTTAATATTCGAGGTAGAGCTAAATTAACTTAAATTGAAGATTTTGATGATGGATCGTCACTTTTAAGTATTATTTTAAGGGGCTTTTACATACACAACATCTGAAACACTGATATGTACGTATCTCATACCCAAACCTTTTAATTTATGAATCTCACACCTTCCATAACGCCTCCGTTAGTGGGGAGCTGGTTGTCGGAGTTCCGAAGCAACAACCAGATCATGGCGAACAAAGACAACCTAAACTCCCATATGTTTCCTCTTTCCACCCCGCTTCTATCTCTGCTCGATCCTGGCAATGTTGCCAGAGTTCCAAAATAGCAACGGGATCGCGACGAACAATGACATCTAAAATTCCCATCTTTTCCCTCCTTCTGCCCCGCTCCTATCTGAAATTGTTGTGGAAGGGACACAACATACAAAGACTTCTAGAACTCTCATCTTTCTCCTCTTTCTGCTGTACTCCTACCGCAGCAAGGCGATCGGGGCGTACAAAGACCTCCACAAATCTCATCTTTCTCCACCTTCCGCCTCGCTTTACAGCAGTGATGAGATTGCACAGAAGCTCCTATCTATCTCCAGCCACTGCCAAAAATAAACAGAACTTAACGGAGGGTGTGATTTGTAAATCAAAGGTTTCACATGCTATCCTTCTATATTAATAACAAAATTCTCTAGATATTTAGTTTTTAATGTTTTTATTTTAAGATACAAGATCAAAATCATTTATGTTTAAATAACGTAAAAATAAATTTTGATTTAAAAAAAAAAAAGATATATGATTTCTATCAATGAAAGTGATGTTAGGTGGTTCTTTTGAAATCTGCCCATTCAAATTGTTTTAGGTATTTGCTCAAATATTTTCATTTGATTTAGATATTATTAATTAAATAATACATCATTAATCACACAATCTAGGCAGCCCATTAGGATTTTTTTTTTCCTTTTTGCTTGGTTAACTCATCCTAAAACTTTTAAAATCTTGCTTGGTACTCTTTTTATGTTGAATATGTCAATGCTTTTGATTTTTTTAGTTGAATGTTCAATGACTAAAAATTAAGCAAAAATAAAATTACATGAACAAAATGTTTCTTTACACAAAAGGATAGTATTGTATGCTTAAAATAAATTCATTTTTAATTTTAAATATTGATTTAGAGCAAATTAATGATGAAAAATTTGACCACATGCTTCAAAATAATGAAAATTAGAGAAATATGTCAATGTTTGTTTTATTAGAGAAACATTTCTAAGAGTTTATTTCAAACTAAATTTTCTCTTTTATTCATGGACTAGTGTTGAAGGTTTGAGAGAAATTTGAATATGATTCGAGTGAAATTAGAGCAATGTTTAAACATTGTTCAAATAAAGTTTAAATGTGGTTCAAGCAAGGTTGGAGTATGATTCGAGAAGAGATTTTGAGCAAGCTTCAAGCAAAGTTTGTGTGCAGTTTCAATATGATTCAGGCGTGATTTGAATAAGATTAGAGTATGATTCGAGCAAGATTCCAACAACTTTCGGGCATATTTTGATTAAAGTTCAAAGTGAGGTTTGATTACATTTATATCCATGACGTCATGAGGCTAAGACTTTTTAGGTAAAATTTAAAATTCTATTGTAATGGAGTCCATAAAATAAAGTTTATGCAATTATTTAAGATAATAGATCTTCAAATGATGCGGCTGCTAGAAATTCTAAACAATTATTTAATAGAAAGTCTGATTTTTTCAATATAGAATTTTCTTCTTTTTTATATTTTTGCTGTGCTCCTCATATTTTAAACTTGATTGTGCAAGATTGCCTTAAAATTTTGGCAACACAACTAAGAATGTAAGAGAAGAAATTTGTTCATAAAGTGATCCCCAAGTTGGTCATATAGAATTGGTCAGATTAGCATATTACCATATCCGTAATAAAAGCATTATGCTTTGACATGACAACATGTTAAAACTCAACTTAGAAAATACTAGGAGTTTGCATTTTATTATAGGATTGTCTTTCCAAAATTTGTTTTACATAATATTAATTATGCAAGGTTTCCATTCAAGCATTAGTGAATCAGTTTGATAAAATAAGAGAATGATTTCATAATCTTCATAATTAAAAAAAAATTAAGTTCAAATTATCTTACATAAAATCTACTTCTCAATTTAATACATAAAGAAAATTTTGAATAGTAGGGAATGCTTCTATGTTATTCTTTTTATCAAAAGCATGACAATCACCATGAAGGGAAAATTTGAGCCATTTGTTCAATATTTTTCTCATTACATTTATTTTAGACCTATAAAAAAATATTTTGCCATCAATTACTAATACCTACAAATTTATGATGCTCTTATTGTAAATGAAAAAATAATAACATGAACAAAAAACCTTTCTCCCGCATACTCCTATTATGTTAAATCTGACTTAGAGTTATACTTAGAAAATGCTTGTATGAAATGCCCACACTCTGAATTTTATGTTATAGAGTGATGGAAAATGTCAAGCATAATACATAAATCTCTTGCTAAGATGAAGAAAAAAAACTTGCTCCAAATCACAACCATTGTCTTCGAGTAAGTCTTTAGTGTAGGAGGTCTTCTGCTCAGTAATTATAAAAATTCAATTTCAACAAACTTATTGGTTGTCTTAACATGCAGTTGAAATTAGATTCAAGCATTATATAAATCATTGAAAGAATATTTAGAAATATTTGGATTCTTCTTATACTTTTTATATGATATTGCATTTAATTTATCTCTAAATTTGACAAAATCTATTTTGTAATATTAGTTTGATAAGCTTGTGAAAGAAAACATATTTTTATGCATGCCACAAAGCTTGAGTGTAAAATTTAATATTTAATTGAAGGAAAACTAAGTCTATAACTCAAAGAACATTGGACATGCTACTTGTCTTATATCATCAAAATTGCTTATAATTTATCTGATATATTTTAATGCAATGAAGATGTTTACATATATGCTGAAAATATATTGAGATGAAATAATTAGAAGTGAACTGACTATATAATTCCATATCAATATTTTTTTTAATAATGGGATGACTTGATTAATGATAAAAATTTAGGACTTGTTTCTTATTGTTTGTTATACGTAATCAGTTGTTTGTTGTGACCTGCTTCCTTTCATTTTTTATGTATTAATTTTTTGAGATTGTTAAGTTGAGAAAGTTCATATGAACTTATTGTAGATTGATGTCTTGGGTTTCAAGCATTTGATTTGATTTAAATAACTTCAAATTTCTAATGAAATCTATAATATAATTGTTTTTAAAAATTAAAATGTTATGTCAATGATAAATATTGCTTATGGTGGTCTGTTGACTGCGGTTGTCAGAATGCCTTTAATTTTCAGATTGTTGGCATGTTGAAGGATAAAATAAATGTAATTATGATTTTCTTTTTTTTATTTTTGCAAATTATCTATTTTCTTGAATCATCTTAAAAAGTCATCAATCATCTCAATTTTTTAGGGCACCAATACNGGCATGTTGAAGGATAAAATAAATGTAATTATGATTTTCTTTTTTTTATTTTTGCAAATTATCTATTTTCTTAAATCATCTTAAAAAGTCATCAATCATCTCAATTTTTGAGGGCACCAATATATTTGATACAATATTACATTTTATATAAAATTTTATTAGTTTATGCAACAAATTATTTTTGTCATATTTGATATTTTACAATTTTTCCAAGTTAATAGATGCAACCATATTGAGGCCTGATGATGAAATTCAAAGTTCATAATGCAAGGTCTAAAATAAAAACAATCAAAGTTATTTTAGTAAACATATGGGTAATTTGTAATTGCCAATAATATGGAATTGTAATTTATAATTGTGAAAATTTATTTGCATTAATTTATTTTAAATTTTTACTTCTCTATAATATTGAATTGCATAATTAATGTATTTACTTTTAAGTTATTTGTATTCAATATAATTTCATGACGGATTAATCAAAATGAGCCAACTTGCCATTCGAGCTAGCTCATTTATACTTTCAACCACATTGAGCATGATTCAATTTTAATTCGAGTTGACTAAAAATTAAATACGAAGAGCCACAAGCCAATTTTATGCCAAAACAAACTCATTCAAGACAATTTTGAGCTAAGAAATAATCAACTCCAAATCAAATAATATGATCCTAGAAAATAAATGAAGATTCTAAGTGAATATGTCATCAAGATCAACATTTAAGTTTTATAATCTTGAAGTATTTTTAGATTTAATGTATTCATTGATATGAACATTACTAATGCCTAAACATAATGCACACACCATTGCTCTACACTCTAGTCTCCTCTTAGAAAGCTCACTAAGGACGTATTGAAACTCTCTTTATAATCAATTTTGCTTTTCAAATAATGTTCCAAATGCTCTCACCATTGGTCTTGCTCTCCATTAGTACAAGGAAAAATGGATCTAGCAATCACTTCCTTCACCCAAATTACTCTCACACACCTAGAATATGAAGTGTCAGGTCCCTTAGGCTGGTTTACAGTGATTTTAAAGGAAAGAAGTGGGTTCCAACTGCTAAGGGGCAGTTTATCTATGATTTCCGAACTGTAGCGCCTAGGTCTAGTGCCTACTGTAAACTGGCGCTTAGGTACCTGGTATCGGAGGCGCCAATGGCCAAATAAACACTGTTTCGCCTTAAGTCAAATTATCTCGTCCCAACTTCAACTAGATCATTAAATTAGTATTTTGTGCCCCCTTACATCTTGTAGGTCTCAGTACTACATCAAATGGTCCATATATTCACAACAAAAATCAATCCACACAGATAACCATGGGGTGTCTCTCAAGAAGCATTTGGGTTAACTTCGTCAGCCCGACATATCCAATTTTCTACTCTGGTTAACCCAACATCAGCACTTCTTCATATAAAGGCTTGTTTCCACATATGTAAGGTTTTAATTTGTGCCCGTTTATTTTAATTATTCCTTCAATTTTCGGATCTCTAATATCCACAACATCATACAGATAGAGTTTTGTTATGATAAATGACCTTGACCACCTGGACTTTAGTTTTTTAGGAAATAATTTCAATTTTGTATTATAGAGTAAAATTTCTTGTCCAAGCTCAATTTTTTTCTTAAAATCTTTCAATCATGCCAAATTTTCATCTTTTCCTTATAAATTTGTATTCTCAAAAGATTCATTTCTAATTTTCTCAAGTTCACTTAATTGCAATAATCATTTCTTGCCAGTATCTTTAAAATTATAATTAAATTCATTAACAACCCAATAAGCTTTATGCTCCAGTTCAACTGGCAAGTGACAAGCTTTTCCAAATATGAGTTTATATGGTAACATTCCTATAGGAGTTTTATAAGCAGTCATATAAACCCATAATGCATAATAAAGTCTAGCAAACCAATCTTTCCTATTAGGATTTACGGTCTTTTTCAATAATCTCTTAATTTCATGATTGGATACTTCTGTTAAACCACTGGTCTGAGGATGATAAGTTGTGGCAAGTCGATGTTTAACTCCGTATTTCTTAGTTAATGTTTCAATTCTTAAGTTCTTAATATGACTTCCTCCACTGTACTGATCGCTCTCGGCATTCTGAATCTAGTGATTTTTTTTTCTTTAAAAGTTTTACAACGCTTTGAGCATCACAACGGAGTAATGCAACAACTTCAATCTATTTTGAAACATAATCCACAGCTAATAAAATATATATGTTTCTAAAGATGGTATAAATGGTCCCATAAAATTTAAACCCCATACATCAAAAATTTCAACTTTCAAAGTAGAATTTTGGGACATTTCATTTCTTCTAGAAATATTTCTACTCACATGTTTTAATATAAATACTAAGACCCTTAAATAAGTAGACCAATAAAATCCAGACTGCAGAATTTTAAATGTAGTTATATCTATCTCAAAATGTCCCCCAAAATTAGATTCATGACATTTTTGAATAATTTCTTTGGTTTCTTTAAATGGTACAAATTTTTGGATAACTTGATCCTTATATTTTTTATATAAATAAGGGTCATCCCAGAAGTAAAATCTTACATCAAGAATGAACTTCTTTTAGTGGCTTGTTAATTCATAGGGTAAAATATTACTAACTATATAGTTAAATATATTAGCATGCCACAGAACATGTCACTTAGTAATAACATATAATTGTTCATCAGGAAAATTTTTTTTTATTTCATAATCAAAATCAATATAATTTTCTTGTTCAAGCCTTAAGAAATAATCAGCAATTTGATTATCAATACACTTCCTATTCACCACTTCAAAGTCAAGCTCCTGCATCAAAAGGACCCATCTGATTAACCTTGGTTTTGCGTCCTTCTTTAGCATCAAATATTTTATAGCATAGTGATCAGTATGCACAATACATTTAGCTCCAATTAGATAAGATCTGAATTTATCAAATGCATATACTATTGTCAATAATTCATTCTCAGTAATATTATAATTTATTTGAGTTTCATTAATAGTTTTACTAGCATAGTATATAACTTTAAAAATCTTATCATATTTTTGTTTTATACTATTCATAGCATATGCACTCACATCACACATTAACTCAAATGATTTTTCCCAATCAAGTGAAACAATAATAGGTGTAGTGATTAATTTTTTCCTTTAATAAATTGAAGTCACTTAGGCATTCTTTGTTAAAATCAAATATTGCATCTTTTTCTAAAAGATGACATAGAGGCTTGACAATTTTAGAAAAGTCTTTAATATAACACTTTTAAAAACCAACATGTCCTAAAAAACTTCTAACTTCTCTCATCGTGGTAAGAGGAGGTAGTTCAGTAATAACTTATATTTTTGTTGGATCTACTTTCATACCATTCTTAGAAATTTAATGCCTTAAAATAATTCCTTCTTCGACCATAAATTAGCATTTTTCCTAATTGAGAGCAAAATTTGTTTCTTTACAGTGTTTCAGAAATCTTGTTAAATGATTTAAGCATGAATCAAAGAAGGATCCAAAAACTGAAAAGTCGTCCATGAAAACTTCAATCCCTTTCTCAATTCGATCGCAGAAAATGAACATCATGCACCTTTGAAAAGTGCATTGTATAAACCAAAATGTATTCTTCTAAAAGCAAAAGCCTCGTTAGGACTTGTGAATGTCGCCTTCTCTTGATCCTTAGAAGCTATGGGTATTTGATGGGATCCATAATATCCGTCCAAAAAGCAAAAATATTGGTGCCCAGCTAGCATATCCAACATTTGATCCATAAAAGGTAAAGGAAATAGATCTTTATTTGTGGCAATATTTAATTTTCTATAATCAATATAGATTCTCCACCCAGTAACTTATCTTGTTGTAATTGGTTCATTTTGTTCATTAATAGCTATCGTCACTCCACCTTTCTTAAGAGCACAGTGAATCGGACTAACTCAAGCACTGTCAGAAATAGAAAAAATAATTTCAACATCCAGCCACTTTTAAAATTTCCTTGTTAACAACATCTTTCATTATGGGATTCAATCTCCTCTGAGGATCTAACCTAGGATTATGACAATCTTCTATTAAAATTCTATGCATACAAATTGAAAGGATGATACCTTTAAGATCTGTTAATGTCCATCCATTCAAAGGCTTTCTTATAATTTCTTAATGTTTCCATTAAATTTTCTTCCTGATCTTCAATTAAGTCTAAGGATATTATAACAGATAATGTTGATGAGTCCCCTAGAAAAGCACAATTTAAATGCATAGGGAGAACCTTCATTCAAGTTGAAGAGGTTTTTTAATAGACGAAATGAGAGGTTTACTATTTTCAATAGTGTCTAAAATCTCAAAACTTTCCTGAACATAATTTAAATCCTCAGTGTTTATCTCAATTGATTTATCTTGAAATTAAGTCACATGCTCATGTCTCAGTTCTTGTTGTTTTGCTTTAGCTTCACAACTTTCTTGGAAATAGTTATCAACTAAATAAACAATAATATCCATTCTGTAACATTCATCATCTTTTTCTTTTGTTGGATACTTCATTGACTTTAACACATTAAACGTAACTTCTTGGTTATTAAATCTCATGGTTAACTCACTTTTTTGCACTTTTATCATAGCTCGTCCAGTAGCAAGGACGTGTCTCCCTAAAATGATTGGTATATATTTATCTTCCTCCATATCTAAAACAGTGAAATCCATTGGGAAGATAAATTTATATACCCTCACTAGTACATCTTCTATGACCCCTTAGGATAAGTAATTGATCGATCAACTAACTGCATAGTTACAGTTGTGGGTGAAATATCTCATAAGCCTAACCTTCTAAATATCGATAATGACTTGAGGTTATTGTTACCTCCTAAATCACATAAAGCTTTTCCACAGAATATTTCTTCTATTGTACATGGAATACTAAAGCTACCCGGATCTTTAAGTTTTTTAGGAAGCTTTCTCTGAATTAGTGCACTGTATTCTTCATTAAGTGCAACAGTCTCGTAGTATCCAAACTTCTTTTTTTTATTTAAAATTTTTTTCATAAATTTATGATAGCTTAACATTTTCTCCAATGCTTCAGCAAAAGGAATGTTAGTTGTTAGATTTTTAAATATCTTCAGAAACTTAAAAAATTGTTGATCAAGCTTCGGCTATCTAAGTCTCTGAGAAAATGGAGGTAGTGGTCTTTTTAAATTGATCTTAGTTAGAGAGACATGTTTTTACATATCTTTAGGAATATTTTCTTCATGTTTTTCAGGTTTCTTCAATTTCCCTCTTAAATTCAATTTCTTTTTGCACCTTAATCTCCAATTCTCTACCACTTCTCAACTTGTCGCTTTGATTTTCATTATATTTTTATCTTTAGGATTAACTTCAGTGTTATTAGGAAGTGTTCCCTGAGGCCTATTGCTAAGTGAGTTCATAATTTATCTCAGTTGATTCTCAATATTTCTTATTAAAGCACTTTGACTTTATAATTGATTCCCCATCTGTAACACCACTTCTTCTATAAACAACTTATTCTCATTAATTTGCTGGTTATTTTTTAAGCCAGAGGGATAAGAATGTCTATAGTTAGCATTACCCTGGTTATTCCGGTTTCCCAATGGGTTTGTTTAATTATTTCCCCATTGTTAATTTCCACTGCCAGAATTATTATTCAAGTTAAAGTTAGGGTTGTTTTTCCAATCTAGGTTATAATAGTTAGAATATTGGTTATTGAGTCTATAGTTAATTGCATTTAAAGTCTCATATAAAGGTTGAGAATAAATCAATTGTCCCAATGAATTTTTCTCAATCACATGAGGTGTTTGAGAAAAGTTCATTCCAAATTGATCTAACTTTCTAGATATCGCAACAACTTAAGATGCAAAAATAGAAATTGTATCATTTTCATGAATACTAGCTACTTTCTTAGGATTTGCCCTTTTAGAGGGACATTGAAAGTTGTTAGTAGTCATATGTTCTATTAATTCATAAGCTTCATCAAATAGTTTTGACATTAATGAACCTCCAGCAGTAGCGTCAATAATAGATCAAAGAAATCGTACTAACCCATTATACAATGTTTGAATAATTAACCAGTCTGGCAAAGCATGATGTGAAAACTTCCTAAGGATTTACTTAAATCGTTCCCAGGCTTTATACATTAACTCACCTTCATACCGAGAAAAAGAGATAATATCATTTCTAAGCTTAGTAGTTTCTTAAGGTGGAAAATACTTCGCTAGGAATTTCTATGCTAAATCTCCCCAAGTTCTGATAGATCCAGGTGCTAATGAGTTTAACCATGTTTTATCTTTATCCCTTAAAAAAAGGAAAAAAAGTAAGTCCAACACCGTGGTTTGATACACTGTCATATTTAAATGCAGCACAAAGTTCTATAAAACTAGCAAGATGTAAGTTTAGATCTTCTGATGGTCCCCTCAAACTGATTATTTTGTACCATTTGGATTATGACATGTTTTAACTCAAATGAGTTAGCCACTATAGTATAGGTTTGCATACTCAAATGAATTTCATCTATTGTGGGGTTTGTATAGTCCCTTAAATGTCATTGTATATGATGTTCATTTGCAACAGATTGATTATCAATGTTATTATGTGATGTGTTCACCATTTCTTGTAAATTGTAAAGTTCTTTTTGTTTTCTGATTTTCCTTATGGCTCGTTCTAACTCAGAATTGTAAGGTATTAAACACTCAGATCATGAACTATGCATACAGAAATAAAAGTTCAGAAAATAAAATAAAATAAATACATAAAATAAAAAAAATTAAATTTTTCGGTTATTTTATTTTTTCGTGTTTTTAATATTTTTTTTTTCAAATTTATATATCTTAAGGAAATAAACAAGTACTTATAAAGAAAAAAAAAACTTCACTACAATTCTCCTAAAATAAGCCTAGAGTTCAAATAAAATTTCTAAGTCAAAAAGTTTCATTTGTTTCGTTTCTTCCCCGGCAATGATGCCAAAAACTTGATTTGACATGCAATTACACAATTATTAGTTTCCAAAAGATGGCAAAAAACTTGACACAATTTATTTTTGCGTTTAGTGTGCACAATAGATATGTTATAAAATTTAATTTAGAATTTGATTAATAGTTTACATAATATGGGTACTACGCAAGTATACATATCATATCAAGTAATACAGAATTTTTTTAAAATCCCAGTATCGATCCCATAGGGAAGGTGAAACTCTTTTTATCCAAAACTATTTTTATGACTTAGGAAAAGTTTACTTAAACTCCAAACAATTATCTAGGAAATATGGTAGTCTGTTTAGGTGTAAAAAAGTTACTAAATTCTTACTAATTATATTTCAAAGCTAAGAGAAAATGCAGAGTTTCTAAACTAGTTTTATGAAGATGAGTTCAAATTATGGTAAGTTCTTTCTCCTTGTAAAGAGATCATAATCAGTGTAAGAATCAAATGTTTAAAGATTAAAAAGTAGTTTTGTGCCAAATAGGAACATACATATTCTTTACCCTCTTCCGAATGTATAAAGAACATTAGCTAATCTAAAGTTAAGTTCCTAAATCTTAGGTTATGTTGGATAGATTCTAGCCTCTCATCTCTAGATTACATATTGTGCCCTCAATATAGGACTAACCGATCCCTAGGTTCCGAATTCTAGATTAAATTGGTTATAGTTCTAGCTTGTCATCATAGAATCACCAATTTATTCTTATGAAAACTTATCTTTCTATCTATTTGCACTAACCCATGGATTGCCTTCTCACCCACGATATTAATGTGATTCTTACTAGTTGAGGAACACATAGCCCTCTCGGATCATTATGGATTTACAACAAGTTTTAACATTTATATAAATAAAGTATGAAGTAATGAATTATCATAAGTATGGAATAAGAGAAATCTTAAACAATTCTAATCCTACGCATGAATCATCAAAAGTATGGAATAAGAGAAATCTTAAACAATTCTAATCTTACACATGATTGCTTCTTATTGCAAGGAGAAAGATAAAGGATATTACTCAGACTTCATGGGGATAACACAACAAAACACGATTTATATTAAAATCCAAGTTTACACAGTAAAACAAAACTCAAACAAAAATACAAACTTATCTGAGACTTCTCCCCAAGAAAATCCTTTGAAGTTCCTTTGATGATTTCTTACTCTCCTTAGACACACAAAAACACACACAAAAAGACTCTCACTCACAACTCACACAACACACACGCACAAAAGAGAGCCGCACGCCCCCTCCTAAAACTCTTCACCACCAACCAAGCCCTCCAAAAACTCCTTTAGACCAGCCAATCTTTTCTTTAAATAAAGCTCTTAAAATCATCAAGAGTCACTTCAAACACTCCTTTAAAATTCGTCAAAATTCATTGTACGAAAGTCCAAATTATTTCTGGCACCTAGGCGCCAACCTTCTAAAAGCCTATTTTAACTACCTGGCGCCTAGGCGCGAGGTAACTTTTTGCACCTTTGCTCCACTTGACCCTATTTTGCTTCATTTTTGTTCCTTTTGCTCTTAGCCTCCATCTTTTGTGCCTGAAACCAAAAACACACAAAATACATTCTATTAAAATGCAATATACTTAAAAATGAGCATAAAATTTATATATAAAAATAACATATTTTAAGGCGTGTCAAAATACCCGGGTGAGGATACTATTGATTTGCCATCCCAAGCTATAAATACCCTAAGCCTACTAGGTCGTGAAGGTAGTCGACCCAACCCGACTAGAGACCCCTTGTCAGCAATCCATGAATTACACCGTCCAAGGAATCTCAGTAGTGCTAAGGTCAGAGGAAAGAAACTTTCAATTCCCAACGACCGTCTAAGAGGTGGAATAGGTGGAAATGAGATTTATGCTCATCCTTTAAATGATGAAGATGCTGCTAGAATGAAAGAGGAAAGAGAGATTTGGCTACAAAGCCAAAACTCTCTCACAAAGGAATTGCACTCTAACTTGGTCGAGGGAGCCTCTAACGCCCTAGTCGTTGCTAGACAACCTCCTAAGTAGAAAAAATATGCTTGGCTTAGTTGATTGAAGGAGCATGAGGGCTCATCTCAGAACATGTAGAATGATGCGGCTATTTGCAACTAAATTTAGATTTTGAGGCTCTATCAGGGATGATTGGAAAATAGACAAGCATTGCAACCCATTTTAATACTAGCCTGATGGACATGCATAAAAAGTAAAACAGAAACTAGTACTGATTTTAAAGTTGGGATATTTCAATTCTGAGTTTTTTATTTGTCTTGATTCTTTTATTACTATTATGATTTTTGAAGAAATATTTTTAGATTTTTAATGAGTCTAGATTTCATTTCTGTATGAACCCAGACAAGCCACAATCAAGAAAGAGTAAATAACAGGTACACTATGCAAAGAAAATCAAGCCAAAAGAATATATAAAATGCCAAGTGTCGTCGGGTAATCAACATATCCCAAAAAGCAAGAAAATGCAGTCAGGCTTCATATACACTTGATTGATCCTAAAATTATATAGCAATAGGAAATTTTGGACTAAAGGTGCGGGACAAGAGTAAGCTGCTTCTGGTCCTCGTCTTTTGGTTCAATGCGTCTAGTGCCTTGGAACCCATGACCGTACCTTATTTCCGACAGACTCCCTAAGGAATCTAAACAAGTACATGAACAAGTGTACAAAAGACTCGATCTACAGAAGAGTTAGTAGGAGTTACTTACATGCAACACATAATGAACCATGTCTAGCGAAAGGAGAGCATTAACAACACCAGCATAAAGCATTATTTTTAAAATTATTATTTGTTCCTCCTCTTTTATTTACTTCTAGGCATAGCTCCCTACAAGAAAAATTGCTCTAATATACTAGTGCGCAAGTCCACCCCCAATAAACACACCAAAGCATCAATCAAAAGGATACCTGGCTAGGGTACAAAAGAACAAAGAACAATAGTCAGGACATCAAAAAGACTACCTAAGCATCCTAGTCCTAGCCAACACACCATCTACCAAATAGTTTCCTAATCACAACATCTAAGTGCGTGCACGGTGAGAGGGGTGAAGACTACCGTAAGACTTTGACGAACTCGATGACATCAGCATTATCCTAAATATCCAAGGGGTCTAATGTATGTCACCCAAAAGATTTTGAAAGAGTTGGCCTCATAATGACCAAGTTTTTCTAATTGCTTAATTTTAAAGTAGGGCTGATGCCATAAGTGGAGAAAATGTGACTTTTATTAATATTTTAAAATTAGGACCATTAAATGTGGGACTATAACATGCAAGGTGACACCGTGGAACATTAGCATAATGATGTGTTTGTTGATCCCAATGCAATAACTCGCATTGCTCACTGAGATTTACCTGACAAACAATGCTCGTTAAAGCATCGCGATCAGCAATAGATCACTCACCTAATGAGTAATTTTCTATCAAGACACAAAAGGTGATGCACATGTGATCATGCAACAAGATTCAACACATCGTGATCACTTGATCAAGGTACGAGTGATCACAAAAGACAATGAGAGGCAATTAAACAACATGCAAGATGGGAATGAAAAGCATGTGACAAATCCTAACTGACACAATCAAGTGTGCACATATTATGCACTCAACATATTCAGTGGCTTCATAGTGTAACCCAAATTGAGCACAAAACACTAATTGCTAATGAAATTCATATGTGATGCCCTAAGAAGTGAGGTGGTGTGGTCTTTATTTAAGAGATTTACACACTAGTGGAATATCCTTGCTAGCCACCAGTCACCATAGTTATTATGCCACACACATATGGTGGCATATGTGTGCGATGATACTGCAAGTGTCAGTGCTCGAGGAGACACCACATGCATGCAAATGCCAAATGCAAAGTCAAATTTTTCATGCAATGATATTTAACATATCACACATCATTTGAAAATATTTTTTATGCACAAGCATGAATTCCAGCAATTAGCAATGTCTTGCAAGCAATGAGAAGACATGTGAAAGAAATGTGAAAGGGAAGTGAATTTAGTCAGTTGACACGGATCGACTGGGGCAATTGACTGGATATTATGGTTGAGAAGGGTCGATCGAATCGAGGCAGTCGACTCGACCAAAGTGGTTGGTTGATAGGAACTTGTTGGCCAATCAAACCAAATTGATTTGTCGATTAGGTTGGAGCGGTCAATTGAAACTGACATGGTTGGTTGATTGGTCCTTGGTAGTCGATCAAACTAAAAGTAGTTGGTTGATCGGCGCCATTAGTAGCCGATTGAACCATATTGATCGATCAATCGAGCCGGGGCGACTAATCGAAACCGAAGTGGTTGGTTGATCAGACCTTAGTGACTGATTGAACCAAATTAATCGGTTGATCTAGTTAGGGTAGCTGATCAGAACTGAAGTGGTTGGTCAATCGAACCTTGGTGATCGATCGAACCAAATTAATCGATCGATCGGGCCGGGGAGGCTGATGGGAACTGAAGTGGTTTGTTGATCGAACCTTAGTGGTCGATAGAACTACATTGATCAATTGATAGGGTCGAGGAGGCCGATCGTAACCAAAGTGGTTGGCTGATCTAACCTTGGTGTTCGATTGAACCAAATTGATCAATCGATCAGGGAGTGACCAATTTGAAGCAAAGTGGTCGGTTTATCGGACATTGGTTACCGATCGAACCAAATTGATCACATGATTGAGGTGATATGTGAAAAGTATTACATGCAAAGTGTCATGCAAGCAATGAGGTTAAATGCATTTGATAGCAAACTAAAACTGTCCTAGCATTCTAACATAGCATCTTAGGCTTTGATTTATGGATGTGTAATGAAGCTACCTCCGAATTTGGTGAATGAAATGAGAGTTTTTCCTCAATTATTTAAGGAAAAATACTCTACAACTAAGAATTAAATGGGTAAGGCACTTTTTAATCCTTCAAATTCTAAGTACTACAATCTCTCCATAAAAGATTGGAGCTACCAAAATAACGAGAAAGTTGGATTCCTATCATTGGAATCAATGATCTAAGGGTTTAAGGGGAAAAAAAACTCAAGGAATCGTAGGAATTTGCAATGAAAAGTTCTTAACCTAATGGGATTTTTCCTTCAACACAAAATCCTAAACCTTAATCCTCTAACATCAAACCTAAGGCTTACTAGGTATGAAAATGCAAGAGTCTTAAAGTTTTTTTTCACCGCATGAAGGTTGGTGAAGCGTTCTCTTTGCTTGCTCCTTGCTCTTACCTTATTGGGGTGAAGCTCCCCATTCCCTTTAAGAGAGATATTGTTCTCCTTCTTCTCCTTCTTCCTTAAGAGAGATGAAGCTTTTATTCTTCTTAAAGCTTGCTCTTCCAAGGAAACTCCCTCACACTCTCCAAGAGATGGTGAAGGAGAAAGAAGAAGAAGAAGAGGAAGAGAGTTTATGGAGGAAGAAGAAGGGTTTGTTGGGTTGAGGATGAAGGAGAAGGAGCTTTTCTTCCTCTTTGCCAAAAGATTTTCTTCAGATTTTTTCTCCAAGCTCCTCTAAAATTTTCTCTCTCTTTTCCCCTTAAGAGAAAATCAGCTCCTTTCCTCTTTTTACCTAGAAATGGCAACGACCTTCCTCTAAATTTCTCTCCAAAAGATCTAAAAAGAGTTATCTCCCCACTTTTTGCCTCCTCAATGCATATCTCTAATTAGCCCAAGGAGATCCTACACTTTTTGACTATCTCGGGCCTTGTGTCAACCTTGGTTTTGTAAAAATTGACCTGTAAATAGGCTGGCGCTAGGCGTTGGGTCCTAGCACCTAAGCGTTGGGTCCTAACACCTAAGTGCTAGGTTTGGCGCATATACGTCAACCCGCACGCAAACTTTGTGCCTTCTCAGGTTTTTGGGGCTATTTTGTGGTTGTTGTGGGCCTAAGCGCCAATGCCTCGCGTTGAGGCCAAGCGCCTGAGACCAAGCGTAGACTTTGTAGGCTCTTGGTTTTGAGCCCTTGGACTTTTCTAAGTACCTAGGCACTCTGTATTGTCGCCAAGGCACCAGGGCTTGACATCTAGGCCCCGGGGTAGTCGTTAAGGCATTGATCAGGTCCCGTAGACCCCAATTTTTGCAAAAAAAAAAGGTTTTCTTGATCTGTGATGTATGGAAGAGTGCTCATCAGTAAAATATGGTCCTAAAACTGCAAAAATGAATGTTTTATAAGTTTTAAATCAAAAGTTTTAAATATCGACGGACATCCTTAACCATTGTGCGGATGTAACTTCCCAAACCATAATTTCATCCAAAATGTGTGTGGGAGAGTTTTAAGACTCACTTGACCATGGGAGGCTCTGAATGCACGGGGAATGATCTTTAAATATCAGAATGATCGACAGACGTGTCCTGTATCAAAATTGATGCCACCTAACTACAAGCTTGCCTGGGTAAGGCTAAGCCAGCAGCGACCCGTGTTTCCTGCCAAAAATACATATCATAGGGTCCCAATGGATGTTTGGGACTACGGGAATAGACATGCATCAAGCAAGGTTTCATAGTGCTTCAATTGACATCCTACGCTTGTGACATTAAAAATCGATGCCAATAATGTCTTCTTTATAGGGACTACAAGCATGAAAATACAGAAATTTCAATTATTAAAAGTACTTATTACGCAATAAATAACTCAATTTTTGATTTAATTCTCCTATTTTTATTGTAGTTGTCGATTTTAAGAAGTAAGAAAATCCCAGAATAAAATATGTACATAAAAAATATGATCGCATGAACCTCGAGAACATACAACGGGTCTCGCTTATAAATATCAAAGAACAGTTTCAGGATAGTCAAAAGATGGAAACGACAACCATCGTTTCCTTCGGTTGAAAATCTGAGTCGATCAAATGGAAGCAGAATAGAACCAATGAATAGAAGGCACCCAATCCGAGGGACAATTGTTCTTGACCAACTCTTTCAACCTATTATGAAACTCTTCACAAAGATATCCAAAGGGCGCCCTACAGAACAGTTCTATGATCCCCTGAGAGGCCCCTTGTCTAAGGAGAGCTACTCATCATATTATGATGATAAACCTCTGACTAACGGCTGATACACCGAAATTATATGCATTTTTAGACCCATATTTTATACTTATTTTTGGTGATATTGCACTTTAATAGAAGATATTTTGATGTTTTCTTGCAGTTTATTGATTTTTAGGACTTAAAGCAAAAATGAAGCAAAGGATGGAATTTGGAGTCAAAATGCCGTTTTTGAATAAATACTCAACGCCGACCGCGCAGAACAATAGAACAGACTGACAAGTTTACTCAGCGCCGGGAGCACCCAGGGTAGCACCGACGACGCCTTTAAACAGAGAGCAGCGAATTAAATTGCGAGACACTGGCGCCGACAGTGCTAGATTGGTGTCGATGGCGCCAATGTCGGTTAGCGCTGTTTCTAGAAGATTCAACGTATTTGGACGATTTTTTAAGAGATTTTGGAGGCACCTCTTGGAGAACCGGCCCTAGGTTTTATTTGAGGTTGAAATTCATTAGGAAACACACTCCTTCACACTCTTCACTCCTTCACGCTCCTTTTCGCTCCACAACGTTCCACCAAGTTCCTTTTTCGTCATTCTTCATAATCCATCTTCATTCCACCACCATATTGGAGTCAATTAGTGAGTTTTTTTTCAAAATTTAGAATTTATGTGGTGAGATTAAGTGTGAAACTTTCTGTAATAGTGTTGGAGAAGGAGAAAAGTGAGAGATATCTTCTTCCTGCATTTCTAAGGAAAAGCTACAAGGGATTTGCTTTAAGAAAGACATTCAAATAAGTGTTGTTTGTTTATTAGTGTTGTATGAACTTTCTTTTATATATGAAATTTGTGTTTTGTTATATCTTTCTCATGAAGCCTGAGTAGTTTCCTCTATCTTTCTCCCAACTCTGAGATATGGTGAAATGAAGAGATAACATGGATGTGCCAATATTAAAATATAAAATAAATTGTGATGATTTTTTAACTTTGAACTTAATTTATTTTTCGATATGGCCAATTGAATTGTTAAAATATGTTGTGAAACATATGATCCGGGAAATGGAGTATGAGTTCTATAACAAAATTGTTAAAATGTGTTGTGAAACATATGATCCGGGAAATGGAGTATGAGTTCTACAACAGATTGAGGATCACTTTTGATTTCATAGAGAAGAAATTCGTTCATGAAATTAAGTGCAAATAAATAGAGAAATGTTCTTTGTTGCGTAGAGAATTGGAGAATCTTCAGGGTGACAGACTAAAATCCCCAATTCGATCTTAGTGTTTAAAAACAAAAGCGAGAGTTGGCTTTCAGGTGAAGGGAAGTGGGAGCTCTGGAGTGGGAGCAGGTATCCTCCTAACCTAGCCACAGATTTAAGGACTAAACCTGAGATTAGCCAATGATTTTCTATGCAATGTATCGGGATAGAGAATTAAAACTGCTCCTATTTGGCATAATACATATTATAAACATTTATTTCATCTTATTTCACCAAAACCTCATTGTAGTGGGAATGATGATTTTCGCATAAGAAATCTTCATTACATAAACATAGTTAGTAGATTAGTAGTTTTTGTTTAAATCTTGCATTTTTGGTTTGCTAATAATTAGGTAATTTAGTTTTGATAATATCTCAACATTCGAAATTAGTGACAGTGATTTCGTTTGACTTTCTGTGAATTTCCTAGTAAAATTTATCATTGCAAATTTAAATTTTTCCCGTGAGATCGATATTTGGGACTTAAATAGAAAGTCCATTATTACTTGACAACGATACGTATACTTGCATAGAATCTCATTATTAATTGTCTATACTTATATATTACACAACTTACTTTTCGTACACGGATCAAGTTTTTGGCGCTGTAGTGGTGTCAGCTTCATAAATCCTTAAATATAAAAAATCGGGATCAACGACCCAAGTTCACCCTAACGATAGTAGGCTTCTACTTAGGATTACACTGAGAGAATTGATTGATGCTCTTTCAACCAACCGAATGTATGTCAGTAGACCAAAGATTTTTAGCTAGCCGAATCAAATGGTTAATGAGTCATTAAATGCCCATCTTCAGATAGTTATGAATACAAAACAATGTCAATATCAGTTATGAATATAAAAGGGTGTAGTAGTCGATTATAAATATGAAAATATGTCATAATAGCTTGCAACGTTCCTATTAAAACATGGGCAGACATGCAATTTTATACTAGATACTCCTGCGACTTGTAAATAGGGGTCATTTCTTCAATAAAAGACCCCTGAATTTTATATCAAAATGTGTGTTACATTGAACTTTGTTTCCTCCTTTTCTATCTCTCTCTCAGTTTCTCTCATCTGTACTACACTATATATCTTGGGTGTGATCCACATGACATATTTGGATATATATATATATATATATATATATATATATATTCAAAGAGTTTATATAATTGTCACATATATATAAAAAATTCAATATGCATTTTTAAAATTTATTTTGGGAGTTCAGGAGCTGAGTGCTCAATTGTAATATCATTCTCTTCTAATAAATGAAGCTTTCCAACCTATAAATTCATTCCCTTTTGGAATAAAATAAATATTTTTAATTGTGAATCTTCTAAGAGTTTTCTAGGTAAAAAATATTAGCTAAGTTTGCTCTTCAAAATTGCAACATATTTTTTATCATCATTTGAACTTTTTAAAATTGTCTCAAATCAAGTTCATTTATTCCTTCAGTCATTTTAAAAAAAGTGTTTACTTTGTTTTCTAAACCCAAATTTCAAAAGAAGTACTTCTATCATTTTTTTTTTTTTTCTACTCACCAAGTTATGAATTCATTTTTTGAAAGTCAACTTGTCATTGCATTATTTTTAAAGGTTTTCTTAAATGATTTTTATTTGGCTGAAGCTAATGTGACATAAATTCAATATCTCAATTACACATTATATGGAGGCTAAAATAACACTTATCATATATTTGCTAAACTGAAAGATAAGCAGCTTATTCTGAAATACGACCCGGGATCGACCGCGTATTCGACTTGCGGCTTGCGTTTAGTGTAAAAATGAAATTGCATTTTCGAATAAGCGGGCAAAATGTGATATCCAAACGGTACCGCAGCGTTTTCAAAAAATGACTCTGCATTTATAAGCTGTCCCAAACAGACCATTATTCTTCATAGCTTCATATTACTTGCACTGCTCTTATTTTAATATTAATTGTTAATGTCGTGATTAATACAAATGTTCATGTATTTAATCTCAAAACATTGAATCCATATAAGAGTTCACATTTTTAAAATTTTTTTTTCTCTAGCATAGACATTTATACATCACTATACTTATACTTCCCACTTGTACTTGCAACTTTGATGTAAAGTACCTTTCTTGATATATCTTGTTTGTTATCATGTAAATCTATTTTGATTGAGCTTATATCTTACATCACATATACTCAAGCTGTTTGTTTATATAAGCATACACCTAAATAATCTTATATGATGTATAGCTTTCGCACACTCTAATTCTTCCTACTAAATTCCTTTAGTATTAGTTTGAATAATTGTGAATATTCAATTGCTCTTCACTTCGGTTTTATTCTCGTGTTCATGTTTAAGCGATGGAAGGTAATGAACACATCAACTCATGGCAAGGTCTTGCCTGCATTCAATGATGATATTTAATGCTAACGCCGAGTCCTCATAACTTGAGGGTTCTTAATGATCAATTTTATTTTTCAATTTTATTTTAATTTTTTTTCCAATTAATTTTAAAAACACATTTATTTGTTTTCTTATATACTTTTATTTTTATTTTTAAAAATAAATTAATATATTTTGAAAACATTCAAAACAACATTTAAATATTTCGAATGTTTTAAAAAAAAAAATTATATCCTAATGTTTCAAATTAAAATACAAACAAAATAAAATTTAAAAACACACCCATATATCATATATCATATATATAAACATAATTTTTTTGAGCTAGACTTATAAATGAAGCAAATACAAACAAAAATTTATTCATTCATGTTCAACTCGATTTAACTCAATAATTAAATAATTAAATAATTAAATAAAAATAATAATTTATATCATTTTTATATTAATCATTTATAGCATATTTAAAGAAAATGCAAGTAAGGGATTTGAGTTGTATAAATGCCAAAAAAAAAAAAAAAACTTTATATGTTAGATACTTAAATAGATAAGAATTGGCAGATATACTAAATCATGCTATATCCAATCTTACTGTTGGGGTGTAAGAAAAGTAGTTGGTAAGCAGCTCATGTCCAAAGTGTTCAAGTAAATTAACCAAACACATTTTTTAAAACTCGAATTATAAATGAGTTAAGCACTAACAAAAAAAAAATATATGTTGACGAGCCAAACACGAACAAGCCCAAAAGTCGCTCATTTACACCTCTAACTCCAAAGGATGCAATGAAGAATCGATCAGAATATGTATCCACACAGGTCTAATTACAAGACTTCGTACTTCCTTAATTTACTTATCCATCAATTAACATTCCATGCATTTAATTAACCTGGTCAACCTAATGCCTCAAAACTTGTATAGATGTGGAGTTTCATTAAACTTCATGAATGCTAGACAAACTTTTATAAGGAAAATAAAAATTTCTCGAGGAAAGTGCAGGGCTTGGCATGAGAAGTAAAAGCTTCGTTCCTCGTGAAGAAAACTTTAACAGTGCACTGCAGCACTTCTCAAATAACCAAAAAAAAAAAAAAAAAAAAAAAAAAAAAAAAAAAAAAAGGGACCNAAAACAAAAAAAAAAAAAAAAAAAAAAAAAACCACAATAGAAGAAAAGGAAAAAAATTTCTAGAATTTCAAGAATTTTGGAATAACATAAAATATTAAGCATGCATTTGGAGTCCAATGGTGAGTCGCCACGTGTCAAGTGGGCCCCACATTTTAATAATGACCAATCTCAACGTATTGCGGTGAGCCCACTTGACATGTGGCGCCCCACCAATTATTTGCTCGGTGCAATATACTACGCTTGTTTGATACACAATATCACCCAGACAAAAAGATTAATGCATACGCATGCCATGCTTATCAGTTCTCACACAAGAAGAATTAAATAAATAATCCTCATTTTCTTCTTTTATAGGGCAATGCTCCAATTTTCTCAAGAACTCCAGCAAATAAAAGCTTAGAATGTCAAAGCCAAAAATTCTGAAATTGGCAAAAATACATGGAAATAATGTCATCGGAATCATGAAAAAAATATATAATTCACCAACGGTCAGAGCAAGTATATTACTTACTAGAATCTTATATGGCTGCCAAAAAAATCAAGGCCGATAAAAAGAGGCAAAAGAGATAGAATGAATAAAAACAGATTTTTTAGACCAGGGGGGTACACTCACAAACCAAGGTAAGCACCCTTATGCCTGCAGTGGAGAAAGCCTGGTACCATGAATTAAACCTCTTGCTGCAAACCTTGCTCCTATGTAATTAGCATCTCAGCCATATGCTATACAAGATTCAAGCATTTTGTTTAGCATACAAAAAACTTATCCATTTAGTTTTGAGAATGAGTCCATTCCAAATTGAATGAAATAAGTTGCCATCTGGCTGGTTCAATGACCATTCCCTTCAATTAGCTAGATGAATACCTTAACAGGCAAAAATGCTTTTTTTTAGTGGGTGGATGTGCTTGATCAATAATTAATAAACATTTGTTTTGTTATTTCCCAATGGATAACATGAATTTGGACTTCTAGTTATGCTTTACTCTATGTTATTCTGTTTGGCTGAAAAATTAAATTTCATAATATTTATCAACAATGTTGGTTCGCCGAACTCACTTAATGGGCTAAAAGCTTGTTGTTGTTGCTGTTGTTATATCAATAATGTTGATTCTTAATGATTTTGTATGACATATATAAAAATTCATCAATCACTCGTGCATATATAACTAAAAATAATTGAACTATAATGCATGCTTCCAAACTGGGCACATTAAAATTTTCAGAATATTACATTTTCAAGATTTTCAGAATGTTAGTCCCTTCATGCACACATTTCATACGAACATGCACATTCATCAAAAGTAGCATGGATGCTCCTTGAGAGCCACAAGGAGAAACGGGTAGGGAACTTAAATTATCCAATTGCATGCATTTTTTGATTTCATGGAATGAAACATATCGAATCAACAATTACATGATGCGTGCTACTGCTCTGGAATTTGTTCAGCCTTGAAGAAAGAAGGTTTACCTGGAAAAAAATTATCTGAAGATTTGCCTATGTGACAACGATACGTATGAAAGTTATCGAGATAATTAATATAGTGTATAAGCTTTCTTATATGAAAGAAACACGCTCTTGCCAAGAAGATTAAGTTGAACACTAAAAAAAATGAAAGCAAAAGGATCAAAATCGTCAAACATACATTCTATAAATTCTTTTTAAATAAAGGTATGGCAACAAAACATGATTCATTGGACAATTGAAGAGAAGCAAATATTAACCAATGGTGCCACTAGGGAATTTGTCTATAAGATGGAACCATCAATTAAAATAAAGGAAAATTTACATATTTAACACCTAAACTTCAAATTTTACATATAGGCCAACTTACCTATGCATGAAAAAATTTATTTCACATTTTAAAATATAAAATAGTTGTATTTTAGATGTGATATGGGGGTGGTATAAATGTAAAAAAGCAAAGTTTAGATGCTAGATATGTAAATATATAAAAATAGGCCGGTGTATGTAAATGCCCCAAACTTGAGGATTGAAATCAGTGCTAACATTCTCACTGCCAACAAAGGAAGCGAACTGCAGAACTAAAGAAACAATGCTCATATACAAAATAAAATAAAGAAGACAATTTGGACAGCTATGAAGAAAGTAGCATTCCTACCTGCAACAGTTTTTCGGTGAATGTATGGATTGCTCTAGTGCCTAAAATAAGAGGGATTTCTAGCACCAAAAGAAAAAAATTCAGAGTGCTTGCCGGTGAAAATATAGCTCTGGGTATTACCCCGTCATGGAAATTCATCTTATAAACTCCTATTGCAAGTAAGAAAACCATGTTACCTTCCAGTAGATTAAGCTTTGTTAGTCGTCCATCATCCAGCAAATGAATGCGTATGAGATCTTAATTAAGACCAGAAGAAACAAACCTAATGAATGGAGGTTCTGAGAATAAGGCTTAAACACACACAGGAGCTTTCAGCAGAATAGTTCCATATCCAAATGATATATGAAGAACTAAGAATATAAAGATGTATGGTGCCTACCTCAGTTCATCTCCTCTAAAGAAAAATAGGTTTTCAGCAAAGCTGTTAGCATGGGAAAAGAGTTTCACCAATAGGGGCATTTAAATTCAAACACATGTAAGAACAACCCAAAAAAAAAAAAAGAGACAAGATGGTCTACCTCTTCACTCTGAGCTTGACAGATTTCGTACAATATATATTAGTATTAGATAAACTGGACTGCATAATTATCTCCGGTAGCCATGCCTAACTGGAGAACGAGACCTACTCCTTCCACGCGCCCTATCTCGTGGCACTTCTCCATTCCTGCGAAACCTTTCCCTGTCCCAGTCTCTCCCATTCCTGTATTGATTACGATTCCAATCTGATCCTTTTCCACCATCCAAGCTACTCCTTCCAATAAATCCATGGGATCTCTCCTGTTCATGACTTCGTTCACGATATCTATCGCGTTCTCTGCCACTCATTTCATTTCCTCTACCTCTATGCTCACTTTCCCTCTCCCTTTGTTTTCTCCTTTCTTCAGCTTCCTTGTCTCTAGCAAGCTTTTCTTCTTCTCTTTTCCTTTCCTTTACAGCCTGAAATTCAATATATAGCAGGCTTTTAAATAACAGAAACAGGGTTTACTTTAAGCTCAATAATGCATGAATAAAACAACCTACAGACCTTGAACTCATTGATAAAATCCCGCACCATTCCATACCCGATGTGCTGCTTGCCAGTTACGTGAGACTGGACCCGCTCAGCAGCATCATTTGCAACCAGGAAAGAACCACATGTTTCACAGAGAGCCATCTTCTTCTCTTGAGTAAGAGCCAACTTGTCATTCTGTGTAAGAGCTGTCTTCTCAGCATTCAACAGATCCACCTGTTAAATTGCCGGGTGCTAAAATTGGGTTTACTTGAAAAAACACATACAAGAACCAAAAAAAAAAAGGAAAAAAAAAACAGAAGAAAAGAAAATTTGATAAAGTAAGTCTACGCACCTTTCTCATGAGTGCTTCTGCCTCATCAACCTTGCCAGCTTCTCCAAGAGTCTCTATCTGTTCCAGTAACTTTTTAATTTTTTCTTCAAGCACTGATAACTGTTCTGATTTCTCGGCTGAGACAGGACCAGTTGGCAAATCAACCTCCTGTGCCAGCCGTTCCTGTCCACGCTTCACTTTTCTATCTAAGTCCATCACCTGTAATAAACACACTTCATAGCTATTATCACTCGAAAAAAGAAATTCATCAAATGTAGTGACAGAAAGCTCACCAGTTTCTCACAATATTGGGCGAGCTCGGCTTCAAATCTAGGAACGTACGTATCATGTCTAGGAGATTTCTCAAAGCTACAAAAAATGCACCCAGAATGAGCACTGATGAATTTAGTAGACTCAATAGAACAAACACGAGCACATCAGTTACTCAAATAATCGAAAACTCATCCACAGACATGAAAGTTTTTTATCCGTCTAGTCGAATGCTTTCCTTGTACAAAAAAAAATATTATCTATGAAATGACAAAGGATTTCAAGCCATTCACATATCAAACCAATAATTTATTTTTGAGTGACAGTAACCTAAACAACAAAAAACAGAGGCTATGAAAACTGGTTGGCTCTTTGGTAGGCAGAATATGTAAGACCTCTGGGGTCCCGGGTTTGAGGCTTGCGTTGGACAGCACACTGATGGATCACAACCAGACTTTCCGATCCATCTTTAAAAAAAAACAGCAAAATACAGAGTCATTTTGAAAATATCATTCCTCATTAGAACCCCACATCTCAAGTTTCAAGCATAGGAAATCCACAAATTATTATCAAAAAGAGAGTTTGATTGAAGATCAAAACCAGAAAAAGCTGAGAAACGGTTATCTTAAGAAAAAATGTAATACCTATAGAAAATAAGCTAGTAAAAAATATATTTGAATGGTTTGAGCATGCACAATGATGGGTTGAAAACGAACCCAAAAGAAGCATAGACAATACTAATTTGGAGAAATTAATAAAGGTCAAACTAAGAAAAAGCTCACAATTAGATTAATGCAAAATATATATTTAACACCTCAAGCACCACTCAATGAGAATCAAAAGGAAAGATCTATAAAGCCAAATCTCAAATAGTTGGAATAAGGCTATTGATGATGATTTTAACAATGACGATTCAGGTTAACCATTTAACAGAAAGATGAGATCAGTAACATAACCTTACTGCTATCAGCAACTGTTAAGTAATCTATGTAACATTAAGCATTGATACAACAAACAACTTAAGAACTTCAGTGTACTGCATTATTATGCAAAATATATTCCATGGCTATGCTCCAAAGTAGATTTGCCTGATTTAGATAGAAAATACAATGTATAATTCAAAATTTCAATGACAAATTCGTAAATATGTAATTTCATAAATAAAAAAATTATGACATTTTGAAAAGTCAGCATAAATTTGTCATCCAAACCAATAGAAAACTACCAAAATGTCCTATTAGGATTATGTCAATCTAATCACCCAAACATGTCTTCCTACATGATATGAAAGGCATCTGACTTCAATGATTAAAGAAAAAATCAAAAAAATAAAAAGGTTATCATACAAAGCAATCTACAGTGATCTTTGTAACATCTTAATAAAAACTTAACAATTGCAACTCAAGCTAAAAGTTTCACAACAGCAACTAGATTTGGTAATCATAGACCAGAAAAAAAAATTGATAGAGTTCTAGGTAGGTTGGGGTTGGCATGGGGTGTGTGCGTAACGGTGAAAGAAAAATCCAAGTTAGAAACCTTCAACAATATGTTAAATAAAAGAACATGACCAGACGTGTCAAAAATATGATAGGCACTTTATAATTAAGTTATTCTAATCATAGTCTCAAAACAACTAACTGTATTGATAATTCTGTTCAAGGAAACCCCTTTTAATGCAAGATATGTAACCTTTGATGTGGCTTTTTTTTTTACTATGAAAAAAAAAAAATTCTTCAAGCAATATAGAAATGTCTAGCTTGGCCTACAAGAGAATTGTGCGCTTCAATGAATTCGGAACCTATGACAAAAAAATCTAAAAATATCAAATAGTATCATAAAGTACAAATCTAAAAAAACTTTGACCTATTAATGTCATCCCTTACTAAACTACAACAGTGAAAATATTAAACGAAATTAAAAAACAATATGGATTCAATATATCCATTTGACAATCACTACGATTGCATATCATATTCATAATTTTAGGTACCAATATATATATATATATATATATTCCATAAGTTTCACCTACTTCAAAAAAGACCTGGCTTATCGAACTATGTCAACATAAAACAAATGACCTCAACTCAAAAATATCTTTAGTATGTATCCACAAAGCAAATATTATACCATTATACAGTACGAATATTTTCTCCTCAATGCCACCAAACTTCTCATGACACTTGATCAAATTGCATTAAAATATCAATAAGCATCATTTCCTTTCGTTATTGTGTGTATTTATTATGTTTTTGTAAATACAAAAAATAGGCTCCATATAAATNTATCTTTAGTATGTATCCACAAAGCAAATATTATACCATTATACAGTACGAATATTTTCTCCTCAATGCCACANCCTGGCTTATCGAACTATGTCAACATAAAACAAATGACCTCAACTCAAAAATATCTTTAGTATGTATCCACATAGCAAATATTATACCATTATACAGTACGAATATTTTCTCCTCAATGCCACCAAACCTCTCATGACACTTGATCAAATTGCATTAAAATATCAATAAGCATCATTTCCTTTCATTATTGTGTGTATTTATTATGCTTTTGTAAATACAAAAAATAGGCTCCATATAAACCATCCTGAAGCAAAACCAACGTAATTTCATGATAAAAACATAATTTTTGAAGATGCTCTATTATACTTACTCCTAAAGTAATTTCATGATTCATGAACAATTTTACATTCAAATGTGTTAGTATCAAAGGGATGCTTCTCTAACTAATTGGCATCCAATTATTCCTTAAATTTCAAAACAAAAACTGTTTACGAAATTAGCACAATCTCTCCATAACTCTTTAAATCTAAATAGGTACTTGATTTGCTATATTATACTTACTCCTAAAGTAATTTAATGATTCATGAACAAGTGTACATTCAAATGTGTTGGTATCGAAGGGCAGCTTCTCTAACTAATTGGCATCCGGTTATTCCTTAGAATTTCATGGCAAAAACTGTTTACAAAATTAGCCCAATCTCTCCATAACTCTTTAAATCTAAAGAGGTACTTGATTTGAAACAAAGCTATTGCATTTATGCATCATCTTTAAATCCAGTTTAGGGGCTGTTTAATAGCAGGATTTGAGCAGGATTTAATCTAAATTCTGCCAAAAAGCAAAAATCACAACTTTTAACCCTATAGCATCTTAAATCTCATTTCTTCTCCATTTTGCCTTAAATCCTGGATTCAGCAAATCCCATTGGAAGAAGGATTTACAGAATTTAGCAGAGCTGAAGCACGCGAAGGGGGGTAGAAGGAAGGAAGAGAAAGACGAAGGTCAGACAGGTAGGAACGGAGTAGAAAAAGGAGTTGTACG
>JXCR01050429.1:9606-21043 GCA_002079205.1 Phalaenopsis hybrid cultivar | reverse complement strand
AATAGTCAACAGAAAAGTCCTATGGCTAGACCCTAGGCTACTAAAGAGGAGAAAGCTAGACCTCAACCAAAAGTGAGGTCAATAAATGGACCCCCAAAAGGTGTGGTGTGTCGGACAAGCACACCACATGTATTAGCGTTGATTGATGAGATCAACAAAACCAACACAGAATTCTAAGTCAACAGAACTAGAACGAAGAGTAAAATTGAGTGATAGTTGTTTTCTCTGGGGAGTAACAAATACTCTCGCTGGAGAAAAGGAAGGAGATTTCGGGGACAATCGTCAGGAAAGCTGGCAGTCCCAGCGAAGACTTGATTTGAATTGAATATCTCAAAGAAAGCTTGGATTTCAATATAAGATTTTAAAAAGGTGAGACTATGCTCAAGGAAACTAGATTGAATGAAGAACTTAGAAAAGAGAATAGGGCGTCAAAGCCTACTCCGAAAGTGGGAATGAGAATATGCGTCGAAGCTTACCCGAAAGTGAAAATTGGTATAGGACATCTAAGCCTACCCCGAAAGTGAAAACAGGAATAGGACGTTTAAGCCTACCCCAAAAGTGGAAAAGGGAATAGGACGTCTAAGCCTACCCCAAAAGTGGAAATGGGAATTGGACGTCCAAGCCAACCCCGAAAGTGGAAATGGGAATTGAAATTTAGGTATCAATCCCAGAAAAATAATTTGTGATGTTGAACTCATAGATATGAGACATGTGAAGATCAACTTTAGTGAGGAAAATTAGTAAGATTTTCTGTAGAGTGTGAAACTCTACGGGGAATATAAGGAAATTGGTGCAGACCAAGATAGTCGTGTTGCGCAAGCAAAGAGCAAAAACCTCGAACACAAAAGAAACAAACTCAGCAAATTTATCATTTTCTTTTCTTGTTGTACATTTAATAATCAAAGTATATTTTTCAAAGTTTAATTTTTGTTGGTTGAGTTTTCAAAAGGATATTTTATTTAAATTTTATTATCATCAAATTTTTATTGTTTTGTTCTTTGTTAATTCTAATTCATAACCAACGTATGGTTCTAGGGCTTTTTATCTATCGCACAAAAGGGCAATTTGACAAATATGTTGAAATTTGAAAGAAATTTCATTAATCTACTTCAAACAGGTTTTACAGACTGAATACATGCTGAATGCATCAAAAGAGACAATCATGTTGAATACATCTGAAAAGTCATATGTTAAATATATATCATATATGCAGCTTTGGAGCAATACAAAAGGTGATAAAAACTGTCTGTCTGTCCTCTGTGGGGTGAGCTCCTAATCAAGCTGACCTACTAAGCCACGCTCTCGGACAAGAATTCCTTTTGCGTGTACTTAGAGGTGCATCCATCTCATAGCTCATACGGGCGCAGTTCCTTTAACTCCTGATCTAGTCGGAATCCATATGACATCTTGTTGTCATCCATCTTTCTGAGTGTAATGGAAACTCTGCGTCGTCGTACCCCTGGAATGCAGTGCTTGGTGAGGCCGGCTCTATTTCCTTTCAAAATTAGTATTGAACCCACCAGCAGCGGAATTGCAATTGATCCTTTGAACTCACCGAGTTTGACAATGACGATTTCTTTCCCGAACAAAATGTCACTTTTACTCATGAAAGAGACTGTGCAGAAAGGTATGACAAAATCATGGTGATCTATATGTAGGGGAATACAGTCTCCCTCTTCATAAATGTTGATGATAAAACTGTTTGGAATGCAGTCCGCTGGAAGCACGCTCCATCTAACCATCCTTTTTATCAAACATTTTATTGTGGGAGGCAATGGATCCACCTCGTCGTATCTTAAGATCTCCGGGTTGTTCCCTTGCCTATCCTTAGTGAAATTGTAGCAACAACCACATTGGATGGTTCTCCTACCTTTTCCATGCATCCATTTTTGTGGTTCTGAATAAGTTCTTTCCATGAGAAGAATAATCCCACAAAACATTTTTGTGGTTCTGAATAAGCTCGACCTCTGTCCCTCAGGTCCAAAACACAATGAAGAATAATCCTTTCTTCACTTTCAAAAAAGACTCTGGTGTACAGTTCCAGACCTTCCAGTATATTGACAAATTTTCTCTGAATTTCTTCGTAGAATTCAAATTTATGTCTTTTAACTCTGCTCATCTTTTCCAATTCTGCTGTGGGGATCCTCTCAAATTGTCGGGGAGGCTTCCTCATCTCCATATCTATAGGATACCACGTATGACTTAGTTCCGTAGGTAATGGAATATATGACTAAGTATCTGGGTAAACCGACTCTTGACGTCTCGTGTCGGCGGCTATGAACTCCTCAAAAGAGCTGTAGTGGTCTAAGTGGAGAACATTGCATGTCAGTCATTCCACAAATACTCCTCCGATTGATGCTTGAATAAGAACTTTGACATTACACATAGGGCAATCCTTGTAAACTTCGGCTGGTACTGCTGGTGGTATCTGCTCTGTAGGAAACTCGGACTCGTCCTCTGTAGCAGGCGAATTAATAGAAGTCTCTCTCATGCAAGGATCATAGATTTTCCCCTCAGGAATTGAGGTAAGTAAGTTTTCTGCCGCTTTCAGACATCTTTTCTCTTCACGTAAGAAAGCTCTGAGTTTTTAGCAATTGGCAGTTCTACGTTGAGTTCTTCTTAACGGTGCATCTGGTAGTCTCTCATCATTAGCACTAACTAGATGTCCTGTTGGCGCAGTTATCATAGACGGTAAGCGACTAGTCCCTTCCATCAGATTTTGTTGTGCTATTACTTTCTTCCTCTTTTAATGAGGAATCCTTTTTAGTGCTGATCTTTAATAGCGATAGTAGCCCTTCTTTATCTTGACGACTGACCAAATCCAACAGGGGACCCTCATAGTCCACGTCGACCTGACCTAAGTCCAAGTCAAAGTCTATAATGCCACCCTGAGATGCTCTTTCCTCGTTAAGTACGAGATTCTAGCAATCCTTGAAAAAAAAATCAGCTTTTGTCTCGACATTTTTTCTGCAGATGACAGAAAAAACATTAGTGCACTGAAATTTAGCAAGAACAAGAACAAGAACAAAACAAAGCATTCATTAGATAGAATTTTCATTTATACGGGTACAAAGATTATTTATTTATTTATATGTAATTTTTTTAATAGAATATTAAACTTAAAAGTAGAAAGGAGAACATTGAAGTATGCAACTTCAAAAGTTTTAATTTTATTAAGGTTGATTTATTACAAAATTTTAGACCCAATCACAGAAGCTTGACCAAATAAATAACCCCAGAACAATCAAAATCTCAAAATTTTATTTCGAGCAATGTTAAGTTGTATAGTATGTCTTCAAATATCATCCATTGATTGGAAACATAAGTCTGTCGTCTCAAAAATCCACCAACTGGTAGGCTCCTCTTGAATAGACCATTTCTACGACGAATGGTCCCTCTCAAGTTGGCTTAAAATTTCCATCTATCTTACGACATGTAAGAATAGGTCTTTTGAGAACAAGAACGAGGTCACCCACTTTGAACGTTTATGGGCGGACCAATTTGTCATGAGCTTGCACCATCCTTACTTGGTAAAGTTTCAAATGTCATTGTGCTTCTAGTCGTTTCCCCTCGAGACTTTCCAATCATTCAAGTCTGAGTTTTGCACTTTCTTCAGTTGTAACTTGGTTGGCGACAGCGACTCTGAGAGACAGTGTCTGAACCTCTAGCGGTAGTACGGTCTCAGACCCGTACACAAGTGCGTAGGGTGTACATTGAGTGGGAGTCCTGAACATTGTCCTGTAGGCCAAAAAAACTTTTAACATTTTATTATGTCAGTCTCTTTTGTTTTCTTCCAATGTATTCTTTAAGATTTGTACGAGCGTCTTGTTGAAGGCTTTGACCAGACCGTTTTCCCCAGGATAGTAAATTCTAGAGTATCTCCAGTCTATCTAATGTCTTTTGACAAAGTTGTTGATCTTTCTGCTCTTGAAGGCTGTCCCATTATCAAAAATCATTATGCACAAAACTCTAAAATGGTAGACGATTTGACTCTTAAAGAATTGCAGAACATGTTGTGTTGTAACCTCTCGTAACAACACTGCCTCTGCCCACTTGAAGAAGTATTCTATAGCGACAAGAATAAATTTATGTCCCTTAGAGGATGGAGGGTCTATCAGACCTATTATGTCCGTGCCCCAACACTCAAATGACCACGAAACAACAATTGGGTGTAGTACATTCAGAGGTTGGAGTAAGATCACCTGATGCACTTGGCAAAGGTAACACCTTCTAGCTATATCCACACAATCGAAAATCATTGATGACCAATAATATCTGAGTCTCTTGATCTTTATTTTTATCTTCAGCCCTGCTTCTTTGATAATGTTCTGTGCTTCTGCTATGCTTAGACATCACAGCCACATCTGATCGAACGATCTTCTGTAGAGAACATCACCCACTAGAGCATATGACATAGCTCTTCTCGTGATATGACATCTTTCCAGTTTTTAAATATTCTATCAATGACTTACGCTAGTCTTCATTGATGTCAGCAACTGTAATCATCATTCCCTCTTCTTTCTCAAGCTTATGTAGATTGTCGAGGTCGATCCGAGATAAAAATCATCGTCATTTTATTGTAATGTCGATGGAATCCTCCGGGGGACACACCAGTTCCTTGGCAAGTTTTGCTAAAGCATCGACATGGGCGTTATCTCCCCGAGGAATCTGGTAGAGAGTCATATTTAGTTTCAAAATCTTGTATTGTCCGGCAACTTATTGGATGATGAGTTGTGAGTCGCCATACATGACAATATCTATTATATCCATCGAGATTGCCAATTACAATCCAATGATCAGTACTTCATATTCTGCTTCATTGTTGGTGCACAACTCTATCATGTTGTAGGAGAATCTCAACATGCCCTTATTTGGCATGATGAAAATCAGACCAATTCCTGTTTTGTTCTATATAACTGTTCCTGATACTTTATCTTTTCTGGCTGACAAAACTCCATCAAAATACAGTTCCCAATGTCTGTTACTGGATGGCTCTATTCGTAGTCTCTATTCATCTGGTAACTCATCATTAAGAGGAGACCCAGCTGGAAGTGGATGTGTTGCGAGAAAATCTGCTAAAAATTGTCCTTTGATAGCGCGGAGGGGAACAAAAGTTATATCGAGTTGCAATAAAATCATAAATCACCTTGCTAGACGTCCGGAAAGTTTTGGTTAGGCCATCAAATATTGCAACGGATTAAATTTTTAAATAAGGGTAATTTTATGAGAAAACATGTAATATCTAAGCTTTTGGGTGGTGAAAATCAATGCTAGACAATGCTTCTCAATGGGTAGATACTTTACCTCCGTCGGTATCAGACATCGACTTAAATAGTATACTGCATTTTCCTTTCCATCGTCATTGATCTAAGCCAACAGGGCTCCGAGAGAGTCATCTAAGGCCGTTGTATAAAGTATCAACGGTGTTCCCGGGACAGGGGCTACCAAAACAGGATGTGTCATTAAATATTGCTTAATTTCCTCAAAAGCCAGTTAACATTTCTCTTCCCAAACGAATTTGGCGTCCTTTTAATTAATGTCGAGAAGGGCAGACACCTACCTGAGAGATTAGAGATAAAACATCTCAGATATGCCAACTTTCCTTGGAAGGAGCGTAGTTGTTTCATGATTTTGGAAGGAGGCATTTCCAAGATAGCTTTAATCTTATCTAGGTCAATCTCAAATTCCCCAATGACGGACAACGAATCCTAGAAATTTTTCGGAGGTGACCCCAAAGACGCACTTCAAGGGATTCATCTTGAGATTATGTTGTCGTAATCGTTCCAACACAATCCTTAAATCGTACAAATGGTCTATTTTTAGCTTACTTTTGATGAACAAATCATTCACGTAGCATTCCACTTGATTGTGAATGAGGTCATCAAAGATCTTCATCATAGTTCATTGGCATGTTACTCCGACGTTCCTTAACCCGAATGGCATCACTGTAGTAGAAAATCCCATTTGGTGTCCTGAAGGCTGTAACTACTGCATCCTCTGGAGCCATCTTAATTTGGTTATATCCTGATGATCCATCCATGAAGGATAAAATCTCATGTGTCAAAGCGATATCCACCATCATTTTTGGTATTGACAACGGAAATTCGTCTTTTGGACAGGCTTTGTTCAAATCCCTGAAGTCGACACATACATGTATTTGTCTGTTTTTCTTCTTAACTGGTACAATATTGGCTAACCACGTGGGCTCTTGCTCTTCTCTTATAAAGTTAGCATCTATTAATTTCTTCACCTCAGCAATGACTTGTTTCTCTATCTCGAGGCGCATTCTTTTGGGAGCTTGTTTTATTGGGGTCATATCTTTGTCCACCCTGAGCTTATGAACTGCAACTTCTGGGGATAATCCTGACATTTCATTATAACTACATGCAAAGCAATCTTTGAATTCTAACAATAACTTAATCAGTTCTGAAGATTCTTCATTGCTGAGTAGAGAACTGATAAATGTAAGTCTGAGCTGCTCTTCAGTCCTGAATTTAATTTCCTTCAATTCATCAATAGTTGATTTAATTTCTTCCTTGAATTCTGGCGGGCTGTTTTAGAACAAAAGCATGATAAGATTTTTAAGGTTATCTACTATGCTAGTAGAACTCTTAATGAAGCTCAAATTAATTATACCACAACTGAGAAAGAGTTATTAGTAGTAGTATATACTTTTAATAAATTTAGATCATACTTGATTGGAACTAAATGTATAGTGCATACAAATCATTATTCTATTAAATATTTAATAAAAAAGAAGGATGCAAAACCAAGATTGATAAGATGGGTTCTTCTTTTGCAAGAATTTGACTTTGAAATAGTAGATATGAAAGAAGCTGGGAATCAAATTGCTGATCATTTGTCCAGGCTTGAAATAGAAAAACCACTCTATTTAAAAAAAGAAATTACATAACATTTTCGAGATGAAAAATTGTTTAATATTAATGAGTGGTGTGTTTCATGGTATGTCGACATTGTGAACTTCATTTTTAGTGATATTATACCCTATGGAATGATATACAAATAAAAGAAGAAATTTGTATATGAAGCTAAAAATTATTTATGGGATGACCCATTTTTATATAAATAAAGAAAGGATCTTATTATTCGAAGATGTGTGCCTTCAGAAGAAACTTATGAAATTATCCAAAAATGTCATAATTCTGATTTTGGTGTTGCTAAAACAACATACAAAATTTTACAGTCTGGATTTTATTGGCCTACAATCTTTAGAGATTAATGCTTATATCAAAACTTGTGATCGATGTCAACGAGTAAGCAATATTTCTAGGAGGAATGAGATGCCCTTCCATTATGTGTTAGAAGTTGAAATATTTGATGTTTGGGGATTAGATTTCATGTGACCATTTATAACATATTTCAGAAATTTATATATATTGTTAACAGTAGATTATATATCAAAATGGATAGAAGCTATTGTTTTACCTCGAAATGATGCTCAAATTATTGCAAAGTTTTGTATCCAAATGGAACGAATATATTTTGTAGATTTGAGATGTCGAGAGTAATCATAACTAATGGGGGAAGTCATTTCAGAAATGCAATAATAAAGAAATTATTAAAGAAATATCATATTAACCATAAAATTACTAATGCTTATCATCCTCAGACAAGTGGTTTGACTGAATTATCCAATCGTGAAATGTAAAGAATATTGAAAAAATCTGTAGTTCTGTAAATTCTTAAATATTAGCATTTAAGAATTTCTAAAATGGATTGGTCAACTAAACTTGACTTTGTTTTGTGGGCTAATAGGACTGCATACAGAACTACTATAGGAATGTCCCCATACATGCTAATATTAGGGAAAGCATGTCACTTACCAGTTGAACTTGAGCATAAAGCATATTGAGCTATTAAGGAATTTAATTACAATTTGAAAGATGCTGGTGAGAAAAGATTATTTCAATTAAATGAGCTTGAAGAGATAAGGAATAAAACTTATGAAAGTGCTAAGATTTACAAAGAAAAGATGAAGAAGTGGCATGATCGGAGGATTTTAACTAAAAACTTTCAACCAGGGCAACAAATTTTGCTTTACAATGCAAGGTTAAGATTATTCCCAATAAAACTTAAGTCTATGTGGATGGGCCCATTTATTGTGATGAAAGTTTATCCCTATGGAGCTGTGGACATTAAAGATCCTAAAACTGATAAATATTCAAAGTGAATGGTCATAGGCTGAAATCCTAATTTTTAGGTGACCAACTTAAATTAAATGATTTTATGATGTTGGGTCAACCAGAATAAGCACTGGTTACGTCGGGTTGACGATGTTAAACCAAGCGCTCTATGGGAGGCACCCCTAATTATCTATGTGTTTATTTTTTATTGTTATGTTGTTGTGCGTGAATTAAAAAATTCTGGTAGTATTTTGACCATATAATGAGCTGGTGATTATTCTAAGACCATAATAGATGACTTAGACATGTTAGAATGAATGTTTGGACGTTAAGTTGACCTGTGCTAAATTGAGCACTGGAGCTTAAGCGCCAAAATCCGGTGCTTAAGCGCGATGGTTAAAAAACATGTGTGAATTTGGTTTCTAGAAGTTCTAACCGCGAATTGGTTGGCTTGAACATGTAAGAGCAGTTCTAAGATGTGCTTAGGAGTTATGGGAGAGGTTTAGAGCCTATAAATAGAGGGGTATGAGTAGAAATCTCACCACACCTTCATTTAACCCTTAAATTCTAAGTGAAAAGAGAGAATTTTGAAAAATGTCTTCTTGGGAGAATGATTTGAAGAAGGAGGAAGTAATGAGAAAGAAGTTTATTAGTTAGAGTACGCAAGATATGTATAATGGTTTCTTAGCCGTTAGTATCAAAGGAATAACTGAGAAAATCACGAGGATTGAGGCTAATGTGACTTCAATTGAAGCGAAAGTGATGGAAGTTAACACACATCTGGATCATTTGAGATGGCAACTAAAGATGCAGTTTAGCCATACCAGCTTTATAGAAGAAGTAGATAAGGCTATATATCTGAAGAACAAGTGGATTGAAGAAGATTCAACCAGAGTTATTAATCATCGTCTGTTCTTTCAGATATACATACCAAATGCTGAAGAAGAGACTAACGATAGAACAAAATTTGTTCCATTAACTAGGGAATGAAATTAAGTTTGTGATTTTGTATTTATGTGGTTAGTATTTGTTTATGTTAAGTGCGTTTAATGTGTATTTTAATGTTATGAAAGTCTAGTGTTGTGTTAGGAATTTTCTCATCCGAGACTATTTGGATTGAGAATTTATGTATTTGAAAGTGTTTGTAATTGTTTGTGAATTAATATAAGTGTTTTGTTTGTGTGAAATTTTATGTTATTTAGTGTTGAATTGAATTAGTTTAAATTGGTGAAACTTGAGTAAGAGAAGATTTAAGAAGAAGGAAATAATATATACAATGTTTTGAGACCATAGAGGGTTGGTTGACTTAGGCTAGAAGTGCATTTCACTTAAATGGAAAAAATCAAAATTTGTGCACTGGCGCCTAAGCGCTGCCTAAACAGATAGACTGGCGCCTAAGTGCCAAACTCTTCGTGCTTACGCGCCGGTTCATGAAAATTGGTTCACGAACGATTTTAAGTGAACTTTTTGTCCGAAAAATCCATTTTTTCTCTTTCGCTCACCTTCTTCCTCAGTTTTTTTGCGATTTCTAGGCTAGGGCATCACATATTTTGAAGATTTCTTGGTGGATTCAAGCCGACATTGTTAGATTTGATCTTCTTGAGGTAAGAGCTTCACTTCTATGCAAAAATTTTTTATTTTCACCACGAATTTTGAGCACATTCATGAGCTACATGAAAATCACTATTCATGGTGAAAATTTTGGAAAAATTGATGGAAAATGCATAGATTTGTTTGTTTAAGCTTTTAGAAGTTGAGTTTAGTAATTTGGAGTTGATTGTGGAATTTATTTTGAATTTTATACAAATTTTTAGAAAATGACACCGAGAATGAAAAGATGCAAGGGGAAAGCTCTGTTCGATTTGAGTACATTTGTTTGTTCGAGAGCTCAAGACATGTATAACAATGCACTGCATACAAGAAAACTGACTCCTGAGCGATGTTTTAAAAGTTCATGAGGAGCTGTTGAAGAGTTGATTTTTAGCCGCCAGTGGGAGCGATTTTGTTACTTTTCTGTTGTCGTCGTGATTTCTGTTGTACGAGAGTTCTATGCTAATCTTCAAGAGGCTGATGAAGGAGTCATAGTGAGGGGGAAAACAGTACCATTTTCTCCTGAGGTAAATAATAAGTTTTATCATTTGTTTCCTAGTACTTTGTGTTTTTTATGCAAACTATAGTCCTACTGAGGAGGAGCTAGATGAGATTATATCATCTTTAACTACTGGGAGAGGATTATAGAAGATTACGAATGAAAGAAGAGTAAATTTTTCCTCCTCAAAATTGGATGCTAATGCAAAGGCATGATATTATTTATTTCTGCTCGTCTGATACCTACAAATCATTTGAGTGAAGTAACTCAGAGAGAGCAATTTTGAACTACTATATTCAACAGTCTAAGCCTATTGATATTGGAGGATTGATTTATGGAGTTATTACTAGTTCTATCATTGCTGCTACTACCGCAGGTTTGGGATTTGCATCCTTGATCTTTTCGTTATGTGAGCAGGCTGGTGTTAGATATAACAGCTGGGAGGAGATCTTACAGCCATTAAAGCCTATTACCAGTGTAAATGTGAAGACTTATTCAAATCATTCTATTTTTGGTTGGAAGGATGGATTCTCCAGTAGTTCTACTGCCTCTACTTCACGAGTCTCTACTTCATATGCTTCTACATCACAGGGTCAGACTTCTGATTCTGAGTTTCAAACTGAGTTGTTACAAAGGATTTTAGATAATCTCAATCACACTGCGGATAAGGTATTAAACATAGAGCATTTTACAGAGCATATGGATGGGTGTATGAGAAGAGAAGTGATTATGAGGAGGAATACAACACATCTATGGAGCATCTCAATAAAGATAATCGAGATGTAGTATTTCCTCAGTACCCTAGATATCCACCATATGAGCCTACAACTGTTTGGCGTAGTGATGATAGTGACGAGGAAGATGATGCTTAGTTGGATTTTGAAGTTCTATTTTCTGTTTTATGCTATTTTATGTTTATGTATTATTATGAACTGTGGATGGTGCAGGTATTCTATACTTTTTGTTGAGTTCAGTTGAGAGTATCGAGACTACTAGTTTTTGTTATGTTGTGTTTTGTTAAGTACACATTTTGTGATGTATTTGTATTTGAGTGTTGTTAGAATGTTTTAGTGGTAGTAATTATGTTAATTGTGTTGTTTTGTATATTTAGTTAGTGTTTGTTAAACTTAATTCTGGAATCTTAGAAAGGTTTAGAATTTAGCTAACTTGTTACTTTAAGCTGCATGTTTGAAATTTTCAATTT
>JXCR01050423.1:0-14789 GCA_002079205.1 Phalaenopsis hybrid cultivar | reverse complement strand
GTTCTCATGATTTCGTCTTTGCCTTTCTGGCTAGCTCTAATCGCGACTGTATCGTGAGGGTATTGCCACAATCCCACCGTTGCTTTTCCAATTAGCTCTAATCACGAATGCTTTACCATAGTCACACCGCAATGCCATCGTTATCTTCCTAGTTAGCTCTAATTGCTACTACTTCACCATGACGAAGCGTAATAAAGACAAAAACGGGAGTTTCGGGTCGCTGTATGCCTCGAATCTAGCAGCCAATGATCTCTATTGTCTTTGGAAGCCACGATCCCTGTACGCCCCGATCTTCTCCTGGCAGATGGGAGCTTTGGTTCTCTATACGCGATCCTCACAATCGGTCGTATAGTCTTAGCTTTGATATCAAATAGAAATAATTGCTCAAGAAAAATCATCTCTATTCATTAATGACTTGGCTTATATATAGCCTTACAACATCCTTTATGAATAAATCCCTAAACTATCTATATTTCCTATTTATAAATAGAACCTTAAACTATATACAATTCTCAACAATTTTAATTAAAAAAACCCACCTATCTCTAACTATGTTATTCTCCCTGGGTCACGGGAGATTCGTCCTTAATGTCTTAAACATTCTCTTAATCTAGCTAGATGAAAATATTGCAATTTTGATGGCTTTGGTGGGTTGACCACTTAATGCAAAAGCCATATTTATTGCTTGACTAGGGCTCTTTTGATCATCTCAAATCTAACCAATTTTGTCTGGTGAGTACTAATGAAAATATTTCTTTGATTAAAGACAGAGTGATGTGATTTTGAATATCCGATTTCTGTTTCAACTTACATTGTTTCGATAAAAATAATTCAACCCACTTAATGTTGTCTATAATTATAGTAAAACATCTTTGTTTTATTGCAATAGAGGCAGACACATTTCTACTAACCACTCCTATTTCTGATTTTTATTTAATTATAGGGAGCATCTGAGTTTGGAAATCTTGTATTGCTCGCAAGAGTAGTGATTTGGAGATTCATGAATTAATTTCAGTTTTTTTTTAATATTCTCCTTCATAGGCATCAAAACCAACTTCTTACCTCCGCATTCTATGTTATAGGCATTTTCTTAACCATCATAGATCGTACGCCTCTCATACTGTCATAGTGGTCCTTGCATTAGATGACCAGCATTCATGGAAATCATATCACAGCACACCTCTTTTTGTATATTTTTACTTATGAAAATTACAATAGATATAATTTTGTGTTTTTTGTTTTCTTTTCTTTTCTGTAGCCAGGACAATTTATAATGTATACGCTACTCTTAAGTATGTTGGTTTATTTTTAAACTATATTGTTAGAGATAAAATTCTAGTAACTTTTTCCTTCAATGATGGTATTACCCACGTTTTCTCTCATAGTGCACTTATTATGAAAAATAGTGTCCATGCCAATCAGGCTCTAGACCTATAGTCATGCTCAATACCCTTGGAATCATAAGTAGTTCTCCCTCATCTGCATACAGTAAGTGTTTGTTTTCATCATCAGGCGTGTCTTCCATTTCTTTTTCTTTCTCGAGCGAGGCCTCTTCTACTAAGAACACATGTCGATTTGGACAATTTGATGAAGGCGTCCAATTTTGAGGCATCAAAAACATTATTTTAGTGAGTTTTTAGTATTAGAAGTGCTATCTTTATTGCTTCCCGATGCTTGTGTATGAAAGTTTATTTTTAAGAGGCATGTTTTTCTTTTTCAGCTCTACGAAATTCTTGTCCTAACTCAGAGGGAAAATTTTAAGTATTAACTTGCAGTCATTTTTCCCTTAGAGCTAATTTAGTAAACATATCTTATACAGTTGTAGTTGTATGACATTTGCCATGGTAGGACACAACCCACTGATATATCAGGCAAAAACTAAATCACATTTTTTTGTGAGTATTTCGAATGCTGCTTTATATTCTTCTGCCGATAAATTTTCTTGTAAAAAAATATGAAGTTTTTAATGAAAGAGCACAATACGGCTCTACTTTTATTACCACAAAAAAAAAAAAAAAAAGAAAGTGTGTAAAAAATTATGAAGTTAAACAAAGGTATTTTGCTTAAAATGAGATTGTGAATTCTTTTTTTATAGTTCTCTTTTCCACGGGGCAATTTTAGCTTACTTTCCTAGTTCATGTGCTTTTATGATTCTCTCACCAAATATAAATATAAATTTTTGTCACTTGATGGCTGCTTATTCAATGCATCTGTCATTAGGAATATCTTTATGATAAAAAACACATTTGATAGTATGAAAGCCAATTATAAACAGTTTCACCTTTCTGTTAAGGAAGATCACCACTCTTTATTTATTTAACTGGATTATTTTCTTAATCTTCCATAGTTCTTTCTTTGAATATTATGCTCATTCCTCTACTATAAATAGATGGATTTTCTGATGAATAATATAAAATAAAGAGCCTCCACCTCTATCAATATTTAATAGAATAACATGAATAATAAAGATGAAACTAATATTTCTTAATTCAGAACTATGAAAATAACTGATTTTTTTTTTCAAATGCTAATTAAACTTTAAATTAAAGTATCTTTCTACCTCTGGTCTGATTTTTTTTCACTTTAATTTTTTTTGTCTATTACAGGCACCGGCATGCAACGGCAGCCATAGGCGCAAAGATATATGCTTTTGGGGGTCTAAATAATGAAGTCATTTACTCCTGCATGAATGTTCTGAATACTGAAACTTTGGATTGGATTAATGCCAGCATTTATGGGGAATTACCACCTGCTCGACATTCACATTCTATGGCTGCATATGGCACTCATTTGCTTATGTTTGGAGGCCATGATGGGCAGAAAGCACTAGGCGATCTTTATAGTTTTGATACCAAAACATCTATATGGAAAAGGGTGAAGACTACTGGAAGAGCTCCTTCTCCTAGGTTTTCCCATTCTATGTTTGTATATAAAGATTTTGTTGGCATCATTGGTGGTTGCCCACTCACGCAACATAATGAAGAGCTTTCTTTGCTAAATCTGATCAATAAAATGTGGATTAATGTGTCCATAAACAGTTTTGACAGGGTTATTTGGATCCGCAGTTCAACCAGTGTTATAGATGATGAACTTATTATTGTTGGGGGTGGAGCTTCTTGTTATGCATTTGGCACAAAGTTTAGTTATCCAATGAAGATGAGTTTGAACCTGGCATCCATAGAGGATACTTATTCTTGCGGGGTAAATGAGGAATCAGTTACCTGTTCTGCAATGGAAGGACAACATATCTCACAACTTAATGGAAGCAAATTGCAGGATCGGTCGACTGCTTTGTGGCCTTATTTAGAGGCTGACTTATCTAATAATGAACGTGGAATTTACTCAGATCCTAAGAACCTTGCTCTACAAGTCAAGAAAAAACATGCTAAGCTTGTGAAGGATGTATTGAAGAAGTTTGGATGGATGGATCTCACTAAGAAGGTTTATCACAGTTTTGATGGCCTTCATATTTGTTTACCAATCTCTCGAGAGTTTTACAACTTGTATCAAAAAGAATCTCTCAACTCTAAGGAGAAAGCCATTGATTTATGCATAGAGGATGTTCTTCTCAAAAATTTTTCAGTAAATGGGGTTTCCATTTCAATGGCTTTGGACATTTTCTCATTATGTAAAGCTTCCATAATTATTGATGATACTTCGTATGATAAAAGGATACCAAGTACTCCTCAAAAAGTTATGAGAGAAATGGTCTCTTCTCTGTTGACAGAAAAAGGTTTGCCATTGAGAATGTTAGAGGAGCTACCTGTTAGGTCTGTTTTTCACCTCATTGAAATGCTAGTTTTTTTTCTAGAATGTGTTCTTTCGTCATTTACATGAATATGTATATGTAATCCCTGCATCTTACTTGATGTATGAGGTGCTTCTGTTGCATTCTATTTTTAGTTATTGCATCTGCTTTAGGTACTTATTGGCATTGTGCTTTTGAGATATTTACAGCTTCAAGAGGTCAAATTTTTGGCTTTCAGGTGGGAGCGGCTTGGTGATATTACTGTGCTTCCAGTTTCATCTTTTAGCGACCCAAGATGGGATTCAATTGCAGAGGAGCTTTGGCCAATAGTGGCAAAATCACTCAGGGCTTTGCGCCTTGCACGCCAGGTAGCTATTGCTTAACTTGCTTAGTCATCTTGGTGGTGCATTTAACTTTCTTTTTTCTTTTTCCCTTTTTTTGTTTTGCATTTACTTCTACTTAACCAAATATTTTAAAATTTTTTATATCTAATAATTAGCATCTAGGCTTCTCAAACTCGTGGCTAGCACTGGTTGGGTACCTTAAATTTGTTTTTTCATGCAGCCCTACAGTTATTTTCGTTTCCTAGTAGGTTCTTAAACAAAAAGAAAACTTTTCATGCAGAATGACCAAAATTCCCTCAATTCTTTTATCATCATTAAACTTATCCACTGCTGCTATTGGCTGCTTCTGTTTCATGGTAGTAATGCATTATTTGTGATGTGCGAGGGCCGCCCAATGAAGTTGTTGTTTTGTTCATTCTGCCATCAATTGATTTCGTGGTAATGGTGCAAGGATCCAAATAAACTGGGATTATTTCAAGTGACATAATGATTAAAAATGGAAGCTTATATTAGGACTTTAATGAAATATATTTTTTACTTTATATTATAACTATGAACCGACATCTTCTTAGCTGTGCTAAGCTTTTGATCTTGGACTTTCTGTACAGGAAAACATTGCCTAACCATTAGCCTTCAATGCGTTTGTAAAAATATATTGTAATGTTTATTAATGATAAATTTTGATCCACAAAGTTATCAATGTGTCAAGTGGTAGGGAGGTCAAGCTAAATTGAAAGGTATGGGTGGCATAAGTCAAGCTTGCTAAGTTGAATTCAAAATATTTGAGATTAACATGACTTAATCCCGTTTCAAACTTGAAAAACTGTTTTGAGTTAAGCTAGGTTAGCTTAAAATGACTCTATTCTTAGACAACCCAATTTTTGTGTTCACTCAAAATTCCAGGTCTCTATTTTGAATTTTAGAACATATTACTTTTTTAGCAAGCTTTAGCTAAAGAAGAGAATCAAATAAGAGTTGCAACATAAACCTCATGTGCTTACTCTCTATGCAGTTTTTCAGTGCCTGAACTTGTCTGCTTACCACTCGTGCCAGCTCGACTAAGCTTGGAACTTGCCACTCCCACTTTAGTTGATCATGGCCCTGTTTGCTTAGCTCACACTGCGGTTCTCCATTCTCCGTAGTCATAACTGGTGGCTCAGAACTTCCGTTTGTGCTCACTCATCACACCATTCTCTACAATTTCTTGTGTTATTTGTGATGTTAACAAACTGGGCCTTTATTTGTACGCCCTCAGGTTTGTTCTCTAGCCTCTCACTGGACTCCTCTTTTTTTTTTCTTGTTGTTGCCGTCATGTTGTAGTTGTCGTCCAAATCACTAAGTCTTAACTTCCATTTCATTTTTCTTTAATCTTCACCTCCTTTGTCGGTGATTGCCTGTCATTTACTTCATGCCACTTCTCTTCTGACACCCCTCCGTGATCTCCAAATAGCGTCCACTTCTTTTTGCTCAATTTTAATTTCCCTTGATCCTATTGCATTGTTCTTCCTTCTTCCTTGAGCCTCCCATCTTTTCATGCCACTGATTGTGTTGGTCCATCTATGGCTATTATCAGGGTTCATCATATTGTTGCTACTCCTCTTATCGTGCCTTCTACTCCCATCTTTTCTTTTATTAATGCTATTTTGAGGTAGGCTTTGCCACCAATTGTGTCTGCCAGTTTTCGTCTGTTATTTAAGCATGATGTGATGTCTGCTAGGATCTGGTCACCAAAAACTCATATTGGTGAACATGCTCTAATTTTCATGTAGACTGAAATTTCTGATTTGACCGCACCATTCTCTCACACTTTGGTTAGTAAATTTGCATTTTACCCCATGAACTTGGAGTATTCACACTTCATGTTTGATTTACATTTGATTGATGATTTCTTTAGACGAGTTGATCATTGTCAAGTGCTTATCTAACTATCTTTAGAAGAGATTATGCAAGAATTTTCTCTAATCACTCTTGTTATGTGGATGATTTTATGCATTTTTTTTGGTGGGTGCCTCTCTTTACCTTTGTTTTTGTTGTTTTTCTTCTTCTTTGTGTTCACTTCATTGATTGATCAATACCTTAATTATTGGGATTATTTTTGCAAAATAATACAAGTAGATGCTGCCATCACGAACTCTCCACTGTAAGTTATCTTTGTTTTGGTTGAAATAAATGTTGTTGCTTCTTTAGCTGAGGCGATATGGATTGACACTCTAATATGTGGTTGTTAATAGAAGTGGAATTTGAGGATTTTCCTTCATGTTGTTATTCTTGTAAAATTTTTATTTCATGGATATGTGATTGCTTCAAGATTCATAATATATCTAACTCTCACTACCGTAAATACAGAAGAGGAAAAGTTGACGACTTTGGTTGCAGCTTTCTCATGGTTTCACCATCGAGGATTTCGATTCTTCTCTACCGAGTTTTCCTCAACAACATGTTTCTCCACCTTGCGAAACTGCTCCCCTTTGAAGCCTGATGTTGCTTTCATCCATCAATTTCTTTTCAGTAGGACCTTTTTTGACTTTCTTCAATGTTCTCGTTTTCTTATCCTTCTCCTCCATCGATTTCTTAGCGATTGGTCAATGAGTTATTTCTCAGCCTTTGGCACCATCAAAATCGCGCATCAAGAGATGGATGTTATCGGAGATATTGTGAGCTGGGATTAATCCTTCTCCGCCGACTTCTTTGCTGCATTCTTAAGCATTGAATTAACTCATGATCGAAATCGACTCGTGGTTTTGTCCCATCCTCTTTCTCCTCTAATGATGTCGTATAATTTAGCGATGACCGATGCCCAAAGAATTTCTATATTTTCTACTGGTTTGAGTAATTCCGAAACCACATCGCCCTACCAATGGTTATGCGAGCATTGTAAAAAAATATGACATTTAAAAGAGACATGTTGGAAGTTTCATAGTAAACCTGCGAATTGGAAATCAAAATCTGAACGAGAAGGTTGAGCTTATCATGCCCCTGTTGAGGAACAAAAGACTTCTTGAAGCTTGGATGCAATCCCTTTCACCAAGGAGCAATTAAGGCACCCGCACAAGCTGTTACAATCTCCAAAATTATTACTGTTTTTGTCTCTCTACAACACATAAGGGTAACTCTTTAGTCATTGCACTATTATGTGTTAATCTTAATTTTGTTCATTCATGGATAATTAATTGTGGCGCAACTAATCATATTTCTGGTTCAAAATTATTCTAATACTGTTGACAATGTGCAGGCAATAAAAGTCAAAATTGTTAGTGATTCACCCTCAATAATTGTCAGGATAGGCACTGTCAAACTCATCTTGTTGTTAGCCCTCGTGATGTTCTCCATATTCTGAATTCGTCTTGTAATTAATTTTCTATTAGTAAAATTATTTTTGATCATCAGTGTCAAGTTAATTTCTACTCTTCTTATTTTGAGTTTCATGAGTTGACCACTAAGAGGATGGATGATTAATACAAAAGGATGGACTCTATTATTTTGACGATGAACTTGATGCGAATAGATAATGCCAAAGTACTAGTTTTAATTTTTGATTTGTTTCCATAAACAATGTTATTACAGGTTGCAAGTTGAGAATCATCTCTAGAGCCTTCACCTTGTCTCAGATCAATTTTTCAACAGTACCACCCTTCTCGATGAAAGAGATCACACCCCCCTGGTTGCGCAGTTTGATTTAACATGCCCAAATTCGTGACACTTGCAGCACTTCATGACTGACATATTTAGGGATGTGGATTGACTCTACCTATTTTTCACTTTGAATCAGCTTCTCCTCTAGCAGGGTCATCTTGGTTGTTCTCTTGAATGTATTCTGCCTATAAGATCCTGTGGTTTAATTTTTTCTGTATGATGTGGCGGTTGCTCAGTGACGGGGTCTCTCTACTTCTGAAGGGCATGAATATTCTGTCTGTAGTAAATTGGTAAGAATTGAAGCTACATCTCCCACTTCATCTTCAAATTCTCTCGTTTTCCCTTTTGACTCTCCAGATCACGGTCGAGGATAATATCCCATTGGTTTTTATCCTCAATGCCCGCAAGCCTCCACTAAAGTCAGCGTATCTCTTGCTGTATCTCCTCAATCTCGAGCACGTATCTCCTTGCTGACATTGCTAGAGTTTAGGGTTGGGAGGTGAAAGAGGGTGTATGAGACTCATTGAAGGTGTAGGAAAATTAATTTGCAGTTTTATATTTTGAAGATCGGCACGGGGAAATTAGGTTTAGACCAAAATTTTGCTAGGGTTTGAGAAAAGGAAAGTAAATTATTTTTTTGGGGTGGATGTGGCTTGGGTTGGGGTGCATGATAGGAAGCCTTAGATTGGATAAGGGTTGGGCTAGCTCTGATACTAAATGATACCGGAGTGAACCAAAACCAGAATAGAAATGAAATGTTATTGCTGAAATTAAAATAGGCTACAACGACAACTTTACAAAACTAGAAAGGGATGATAATGGCTGGGGGGGGGGGGGGATAAGGCCTGCAGTCCGAAGGGCCTATGTTTGGATGCGGGCAGCAAGCGGCTGGTTAGGGGGAGATGTGGCTGCCACAGGTGGTTGCTGGGAGGTAGGGGGAATGCAGGTGGTAAGGGGAAGTTACGGCAACGAGGCTTGCAGGTAGGTGCTGCGGCTGGGTTTGATGGGAAAGCAGGAGAGTAAGGTTGCAGTTATGCTGTATGAGGGGCTGGCTGTGTGGGGACTAACGTGAAGTAGCAGCAACTGGTACGGGAAAACGGGAGAAATCTGATGATTGGAAGGTTGAGGCTGCGGCTGGGAAGAAGGGAGGAATGGAGGTACGAGGAGGTGGACAATTTGGAGGCTGCAGTAGACCGAAGAACTGCTGTTTTTGGTTGAACTTCAGCAACTATGGCCACAGAGACAGCAAGAGGGAGGTTGCAGGGAAGAGGGAAACCAAGGATAATCACCATTTCTGAGTGAGATACGGCCGGAGCACCATTCGTTCTCGGATACAAACCTACAATACAGGGACACCGATGAGTGTCCAAATAGAAAAGAAAGCCGGGGGGCCGGTTCAGTCCTTACACTTTGTAGGTTTCTGCTGAATCGAGTTAAACCGGTTCATCCCCCTAGTCGCCGTATCAGATCTGCTACTCTTCGTTGGCAATTAACGCCTCTCATTTCAAATCATGCAAATAGTTGAAGACTCNATCAGATCTGCTACTCTTCGTTGGCAATTAACGCCTCTCATTTCAAATCATGCAAATAGTTGAAGACTCTTTTGTCCTTGCCAATTAGTTTGATTTTTTGCTATCATAATTAGAGGGAATTTTTAACATAAAATTCTCACTTAAGTTCTAAAATAAATACATTGCAAGTGTCATTCTCAATGATGGGTAGCATTATAGATTGCTTTAATTAGCGAGATTGTTGTCATCATCGCCAATTTTAGGTCCAACAAATAATTATTATGCGTTCATGGTTTTGAGATACATCATCTTCCTACTATTTGATGGCCGGTGCATCAAAGCATTCTCAATTGATGTGAAATTTTCCATCCAATCTTTAGCTTCCATAATCTTCAACTTTGTCTCCCTAAAAATATAAAAATTAAGCAACATATAAAAAGTCAAAGCTTAAGCAATAACTAGCCATTCTCTCCTCATAGTTGCTACATCCCCCCTTTGAGTCAATTTATAAAGAGTGAGAAATTCAAATTTGATTATGCTTTTACAAAATCGATGTAATATGCAGTGTGTACATATGAGCACACTAAAAAATCTATTACTAGTAAGAATTGGATGGCATACTTAAAATGTGCCTTTGAAGTATGATAATTGAGAGAAGGGCCAAATGCCAATATTTCTCAATCGTGAACTCTGAGTTATAAAGTCATATGGTACAAAATGGAATGAAGTCCTTTGTTAGCTAAGATCAACCTTAAAGTTGATCCCTTTGATTAGCTTTTCTCCTTGGTCTATGAGGCATTTTTGGGTGGCAAAACTGTTGATAGTGATAAGAATTCTTCGGTTAGGCTGGGTTGACTAACTCCCTTGTTATGGTTCATAACAAGCTCGGATAGTGAAATTATAAGGTCTTAATTTGGATTGTTTTCATTATGAGCTATCAGCAATAATCACTCTTTGATATTATTCTAGAGCTCTTAGAAGGTGTTATGGAAACATATTTAGTGGGGTGGTGGTTGTGGAATGATAAGAGAATGAGAATAGGGGCGGCTGACAGTGTTCAGAAGGGGTAATGGGTTAAAATCTGCTGGTGGGCAGCAGATTTGAGCTGTTATGCAGCTGTCCCAACTGAAAGCAACAAGAAATGACAAAACAAAACTTAGGTGCAAATGACATGGAGGTCTACCGCCTATTCCTGCACTAGTTACATACACAACTTGCAAAAGAAAATTGGCAACATTCCATAGACAAATAAACAGAGATTATAATCTCCATAGCACTCAAAACAAAGCAAACGTTCTTAAACTAGCAAATTAACTGCATTTAAATAGTTACCTCACCTGAAAACTTAATTAGAAATAGCGAAATAGGAAATAAATCAAAAAGATATAAAAGATATGCTAACATTTTGAAGTTAGCGCTCCCCTCATCCTCTTCGAACTCGCGATTATGGGAGCTCAAATTTCACAGAATGCAGAATTACGATGATTGGAATCACGGTACATTGATCCTGGAACTAAGCAGGGAGCTCTCGAAATTCTACCCAATTAGAAGAGGCTTCTTCTTCATTTCTATATGCTTTTGGAATTAATTGATTCACATCATAACAAAATTATCGCCTTGTGGTGTCTGAGCAGTCCCACTGCAAAATTTATGCTCACATCTATTTTAAGTAACTCTTAAATACATACACCCTTCCAAAGTCTGTCCTGATTGAATAAATATTCATCATTTTTTGGCACAACGAGACTTGAAATTGCATGTAGACGGGCATTCTCAATGGCAAAGTTTCAAGACATTAAATATCTAACTCACTTCTCCCACTTCTCATACTCTGTTGAGCATATCTGATAAATAATTGTCTGAATGAACCAACTCTATAATGAAATCTATGGCATGTTGGACAACTCCCAGTGGCACCCATCCGGGAGATAATTGTCAGTCAGGACATTCGACAACTCCCTCAACAAGGGCTACCTTATTTCTGATATTGCCTTCTCAAACTCACTATCTTTTATGACAACTATTGTTAATTTTGTTAGAGTTATCTCTTGTGGTCTCAACTTGAATCATTAGTATCTCTCTCATCAGCTATGAGCCGATACTCCTCAAATCACTTTCCTTGGTTCTGCATCATCATTCTTCTCCACTGCACTTTGCATAGTGAAAGATTGTGTGTGCCATTAGACACAAACATAGCACTTGAAACACTTTATGGTTGGGATGGATTTGGGAGTGTTGGTGGACTCTCTACCCTTTCTCTAATCTTCTGGTGGGGTTGGCTGGAATGCCCAACTTGGCGTGCTTTTATTGTGTGATTCTGTGATTGAACTCTAACTGTAAGTTGTGGTGGTCATTTGATGACGTTGTTGTTTCTCCATCTTCAATGAAAGGGTTTGTATATCGAGTAGGGACCAATACTGTTGCAGCTGAATTATATTATTGATAGATGACCTCAGTTCTTCAAGATATCTTGCCACTGTATGGTCTTCTGGTTCCACCAACTCACCTTTCATAATGAGTTGATCAAAATCAGTTGTGTACTTTAGAGAAGTGTCTCTCTAACGCAAGTTGTAAGTTTTATGAACATGTCCCGACAGTAATGTAGATAAAGGTATTTCTGTTGTATCTCTCTTTTCATCTTCGACAACTTGGTGATTTTACTCTTTCCTTCTTGCTGCCTAATACGTTTCAGGTTCTCCCACCACAATGAAGAAATTATCTTGAGCTTAATGACTGCCAAATTTAACTCTGTTATTCTAGGGAACATCCTTGTACTATAAAATTCGCTTCACTGTTTGAATACACTCAATAAACTCAGTTGGGTCCATGCGATTGTCGAACTTCTGTAAATTTACCTTTTGTTCCAAGTTTATGGCTTCTCCTCTGATAGTCCACGCTGAATCTTTGAAGTAGTAGCTCTTCATGACTGGAAAATTGCCTGGTGGATGGGATTCACTTCCTCCTATTGATCCGACTAGTCACCATTGTGGCTATGGATAACCTTGCCTAAGTTTCTCCTCTCAACAATGGCAAGCTATTTGTGCTACAGCCGGAAGATTTCCCGCTGCCTATCCTCCATAATATGTTCCTTGCCACCTTGTTGAGGATTTCTCCTAAACGACATGACCTTCTTTCCTCCCGGTCAGGTTTCTTGTTGATGTGGGATTGCAAATCAAGATTGTTTTGGGGCTTGAGTTTTGGTGTAAGTGTTTTGATGAAATTTTTTTGGAGGTAGAAAAGTTGGATTTTGAACATTTTAGGTTTGGGGCTAGGAATTGTGGTAGGAATGATTTGGGAAAAAAAATTATTGGTAGGACAATTAGGTTAGGTTATTTGGAATTTTTGTTCAGGGCAAGAAAGACAAAATCGTAAAGATCTAGGGCTTGTCGGGCTCTTATACCAAATGATACCGTTCTAGGGCTCTTATAAGATGTTTAAGAAGTGGATTTAGTGGGGTAGTGGTTGTGGAATGTAAGAGGATGGGAATAGGGGCGGTCTATGGCATTTGAAATGGTATATGGGTTAAAATCTGTTGGTGGGCAGCAGATTTGGGTTGTTCGGCGGTTGTCCCTGTTGAAAACAGTGTGATGGATGACAAAACGTCATGTTGTGGATGTCTAGGAGGTTCACCTATACTTGAACAGGTGACAGGCACATCACTTACAAATATAAAAAGTTTACAGCATTTCGTTAGGTAGAAGCCTGAGATTATAATCTCGATAACACTTTAAGCAAGGCAAAAATCCTTTAAACCAACAATATAATTTATAAATAGTTCCCTCACCGAAAAATCCAATTAGAAATAGCATTAAGGGAAAAAAATTAAAAAAGAATAAAAGATATGCTAAAATTTTGAAGTCCGCTCTCTCCTCTTCCCGTCTAAACCTATAATTGCTAGAGCTTAGATTTCGCTGTTTGCGGAATTACTATTCGGGAACGTGGTACACGGGACTATAGCAGGGCACTCTTTTGTCACTCTTCTCGTACAAACTTGTTGTAAATTAGTTTAGAAAAAGAAGCCATTATAGTGAAGACTTGTAGAGCTTTCGTTTGCTTAAAAAAACATTGCAGCGTAAAATGAATGTAATACATGAGTAATGTATTTTATTTGAAATCCTTTAGAGTAGTTTGGTTTACTGTAAAATAAAATAAGACTTTTTTTGTTTGATTTGAAGTAGATTAAAAATAATGTATTTCAAATTATATAAGGTTTTATTTGTTGGTGATGGACGACATCCGACAATGGCAACCTGCAATTGACGCCGGCGATCGACAGTGGCGGCGGGCGGCGGGCGGCGGGCGGCGACATGTAGGATAATATTTTATATTAATAAACAGTGTAAATTTTAAATTTGGCTAGATCGGCCGAATTCTAAATTCAACCAAAATGAACTAAGGTGTGTACTTCAAAATCATTCATACTTTACATTATATTTATAATTTTTTAGGCCAAACACTTAATTTTTTAAAATCTCCTTAAAAGAATTACAAATCACTACAAATTCTCCCAACCAAACAACCCTTTAATCAAAAGTTTCTATTGTGATTGAGAAGGGGTAGTAAACCTAGGTGACTTGCTCCCATGGAATACTTAAAAATATGTATAGTCCTTTATGATGGCAAATTTTATGGGTAGCGCTTTTATCGATATCTGGATAATGACTAATATATTATAGCTAGTTGGCAATTTTTTAAAGCTTGTAACGATATTTCTGAAGCTAATTTGTATATTTTTTCAATGGATTCTCCTTTTATTCAATTTGTGATTGGATCTGCGTTTCAGGGGCGTATCTTACCTACTGAAACACGAGACAGCACTTTGGAAATCCTTGTGGGTGACAGTGGGTGGGTTACTCATCAAGAAAACGGAATCCTTTATTCCTTTGATGCCACGAAGTGCATGTTTTCCTCGGGCAACCTTTCTGAGAAGCTTCGCATGGCCTGCCAGGATTGTAGTAATGAGGTTATTGTGGATTTATTTGCTGGGATTGGATATTTTGTGCTACCATTTCTTGTCAAGTATGCCTTAGTTCATTCTTTTCAATCTAATATCTTGTAGATAGTGACCATTTTTTTGTGTTCATGCAATGATCATTTTTTGAGCAGGGCGAGAGCTAAACTTGTATATGCATGTGAGTGGAATCTGCATGCTATTAAGGCTCTTCGGCACAACATTCATGCAAATTCTGTGGCAGATAGGTGCATTATACTTGAGGGAGATAATCGTGTGACAGCACCTGAAGTATGGCCTATCATTTATCTATCTATCTATCTATCTATTTATATATCCACGCTCACACACGCACATATATGCTGATGTTTGGAATGTGTGACCTGATGTGTATTTTCTTACTGTTCCTGCTAATTCTAGTTAAAAGCATGTCTATTAAAGATAAACTACTTGTTCCATCGAACACCTTGAGGCTTGTGTAAGGTTTATCATTATTATCCATATTAGTATATTACCCTGTTGCGCCCATCATGCTTTTTGCATTTATTTCCTTGCTGTTGATACATTTGCTATTGGCTTGCTATTGTTTTTTATTTTTTAAA
>JXCR01050417.1:0-16952 GCA_002079205.1 Phalaenopsis hybrid cultivar | reverse complement strand
TAGTGATCATGTGGTATAGGATACCTACTCTTGTGATTATGTTAGGTAGTCATATGGTTCCTATTCATGTGGTATTTCTATTAGGCATGGTCCAAAAAGTGCATTTGAAGTGGACGCCTCCAAGTGTACCTCACCATAAAGTGCCCAAAAACCACCTCGAAGTTTAACGTTTTTAAGATCATTGTGAGATTTTCATTTTTATTTTTTTTATTTTTGTTTAAGATATGCCTCGAGGCACTAGAGGTAACCCCTCAAATTAAAATCTAATAAATTTTAAAAAAAAANTAAAGTGCCCAAAAACCACCTCGAAGTTTAACGTTTTTAAGATCATTGTGAGATTTTCATTTTTATTTTTTTATTTTTGTTTAAGATATGCCTCGAGGCACTTGAGGTAACCCCTCAAATTAAAATCTAATAAATTTAAAAAAAAACATCTTTTGGTAAGTGATATGCCTAATTGAACTAATAGCTTGTTTTAGATTTTCTTGCTAGTAAACGAGCAAGAGAGGGGTTCCATTTCAACTAGTAAGTCAGTGGGGAGCTCATGAGCAATAGGAAGTGATACAATGAGGGAGAGGACTATAATTTCTTGTGATAGGTCGAGTGTGTAACAACTGAAAATTTAAATAAATAAATAAAATAATAATAAAATAAATCTTATGTGATCGAAATGCACAATATTCTCTGATTAGTACAGTGAATGTTGTAAAGTATTTGTGAAGTGATGAGCTGGTATTTCTGGCCAAATTAAAAGTTCTGAATAAAGATGTGCAGGATTTGAAAAAAATCCAGTTATTGTAAAATTTTATGATGTATTTCATGAAGAATTGTCAGGGCTACCACAAGAACAGAAAGTTGATTTTGGCAATGATGTGTGGCCAAGGTATCTGTAATTTTCAAGTCTCCTTATAGGATGGCTCCGAAAGAATTGTAAGAATTAAAGTGTCAGTTGCAAGAAATTATATATAAGGGTTTTATTAGGCCAAATAATTCATCTTGGAGTGCTCCAATTTTATTTGTCAAAAAGAAAGGCGAATCTGTAGGAGTGCATTGATTATAGAGAGTTGAATAATGTGAAAATCAAGAACAAATATCAATTGCCCAGGATCGATGATCTATTTGATTAGCTAAATTGTGCTACTGTATTTTCCCGAATTGATCTGAGATCAAAATATCATCAGGTTAGAGTCAAGTAAACAGATATAAGTAAGACTGATTTTGAGACCAAGTATGGTTATTATGAATTCTTAGTTATGTGTTTTGTCTTAACCAATACTCTCATTGTATTCATGGACCTGATGAATCGAACCTTCAAGCTTTATATGGATCCGTTTTTCATTATTTTCATTGATAATATTCTAATATATTCAAAAACTAATGATAATTATGGCAAGCATCTAAGTATAGTATTAGAGTTACAAGGGCGGATCAACTATATGCAAAGTTGCCAAAATGTGAATTTTGGCTGCGAAATATTGAATTCTTTGGGTATATTATCAGTGACCAAGAAATATCGGTAAATTCGCAGAAGGTGAAAGCAATTGTGGAATAATCTATTCCAAAGAATGTTACAGGGGTACGTAGTTTTCTTGGTTTGGCCAAATATTGCAAAATAGTTGTCAAAGAATTTTCATAGATAGTTGTCATTGTCCAAGCTGATGAGGAAAGATGTTCAATTTGCGTGGACTGCAGAATGTGAACATAGTTTTCAAAAGCTAAAGAAATATTTGACTAATGTTTTAGTGTTAGCTATCCCATCAGTGTTTTTTGAAAGCTTTCAAAATGAACATAGTTTTCAAAATGATATTTTGGTGTATTCATAAATAAGTTACAATTATGAAAACATATTGATTCTAATTTAAGGAAGGAAATCCTACATGAAGCTCATCATTCAGGCTATACAATTCATCTAGGCAGCACTTAATTGTATAAGGATTTAAAATTGATATTCTGGTGATCAGATTTGAAGAATGATATTGAATATGTGTCTAAATGTCAAGTTTGTCAAATTGTAAAGACAACAGCAGAGACATAGCGGATTCCTACAATCATTGTCTATATCTTAATTGTAACGCCCAAATTTCGAGAAAGTAAGTTCGGCACAATTCTTAAAGTACCAAAAAATTTTTCATCTCCTGAAATTTGATCGAAATAATTTTATTAAATTCTACGTATGAAATCAATTAATTCCATATAAAACATCATACATCAAAAATGAATAGATTGGGAGATATAAAGTGTTGAAGTTATAATTTTAATTAATTTAATCAAACTTTAATTAAATCTTAAATTTTCTTCCTAATCACTCTGTTATTGTAGCCACGGACTAAAGTCTTTTATTCCTTTCGTGTTCGGTCGATTAGGGTAGATGCGGGTTTCTAAATCCTCCTCTTATCCCGATTTTCCTCTCTCATTCCCCTCCCTATTGCGTTTTGCGCGGCAGAAAGCCGCCTAGAGGATTCCTGTGACTCTCGCACTCGGGCCTCTATAGCAGGGGCGAATGCCATGAGCTAAGTTTCGAATAGCAAGGGGTTGATGGCTAACCGAGTGTCGTAGAGCATGATTTTGGTCTCTGGGGTAGAATCTTAAGGTGTGAATCCATTTCCCACGCAATTCTAAGCATTCATTTTCTTTTTCTCACTTCTGAATTGAAGTTTGCCTCGTTTTTCGTGTTTTCTCATTTTCAGACGCTGTTGGAGGCGTCGATTGTGTATTGGAGGTGGCATAATCATTTTGAAAGCTTTCAAAAGGGTTTTGGCATGAGTTTAGAGAAGTGGAAGTTAAGTTAAAGGTGCTAAGATGAATATTAGCCGGTTTCATAAGGGCGATTTAAGTCGAACTGTCCTTTTGAGGTATGTTTTGGCAATTAATACTTGTTTTTTAGTTAATGCATGTTTTGAGCCAATTTTATAAAATCCTATGTTGTCTACGAACTCCAGGTTGTCCATATGAGGTGGCGAGCTTAACATAATATATAGAAACTTGTCGTAGGGTTGCATCATCAAGTCAGGTGAAATAATCTTATGTTTATTTAAGAAAAATAATATTCTATAGCTTTGCATATGATTTCTAGTCCGACCTAGAAGCCTTTAGACTTCTTCCATATTGTAGAAGATTACTTGCTTAAAATGGATGAATGCAAGTTGATATCTTTTGCTATACATATTATGTTATGTTATATTATATTATGACATATTGCAGATATTTAGTTATGATTCATACATGTATATGAAATGTTCATAAATGTATGCTACAAGTATTATGCTTTAAGAAATGTCTTGAGTAATGTATAGGTAAACTATTACATGTAAGGATGTATTCCCGACTCCTGATATTTATACAGGGACGAAACTCAAAGAACCATTTGAATTAGGCAGTGGCTGAAAGTTAGGGAACCGTGGGTTCTGGGGGAAGTCCAACTTTTATCAAAACAAAAGGCAGTATAATTTGAAATTGATGATTTTATATTTTTAAAAATCGAGACAATGAAAGGTATAGCTAGATTTGCTTACGGAAGCATGTTGAGACTAAGGTATATCAGACCTTTTGAAATTATAGAAAGGATCTGTCCCGTTGCTTACAGACTAGTATTGCAAGCTGATATGTCAAATATTCATGATATCTTTCACATTTCAATACTAAGAATATGATATTCAAATTCCGAACAGATGATTTCACATAAGAACTTATATATAAGTGCCTGAAAGCATTTTAAAAACCAATAATAAGAAGCTAAGGAACAAACAAATTTTCGTTATAAAGATAAAGTCGAAGTACAGGCCTTAAAAAGAAGCCACATGGGAAAAATAAAAAATAGCACGACAGAAGTATCCCTTTCTATTCAAGTCACAAATTTTAATAACAAATTTTTTATAAGAATAAGAGAGTTGTAATACTCAAAATTTAAGAAACCGCATAAATTTTGGGACTTTAATATAAACCCTACTTTTTGCATTCCCCAAATTCAATCGAATTAATTTTATAAAATTCTACACGTTAAAACATAAATTCAATATATAACACTATATATGAACTTTGAATAGAATGGGAGATATAAATTTCTGAAGTTATATGTTTAATTAATTTAATTAAATATTAATTAATTCATATTCCCTCGCATATCCACTGTTCACAACCGACTTTCTGCACTTTTCTCAACATGCATTGGATTGATATGATCAAATGATTGTGAGTGGGGGGAGAATTAAATGCCACACTTTCCCATCAGCAGATTCCTTCTCTCACGTAAAAGCTCCGCTCGGCCAGTATAGCACAAGGGCAAACAAAGCACGTCGCAAGATTGCTGAGTGTCAAAACCTATGAATTTTGTGTTGATTGTGACATGTTTTCATTCCTTAAGTTTCTATTTTGATGTATGCCACATATCGGTGTATTTTTTTTTTTGTTTCTGGTAGCTATAGCGGAGACGAACTTCTGTCGAAAGCGATGAACTTGATTCGTGAGCTTCTGTAAAGCCTTTGGCACGAAGTCAACGAAGTAAAAAAAAGATTAAGGGAAAAGGAAGAAGAGTGAAGAAGTCTTTTTCAGGTAAGAATTCATAAATCAATTATGTTTTGGGTTAAATCTGAAATGAGCCAAGCTTTCATGAATTCCTAAGTTGTTTATGAATTTCAGGTGTCTATACAAGATGGCGAGCTCGTAGGGTCACTTCGTCATCTCAGATGAAATAATATTGTGCTAACTTAAAAAAATCTCTATAGGCTTTCATATGATTCTATTTTTGAAACTATTGTATTTAGAATTTTCAGCATATTATGGATGAATATCTGCATTGACTATATGTATAAATGAACCAATACACTCGACGAACAACCTGAACTCGACTCAATTAAGGCTCGATGATGTCTTCAAATTAGTAAATAAACAAACTTGAAAATTTTAAAAACTCTAAGCTTAAGAACTGAACAAGAACATAGTTGAACATGTTCGTTTACGTTCACGACAAACTCATTTGTCATTCAATAAATAACTTGTAAATACTCGATATGAAGCTTANTCGACTCAATTAAGGCTCGATGATGTCTTCAAATTAGTAAATAAACAAACTTGAAAATTTTAAAAACTCTAAACTTAAGAACTGAACAATAACATAGCTGAACATGTTCGTTTATGTTCACGACAAACTCATTTGTCATTCAATAAATAACTTGTAAATATTCGATATGAAGCTTGATAATAACTCCTAAAAAAACATAAAATATTAATTAAATAAAATTTAATTAGTTAGAATTTATTTAATTACAGATTTAATAGTAATATATTACAATATTAATAATATTTTTAGTTTAATTACTAATTATATGTTAATAAAACTACTTTGAAAGTCACTTTATAATTTCACCGCGGAATAGAATAACGGGATTCAAGAAAAACCGAAACAAAAAATTTAAGAAAACACAATTAAAGTAACTAGAAAAATACAGAGAATTTTTACATGGAAAAACCCAAAAAAGGGAAAAAAATCACTAAATAACACCACCATAAATTTCACTATTTAATTAAGAAATTTTTACAAAAAAANTAACGGGATTCAAGAAAAACCGAAACAAAAAATTTAAGAAAACACAATTAAAGTAACTAGAAAAATACAGAGGATTTTTACGTGGAAAAGCCCAAAAACAGGAAAAAAATCACTAAGTAACACCACCATAAATTTCACTATTTAATTAAGAAATTTTTACAAAAAAAAACACACAAATTTCTTCTTCAAACTCACACAAAGAAACTTACAGAACTTACACCAACAATCTTCCTCTCCAATCAGACCAAAAATCACGTCGAATCACTAAAAACCACATCTTCTACACCCCTCGCCTTCACTGGGGTGCTCGTTGAATAATTCAGAAGAAAGAAACAGCAAGTTACAAGAAATGTGCTCAAATTTGTCTTAAAAAACTAATTTTTTGTGTATTAACTGCACCGGGCGATTAACCGCCCAAACATGGTGTCAAGTGCCTAGCGCTCAGTAACGGCACCCCATATTGGGCGCCTAGGCTCTAATAGACCGGCACCTATCCACCGATCTCTCGGGAAAAAAAGCAGCGCCATATGCGCCAAATGGTCGGCGCATAGATGTTGGCCTTTCCATTTTCGAGCCCTTATAAGGTGCTTCAACGCCCATGGCTGGCGCCTAGGCGCCAACCTTAAATGTTGTTTAAAAAGTTTTGGCTCAACACTACATAACAATCTCCCACTTTGAGACAAATCACTGAGCACCAGTCTGTACATGTACCTCCATCTGAATCGCCTTCATAGTCACGTACTGTGGTATAGGATACCTACCGGTCTAAACCTTCATGAAACTCAACTAAAGTCGAGCACAGCTTCAATTTTNTAGGCTCTAATAGACCGGCACCTATCCACCGATCTCTCGGGAAAAAAAGCAGCGCCATATGCGCCAAATGGTATGCGCATAGATGTTGGCCTTTCCATTTTCGAGCCCTTATAAGGTGCTTCAGCGCCCATGGCTGGCGCCTAGGCGCCAACCTTAAATGTTGTTTAAAAAATTTTGGCTTAGCACTACATAACAATCTCCCACTTTGAGACAAATCACTGAGCACCAGTCTGTACATGTACCTCCATCTGAATCGCCTTCGTAGTCACGTACTGTGGTATAGGATACTTACCGGTCTAAACTTTCATGAAACTCAACTAAAGTCAAGCACAGCTTCAATTTCTCAGCAGTCACCACCTTCGTCAACATATCCATAAGATTTTCAGCTGTATATATCTTTTTCATAAATAAATGTTCATCTTATATAAGAGATTGAATGAAATGATGCCACAATTATATGCGTTTCGACCTGACATGACAAGCGGCGTTCTTAACAATATGAATCGCACTCATACTATCACTGTAGAGTTTTCCAATCCCTTGCTCCTTGGTCAATTCTATCATGAAGTTTTGTAGCCAAATCATCTCCTTGCAACCTAAGTGATAGTAATATATTCGGCTCTGTAATTGAAAGTACAACAATCAATCTTCTGCAATCTGGTACTTAACTTATTGTTGTGTTTCTCAGTGTGGAGATAAATCTCGTTGCACTTCTCCTATTATCCACATCTCTCAGATCTGCATCTACGAATCCCTGTAGACTGATCCCTGCATTTCCATAATCAAGTGCCCTGTTGACTATTCCTCTCAAATGCCTACAAATTCACTTTACCACATCCCAATGATGTTTGTTTGGATTGCTCATATACCTATTGACTACTCCCACTGTATATGAAATATCTGGTCTAGTAAAAATCATCTCAAATATCAAAACTTTCAACTGCTTAAGCACGTAGAGTTCTGTTTCTCTGTGTTTGTTCTGCGTCAGAGTTTGGCAATAGCTCCTTAAATAATTTGAATTGAATGCCTACGGGAATGCTAACTGTTTTCGCCTCACTCATGTTAAACTTTTGTAAGATAATTTCAACATACTCTGCTTGAGACAACTTTAGTGTTCTTGCACTCTTGTCCCTGTTGATTCTCATCCCGTAGATCTTTCGGGTTGGACCTAAATCCTTCATCTCGAACTCACTAAATAATAAATCCTTCAAGTTCCTGATTTTCTCTATATCTGCCCCTACAGTCAGCATGTCATCCACATACAAATGATGCAAAATATAACAGTTAACGAAGTATTTGATGAAGCAACAGTGGTCTGTCGACACTTCATGTACACATTTTCTGACATGAACCTGTCAAACCTCCTATACCACTGTCTCCTGGCCTGCTTCAAGCCATAGAAGCTCTTCTTCAATCTGTAGACCAAACCTTCCTTGCCTAGAACCTTGTAAACTTGTGGTTGCATTATGTATAGCTTCTCCAAAATTCCATATAAGAAAGTTTTTATTACATTCATCTGCTCTAGATATAGATACTCCTCAACTACCATACTCAGCACAACCCTGACAGTCGTCATCTTCACCACTGGTAAAAAAAATTTCTATGTAATCCACTTCTTTCTTCTGTTGGAAACTCTTCACAACAAGTCTTGTCTTGTAGAGCTTGCTACCATTTGACTCATCTTTCAGCCTATAGACGCGCTTGTTGTGCTATGCACTTTTGACATTTAGTAATATTGCCAAATACCAAGTCAATTTGACTCCAAAGATTGCATTTATTTATTTTCCCACTCCCTTGAATCTTCAACTTAAGTGAACTCTCCAAGCAATCTGGTTCACCACTATCAATTAATGATAAAGTGTAAAGAAGAAAAATATTTTTGTATCGATTGTTGCACCCTGCTGGATCTTCTAACTTTTGTACCAAGCGACTGAGAAACTTTCAGTGCTCCTTCTGGTTGAGCACTTGTTCTTTCTTCATATTCCTGATCACCAGTATCATCTATCTCCAAATATATAGATTCTTCAAAAGTAGTTGACGAACTGTCCTGAGTTCTGACCATGTCCTTGTACGCTCCATTTTGTTGAAAGTGACGTCTCTGCTTCTGATGATTTATGATTTTGATAATCCCAGAACTTATACCCAAACTCATCTAAATTATATCCTATAACGATGTACTTTACAGATTTTGAGTCAAGCTTGCTCTTAGACCCTGCATCAACATGCACATATGCATAACACCCAAATATTCTTAAATGAGATAGACATACATGTTTGTCACTCCAGGCTTCTTAAGGTAAACCTTCTTCCAAGGATACTGATAAACTATGGTTGATCAGATAAACTGTAGTGTTTACTGCTTCAGCCCAAAACTGTTTTGGCAAGCTCGCATTCAGTTTCACACTCCTGGCAAGCTCCCTGATTATTCTGTTCATGCGCTCAATTACACTATTTTGTTGAGATGTCCTTGGGATAGTGAATTCACGTCTGACCCCCTATGTAGCACAAAAATTCTTGAACTTCTGATCACGGTACTCACCCCCATTATCTGATCTGAAACACTTCAACTTCAAACCTGTCTTATTTTCTAGCATAGCCTTTCATTTCTTAAAAACTTCAAATATATTAGATCGTTGCTTTAAGAAATAAACATGTATTTTCTCGTATGATCATCAATGAATGTGACAAAATAACGACAATCTCTAATGGACTAAACTAAAGTAGAACTTTATACATTAGTATGCGCTAAATCCAATTTCTTTGATTTCACGTTGACCCGCTGTTTGAGAAAGAAACTTTCTCCTACTTGTTATATATACAATCTTCAAAAAAATTCAGATCAACTGATTTCAAATCCTAAAGTTTATTCTTTGAAAGTAGGGACTTCATATCGTTCTCACTCATGTGGCTAAGTTTAAGGTGCCACATACCTCCATCCACCCCGATTCCAGTCAAATCAATGAAGTCAGTCATTTCATTGATCAAAAAAAGAGTGAATTCAATGTTGCCCCCGNACTTATTGTTGTGTTTCTCAGTGTGGAGATAAATCTCGTTGCACTTCTCCTATTATCCACATCTCTCAGATCCGCATCTACGAATCCCTGTAGACTGATCCCTGCATTTCCATAACCAAGTGCCCTGTTGACTATTCCTCTCAAATACCTAAAAATTCACTTTACCACATCCCAATGATGTTTGTTTGGATTGCTCATATACCTATTGACTACTCCCACTGTATATGAAATATCTGGTCTAGTAAAAATCATCTCAAATATCAAAACTTTCAACTGCTTAAGCACGTAGAGTTTTGTTTCTCTGTGTTTGTTCTGTGTCAGAGTTTGGCAATAGCTCCTTAAATAATTTGAATTGAATGCCTACGGGAATGCTAACTGTTTTCGCCTCACTCATGTTAAACTTTTGTAAGATAATTTCAACATACTCTGCTTGAGACAACTTTAGTGTTCTTGCACTCTTGTCCCTGTTGATTCTCATCCCATGGATTTTTCGGGTTGGACCTGAATCCTTCATCTCGAACTCACTAAATAATAAATCCTTCAAGTTCCTGATTTTCTCTATATCTGCCCCTACAGTCAGCATGTCATCCACATACAAATGATANATTTTTTTCTAATACAACTAATCCTCCACTTGCATCTTCCAGAATGAAGATTGTCCCATTGAACTTCTCTACTTGAACCTTGCCTCTTCGATCATTGCTCCCACTTGAATCAAACCCCACTCTGGTACCAATTTGTTNATTTTTTTCTAATACAACTAATCCTCCACTTGCATCTTCCAGAATGAAGATTGTCCCATTGAACTTCTCTACCTTGAACCTTGCCTCTTCGATCATTGCTCCCACTTGAATCAAACCCCACTCTGATACCAATTTGTGACGAAAACTACTTTGAAAGAGTTATTTTTTAATTTCACCACGGAATAAGATCACGGGATTCGAGAAAAACCAAAACAAAACATTTAAGAAAGCACAATCAAAACAACCAGAAAAACAGACAAGAATTTTACGTGGAAAAACCTAAAAAGCGACACAAAAAACCTACTAAAAATTGGCATAAAAAGCAAACTTTTCATGTAGTAACCGCACGGGGCGCTTAGGTGCCCAAACTTGGCGCCTAAGAGCCAAACTTTTTGTATCTGTATCGACGCCTCATAATGGGTGTCTAAGTGCCAATAGGTCGGTGCCTATGCGCCGATCTCTCCGGACAACAAGCAGCANAGCCAAACTTTTTGTATCTGTATCGACGCCTCATAATGGGTGTCTAAGTGCCAATAGGTCGGTGCCTATGCGTCGATCTCTCCGGAAAACAAGCAGCAGCCGCTCTACAGGGGGCGCATAGGTGCCAAATTGTCGACGCATAGATGTTTATCTTTCTATTTATAAGCCCTTATAGGGATCTTGAGCGCTCATGGCTCGTGCATAAGCGCCAGCCTTAAATGCTGCTTGAAATGTTTTGGCTCCATACTACATAATATTATATATTTATTTTAGTAATAAGTGAATGGTAATTTACAATGAGAAATTTAAGTAGAAGAATGTCTCATAAATGATTTTCTTGTGGAGTTTTCATAATCTTTAATGTAATGAGTTCATTTTCTATGACCAACACAATGCAATTACCAACAATGTTAATGTGAATTGTCTTATTGCTATCATTTTTTTATTAGTATGATTAAGTAAATATTAGTCCATATAACTTTTAGGATCAATTTAGTTCTTACACANTACCATTTGACTCATCTTTCAGCCTATAGACGCGCTTGTTGTGCTATGCACTTTTGACATTTAGTAATATTGCCAAATACCAAGTCAATTTGACTCCAAAGATTGCATTTATTTATTTTCCCACTCCCTTGAATCTTCAACTTAAGTGAACTCTCCAAGCAATCTGGTTCACCACTATCAATTAATGATAAAGTGTAAAGAAGAAAAATATTTTTGTATCGATTGTTGCACCCTGCTGGATCTTCTAACTTTTGTACCAAGCGACTGAGAAACTTTCAGTGCTCCTTCTGGTTGAGCACTTGTTCTTTCTTCATATTCCTGATCACCAGTATCATCTATCTCCAAATATATAGATTCTTCAAAAGTAGTTGACGAACTGTCCTGAGTTCTGACCATGTCCTTGTACACTCCATTTTGTTGAAAGTGACGTCTCTGCTTCTGATGATTTATGATTTTGATAATCCCAGAACTTATACCCAAACTCATCTAAATTATATCCTATAACGATGTACTTTACAGATTTTGAGTCAAGCTTGCTCTTAGACCCTCCATCAACATGCACATATGCATAACACCCAAATACTCTTAAATGAGATAGACATACATGTTTGTCACTCCAGGCTTCTTAAGGTAAACCTTCTTCCAAGGATACTGATAAACTATGGTTGATCAGATAAATTGTAGTGTTTACTGCTTCAGCCCAAAACTGTTTTGGCAAGCCCGCATTCAGTTTCACACTCCTGGCAAGCTCCCTGATTATTCTGTTCATGCGCTCAATTACACTATTTTGTTGAGATGTCCTTGGGATAGTGAATTCACGTCTGACCCCCTATGTAGCACAAAAATTCTTGAACTTCTGATCACGGTACTCACCCCCATTATCTGATCTGAAACACTTCAACTTCAAACCTGTCTTATTTTCTAGCATAGCCTTTCATTTCTTAAAAACTTCAAATATATTAGATCGTTGCTTTAAGAAATAAACATGTATTTTCTCGTATGATCATCAATGAATGTGACAAAATAACGACAATCTCTAATGGACTAAACTAAAGTAGAACTTTATACATTAGTATGCGCTAAATCCAATTTCTTTGATTTCACGTTGACCCGCTGTTTGAGAAAGAAACTTTCTCCTACTTGTTATATATACAATCTTCAAAAAAATTCAGATCAACTGATTTCAAATCCTAAAGTTTATTCTTTGAAAGTAGGGACTTCATATCGTTCTCACTCATGTGGCTAAGTTTAAGGTGCCACATACCTCCATCCACCCCGATTCCAGTCAAATCAATGAAGTCAGTCATTTCATTGATCAAAAAAAGAGTGAATTCAATGTTGCCCCCGAGCTATCACCAATGCCCCCTGATCATCTTTTACAAATCACCTGCGAAAGTAGTCACGACTCTAGACTTTGTCAGCTGGCTCACAGAGATAAGATTTATCTTCAAACTATGAACATATCTAACTTCAGTAAGCTTTCAAACTGCTCCATTCGACAACTTAATATTAACATCATCCTTTCCAACCATAATGCAAGCTTTGTTATGTCCCAAAGAAACTTTCCCTAGATCACTCTGAGTGTAGTTTTAAAATATCTCATTATTGGGACAAGCATGAAAAGAGACACCTGAATCTACTATCCAGGATTCAATACCAACTAGGGATAACACCGAGATTCGTTTTGGATTTCACTTATGGAGAATAGTAGAAAGGCTGCTTTCATATCCTCGACCACCAGCTTTCTTTGGAGCATTGCAATCTTTCTTAAAATATCCTTTCTTACTACAATTCCAACATTCTCCTTTGTTTGATTTAGGTTTTCCTTTATCGAACTTGGATCTGTCTCTGTCTGTATTCCTGCCCAGATTCCTCCCTCTATTATCAGCATTCAACGCAAAACTTAAAAATTCAACATTCATTGTTTTTTTGCGAACTTCTTCATTCAGCGTCAAACTCGTGACGTCATCGAAGCTCAACTTCGAAGTCCCTGAAGAATTAATCTAGTTGAGATGTCTGTGACGTCATTTACCATCCTAGCTTTCCGGCAATGAAAATAATATCACAAGTGCTCTAACCTCATCATCAAAGTTGATCTCCATATAACACAACTGACTCGTCAAAGTGTTGAAGTAATTGAGATATTTTGTCACTGAACAGCCTTCTACCATATTCATGTTAAATAACTTCTACATCAAAAAAAATTTATTGGAAGCAGAAGATTTTTCATGCATTTTGACCAGTGTCGCCATGAGATCAGTCATAGTTTTCTCATTCACAATATTAAATGCAACAGATGAAGAAAATGACAATCTGATCAAACTTAGCATCGTTTGATCCAACAGTTTTCATTCCTCCATAGGCAATAGACTCAGGCTTCTTTGTGATTCCTTGTAGTAGCAGATATATTTTTTTCTAATACAACTAATCCTCCACTTGCATCTTCCAGAATGAAGATTGTCCCATTGAACTTCTCTACCTTGAACCTTGCCTCTTCGATCATTGCTCCCACTTGAATCAAACCCCACTCTGATACCAATTTGTGACGAAAACTACTTTGAAAGAGTTATTTTTTAATTTCACCACGGAATAAGATCACGGGATTCGAGAAAAACCAAAACAAAACATTTAAGAAAGCACAATCAAAACAACCAGAAAAACAGACAAGAATTTTACGTGGAAAAACCTAAAAAGCGACACAAAAAACCTACTAAAAATTGGCATAAAAAGCAAACTTTTCATGTAGTAACCGCACGGGGCGCTTAGGTGCCCAAACTTGGCGCCTAAGAGCCAAACTTTTTGTATCTGTATCGACGCCTCATAATGGGTGTCTAAGTGCCAATAGGTCGGTGCCTATGCGCCGATCTCTCCGGACAACAAGCAGCAGCCGCTCTACAGGGGGCGCATAGGTGCCAAATTGTCGACGCATAGATGTTGATCTTTCTATTTATAAGCCCTTATAGGGATCTTGAGCGCTCATGGCTCGTGCATAAGCGCCAGCCTTAAATGCTGCTTGAAATGTTTTGGCTCCATACTACATAATATTATATATTTATTTTAGTAATAAGTGAATGGTAATTTACAATGAGAAATTTAAGTAGAAGAATGTCTCATAAATGATTTTCTTGTGGAGTTTTCATAATCTTTAATGTAATGAGTTCATTTTCTATGACCAACACAATGCAATTACCAACAATGTTAATGTGAATTGTCTTATTGCTATCATTTTTTTATTAGTATGATTAAGTAAATATTAGTCCATATAACTTTTAGGATCAATTTAGTTCTTACACATAGTATAGTCCTTCCTATAAGAATTATGAAGCTAATCAGTAAAAATTAAAGATTTTAGAGTTCATAATTAATAAATTAGTAGCTGCATGTAGAATTGCAAAATTATTTATAAAATTTTTTTATATGAAAATCTAGATTCTCGTTTGAATTTTTAGCTCATTTAAATATTCGTTAATTTGTCATAAACAAATCAAGTCAAAATCAAGTTTAAACATGGAAAAAGTTAAACAAATCAATCTTGAACAACATATGAAAGCTTGACACAAGTTCAAGCCAAACATGAACAACTTATATATATACCATGTCAAGTTCAAACAATGATATACTCGGTTCGGCTCAACTCGATTATAACCCTACATGTATGTATAATAACCAAAATAATAATAATAATATCAAATGGAAGCATCTCTTCAGCTGTGACTTATTCTTGACTCCCCATTTCAAACCAAGTGAAACGGAGAGAGCATGAGACAGAGAATAGAAAGTGTAAGAAGAGACATGTGAAGAAGAAGAAGAAGACAGGAGAATTCGAGTGTTTCTCCAAATGAAGTTTCAGCAACACGTGTGGAGAAAGTTGATCGATGCATAGCCAAAGAAAAAGGCACAGCCTTTGTGCGGGAGGAAGGAGTGGCTCATGCTTAGTTTCAGCGTCATTCTGTGAGAAGGAAATCCAAGCCCTAACCGTAGGTGAAGAAGAGGAGGCAGAGTACTCCTTGGGCTTCAACAATATGTGCGAGAGTTTGCAGGAGGAGGTTCGATGTTGTCTGAGCAAGAGAGAAGAGATAAGAGGTTCAAGCCGAGAGGAAGAAGGGTCTCGTGAGATCTGTTGGGTCAAGACGATATCGAAGAAGGTAGAGGAAGAAGGGTATCAGGTGTTGGTGCTTGCGTTGGAAACCGAAGTCAAAGGAAGAAAAGGGAGGAGGTGGCATCATGCAGGTTAAGAAGGAGACCAAGTCAAGTTCATTAAGTGAGTTATTTGATTTTTAGTTTTAATTATTAATTAATATATTAATGATGTCATAATATTAACATAAAATTTTATGAATTTAAAATAAGTATTGCATATGGTAGGCTTTGTTGTCAAGGAGAAGGGAGACAGCTATTTTTTTAAGTTTTATGTGTTAATTTTATAAATTAGTTTAATTAAGATGGTGTTAATGTTAGTTGTATTTGAAACAAGACATACTCGAAGCACGGGGCATACAATTCAAGATGGAGTGTGAATAACTTTGAAAGATGAGGTATGTTCTAATTAAAGTTAAAGTTTAAGTTACTTAATATAGAATTTATAATTAATATATAGTAAAATATTAATGTACAACAATAATTAAGGTTGAACAATATTTGAACATGAGATTGGAGAGACAGAGTCTATGACACCAAAATGTAGGGTTAAAGTGAGCAATAACATTCTAAAATTCAGTAATTAACTTTATTTCAAAATGTATGTTTAATTTTTATTGATGCTTCATTTACGATTTATTTTAATGAAATTTAGATTATAGCAACTTCTGCATATTGATAGATTAAAAAACATGCAAATTAAATAGATATATAATGAATTTCTCATATGATTATTAGATCATTGAATGACATTAAATTATAGTAGAGGTGCATATATAATATATTATTGCATGATATGCAGTTTCAAGTACAAATCATATAGCACATCATGACGTGATTTTTAAAAAATAATCATGTACAATCAATTGCATAATCAATTGCATAATGATTTATCATCATGTCATTTTAATGCTAGTAAACATGCACTTATTCATTATTAGATACATGCAAAGTATTTCATAAGAAGAGAATGCATGATATAAAAGAAAAAAATAACTTATAAATGAATGTTTATATGAGCAAGTTAAGAACACTTCATCCCCTAGAAAAATCAGGGAAACCAGTATACCCGCATGCATTTTTCTCCCNATAATGGCTCTCTTTTTTCAGGATTCAAACATAAACTCTATGATGTCATGTCACGACCCGGTCTGATAGCTTAAAATTAATCAACTTAAGAAATATGGTCGAACAGTATTAGTCTTTCTCTTTATTTTTTATTATACAATAAATCATCATAACTTCTAATAATAAAAAGATGCACTAAGAAAAAATTATAAAGTACACCAAACAATAATCAAATTCAACCAAAACAACATAGTCTGAAAGTAAAAGAATATTTTAATCCAACCAACAACAGTATAATAATAATCTGAATTAATTAGTATAAGAAACTATAAGCATAACAAATAACCTGCAACTTAATATCAATAGTCCTCCCGTAAACCAACTCCTTTCTGTCAAAACATCAAACTAGAGTTTCGCTTAAAAGAAACAAGTAATTTCAATAGTAAGTTTACAACCACTTAGTGAGTGTTAGAATGGTATGAGTTTATGTTAATTAACATCAGTAAGTGTAGAAGAAAAGCTATTTGGAATAAGAACGGTGATTGCACATTAAAAACAAAAAGACAAAGTGAGGTAAATCTAAGATAAATTTTTAATTAAGATTTTACGTATTTAATTGAAAATATTAATTATTATTTTATTGATAAA
>JXCR01050414.1:0-18061 GCA_002079205.1 Phalaenopsis hybrid cultivar | reverse complement strand
AGCCATCAACCAACAATCTCAAACACCTAATTTTGGTCATCAACCAATGTAGATGGTTGGAGTCACCACAGCTTAATCGTTGTTCATTGAAATGCATTGATACACACATCATGCATTGTCTGATTTTGGATATTAATTGATTTTGACACCTATAATTAACGTTACCTTGCACCATCATTAAGCAACATTAATGCAAGCCAGTGTTCACATTCACCACTTAACATCACTCGAACGCTTGTGCTTTAAGTTGCCTTATTTCCCTTCATATCTAAAGAAGCTAATTACCATCATAAATCCCTAGACAACCGACGTTCATCATTGGTTGTCATCTATCAACTATTAAACACTAATTTCCAACACCCTAAATTCATCTTTTAGAACATGTAGCTGATCATTCATCATCAATTTATGACAATTTGGACACCTAAAGACTCCTCAAAGTATCATCATAAGAGACACCTTTTATGATTAATATATTTTACATTATATTAGCATTATCTAATTATTAAGAAAGGTGAAATTTATGATTTTCAATGCATGTTCATTCGATTGTTTCATATAAATTAGTTCATCTAAATATGTCACCTATGTTTATTTTTGTGTGTAATATATTATAATGCAATTCTAAGGTTGTAATCGAGTCAAGTATGCCATAGTTTTCAGTTTGCTTGGTCAAATCATGAGTTGGTCATGATCATTTCGAGCTCGAGACGAGCTTCAAAAATAAATTTAGACTTGAATTGTTTAAAATTTTTAATATTTACATTTGATTTGTACTTGGCTTGTTTGTATTAATTAAAAAGCTAAAAATTCAAATGAATAATTAATTTTTCATATAAAATTACAAAACAAGTTAAAAATTTAAAAGAGTGTTTGATTTTTTATATAAAATTATCAATAAATAATTTTAAGTATCTAAATATATAAGCAATTGAATAGATTTTAACATATCTAACTAGCCAATATCTGGTACATAAAATAATTTATAACTTATAGGTATTTTTTTAAATCAACAAACATAAATAATTACTAACAAATTAGTTCATTAAAAAAATAAAAATCCTTTAAATTTATGTATATAAAGATATCAAATTATAATATATTATTAAAAAAATTATAATTAATCAAAATTTATTTAAATAATACATCTTAAAGCATTTAATAAGTTACTTCCTCAACAACAAACTAATTTATTCATAAATATTAACAAGCGAGTTGGACTATATTCAAATTTACTTCATTTAAGCTCTAAGTTCTTAAAAAATATTCAAACTTTTTTATTTACTTATTTGAATACACATCATAGAGTATTAATGAAGTTGATCTCAACTTGTTCATCAAGTGCATTAGTTCATTTACAGCTCTATGCAATACTATAACAATAAACCCTAATATTTCAGCTCACCAACAATTAAATTTCATAGAATGCCTAACAAAACCAAGAGATGAGTTTCAACATGGTTCTTTCCTTGTTGGCATAGTTATCCAACAACGTGTTTTTTCTTACTTATGCCATTACAACTCCCCTTGAACATCTGATTTCTGTATTTTTCTCTGCTTTTTCCATCAATTCTAAGCAGTTTGTTCCCTCTTTCTTCTTGACACGCTATCTGACGGCTGCGATTTCGCCCATGTGAAATTCAGACCTGAACAATTTAAAAATAAATAATAATTATTATTATAATAATTTCTAGGTATTTACATATCTAACACCTAGCATTTAATTTTTACCTATCAGCCACATTATTTATGAATGGAAAGTTCTATTTCACGTTTCCAAACTTAATATTAAGATAATTTATGAAGAAATTGGATGGTATAAATATAAATAAGAACTTTAGGAGAGTTGCATATGTAAATACAGAGGAATTGAAAGGCATGCATGTAAATGCCCCAAAAATAAATTTTAAGAAAAAAAAACTCTACCTTTACTCACCTTAATCACGCCTCTCTCTGCTATAAATTTCGCAACTTGGCTGCCTCTCAGCACACCACCAGCTTCTAAAGAACACCACCAGCTTCTAAAGAACAAGATGAAGGCAAATCTCATCCTTCTCTGCTTCGTCTCCGCTCTTCTGCTGAGCTATGCTCCGACCGGCATGTCTCAAACTTGCAACCCAACTCAGCTAAGCTCCTGTTTAGGTTCTATCACAAACGGCTCTCCGCCGGACGACAGCTGCTGCTCCAGTCTCAAGGGCCAGCAGCCTTGCCTGTGCCAGTACCTGAGTAACCCAGCTCTTAGTGCATATATTAACTCTCCAAATGCCCGCAAAGTAGCCAAATACTGCAAAGTGCCTATTCCTAGCTGCTGATCTCTCTGCCATGTGAGTTGGGATCCAAATTAATATCAGGTTAATTTGGCGTTTCAGTGCTATGAATCGAACTCGTCTGCTATGTAGGATTACTGTAATAAAGTGCATGCTATGCCATGCGCAGCACATATTATGGTTCTGAGAGTCGTTGTGTTTTAGTAAAACTCTATTATTATTATTATTATGTCAGTTTGAATCTTTATGTATTTTTTGAGTGGAGAAAGTATTATGTTTGTCGTCTGCTTAAAAGTATTGCGTGCATAAATTTAGCTGAGAATTAAATATAAATTGATGATATTGAGATGATGTTAACACTCAAATATTATCTTAATATCATCTCAATATTATTGACATGTGCAAACGAATACCACGCAGAATAAAGCTGAATGACCGTACGGTTTCTGCGTGTAACTAATATACAGTATGCGCACGTAATAATTGAAGGAGGGAGAGAAATGATTGATATTAAGCGTTTTCATTGGTACGCTGGCAATTTTGTACTTTGCCTTATTAATCCTTCTCAAACATCAAAGTTCAATAAAATTCCGACCCATACTTTTTTTTTTTTTTAATCAAATTCGAAGCGTAAATGAATTTGCAATATTATAGTAATTTTAGTATAAGGTAATTAGCATAAATGAGCTGGTTTATGTTATAGGAGAAATTATTTTTGGCTCAATATTTTAGTAAGTAATTTTAGTATAAGGAAAAGGATTTTGTAGTTGTAATAAATTTGCATTGATTTTTAAGGAATTTTTTGATTCACGAGATGATAAGGTTTTTCATTATACGGTAGCAAATTATCTTATAAAATAAAATTAAAAAATTAACAATTACGGGCTATTTGAAATCACATTTTTTTTTATTTTTATTTTTCTTTTTTTTGTTTATATTTTGATATGAAATAAAATAAAATATATTTGGTATATTTGACTAAGAAATGGTTATTTTTGTATTCAAATCATCAAAAATTTAATTTTGAGTGTTTTTTATTTTTAGAAAAAAATAAAAGCGTGTTAAAAATACATTAAAAAATAATTTTTTAAAAATAAAGAAAAAAAATAAAAACAAAAGTCAAAAAGTAAAATTGAACTCAAACAAAACCTTAACATCTTAGAAGTAAGTTCTTTATTTTCTTAGTCCCAAGTTTAGTTTAGAAAAGATAACCTCGGTTCAACAGTATTTTTTTCATGGTAACAGCTGGCTCGTATAAATATAGAGGTCAGAAAAATAAAACTTAACCCTCATCTGAGCTCAACAAATACATTTCCTAAATAATGTACTAAATTAAAACGCACTTTCCTGATGGACCAAAATGTCGACATGAGGACAAAAAATCCTTCAGGTCTTATTGTTATGCGACAACAATGATGAAATGAAAAAATTCACATAAAAATAATCAAACACAAAAGATTTACGTGATTTGGCGTGATGTTAATTCGCCTACATTTATGGGGAGAAAGAAAAATGACTTGTGGTTATAACTCACACTTCCAATCATATATACATCTCTCATAAGCCCTATGTTAAGTGGCTGAGTGGCATTGCACTTAGAGACAAAATTTGAAATGAATATATCTGCGATAGGGTTGGTATAGCTCCAATGGTGGAAAAAATTAAAGTGAGTCATCTTAGATGGTTAGGACACATTAAATGTTGACCATCTGATGATCCAGTTAGGAGAGTAGATGTTATAGATTTGACTTATGTTAAGAAAGATAGAAGTGGACTTGGAAAGACTTGGGCATATTGTATAAAAAATGTTCTTAATCTATGAGAATTAAATAAAAAGTATGACACTCAATAGAATGCAATAGAGAAAAATGATTCATGTAGCTGACCCCACTTAGAAGGATAATGGCTTGTTGTTATTATTGTTGTTGTTGTTGTTGTTGTTGTTGTTGTAACTCTAGTGATAGATCTGTAACAATGGGTGAACAAATCATAAAAATTGTGAACGTTTTAGATATCTTGAGTCTCTTATTCAAAGTGATTGTGATATAGATGGTGATGTTATTAGTAGAATTTAAGTTGGTTGGTTGAGTGGAGGAATGCATCTGGTGAGACCTGCAATGCTCTATGGCACAAGATTTTGGCCTTCAAAAGAGAACCATAAAACAAAGTTAAGTGTTGCTGAGATGAGAATGCATAGATGGATGAGTGGCTTGACAAATATGGATAAGACATTTACGCTTCAACATGACATGAATAATTCATGATTTGACTATCACTATATTTTTTTAGACGTCGAACATCCCTTCAAAAGGAACAGGAGTGCATTCAGAAGGAAAAAAATCTAAGAAATCATCGCCAATCACACGAATATTTGGGGAAGATATACAGTGGATTGTCAGTGGCATTCTAAAGATTATTGTATGCTCTGGTCTTTCTTCACACCATCTACCCATATTTGGTTTCACTCATAATTGGACAAAGAAGTCAATTTTTTGGGATCTACCTTATTGGAAGGATAACATGATTTGACACAATCTTGGTGTCATGTACATTAAAAAATTTTTTGATAACATATTCAATATTGTGATGGATGTTAACAAACAAACTAAAGGCCAAGTGAATGCCAGACTTCATTTGACAAAGATAGGCAAAAGGCGGGAATCAGAGATCAAAGAAACAGTTGATGGCAAGCTCATTAAGCCCACTTTTTCCCAAAGAAGAACAATTAGTGAGTGGCTTCAATCACTAAAATTCTCGAGCGGGCGTGCTTCGAATTTGAGTCGTTGTGCTAATGTGGGTGCAGGGAAAATATTTGATAAAAAAATCACGAATACCATATTTTTCTAAAAAATTTGATGCCAACTGCATTTAGTTATTTGCCGAGCGAAATTCTTAATCCATTGATTAAAATCGGTGTGTTCTTCAAAGAATTATGTATAGCTCGTTTTAAGCTTGACGTCATACGCCAACTAGAAGCAAACATTCATGCAACACTTTGCAAGCTCGAGAGAATATTTTTGCCTAGTTTTTTAACTTAATAGAGAATTTGTCCTTACATTCACCCCATGAAGCTTTAATTAGAGGTCCAGTACAGTACTGTTGGATGTATTTGTTTGAGAGGTAATTACTTTGAGACTAGATAGTTAATAACTCATTTATAAAGAATATTGCTAATTTATGCTAAGAAACATTTATGTTTTAGATTTTTAAATAAACTAAAGAGAACTGTGAAGAATAAGGCCCAAAGGATCGATATGTGAAGCATATTTAATGCAGGAGACAACGACAATGTGCTCATACTATTTCAAGGAAGAAAAATCCATGAAAGAAACAATGGGTTTTGTGTCATCATACCCTCTTTGTATTTCAACAATTAGGTGTAGCATCGAGGAGGTGCACATCACATTACTTTAATGATCAAGAACTTCGAGCATCGAGACTTTATGTTCTTCTCAAATGCAATGAAGTATAACCTTTTATTGAGTAAAAAAAGTTTTATTATAATTTTTCACCCATTTATCTGGAAAATGTCTTGATTAGCTATTTAAATGATATTTCAATGTGTGAATAGTTTATTAGTGGATTCATTAAATTTAGTTGAATAAGATGACACAAATAAGAAGATCAAGCATAACTTCCCCAATTAGTTTGCAACTATTGACCTTATTTTTGGTGATGTCTAGTTTTCTCGTGCAGCTTAGGATCTAGCCATAGAGCTTTACCTTTTGACTATCCTAGAAGACTAGTGATGAGACCTACCTCACTTAAAAATTCTTACCACCTCTTGACTCTTTTGTGGAGTCTCATATGAGTGGTCTCAAACCCTCAACATTTTGTTGAGTTGGTTTAGACCTACATGGTGGAGCCCCAAAAGTGAGTTCTCATAGGATCACAAGGCCTTAGGGAAGCCCTCTACAACTTACACATTCACCTCACACCACATACATATTCAACACACACCACTAACATTATAATTCATCTTACACCCCCATACACTACAATTCGCATACACTATAATTCACATCACCCCATACCTTCCCACTACATAAATCCACCCTAAATCCAAAATTTTCCAAAAATTCCCAACCTGTAAATAAAAATCCTTACGGGGTATTTGAGCTTTGTACGATCAAAATATATAGTCAAACTTCCTGGAGCTTCTCCGCTGAGAATCCTCTTTATTTTCTCTTGTCCATCTCTTTCATCTTTCCTTTTATGGTATGATTTTAGTCCAATTCATGAATATACAAAACAAGTTCTAACGCCCATCGATATAAATTGTGAAATGATTAATCCAAACTATTTTATGATTGCTTGACATTTGGCTCAATTTAATCTGTTCTTTTCTATTAAAAAAAATTTCAGTTCTAGCACTAAATCAAACATAGGTTGAGATCCAGATCCAACAGCAACCCGTCATAACTGCTACTACTTGCAGGTAATAGTCTATTTTTGCTCGCATTAAAATATGTTGAAAGATCTCAAAACTAATGATTATATTCCATATTTGTTATAACTCTATATCTAGAGGGTTATAAATAAAATGAGAGATCTTGAGAATCTCTTTTTATTTCTCTCCTTATTTAGAGAAATTAGCTCTCTCTTATATTTTGTTATTATTCATTTCCTTATTTAGAGAAATTAGCTCTCTTTGCATCAATAAAATCAAGTATTTCTCATTATTCTAAATTTCAACATTGTATCAGAGCCTAATTTTGTACTCTAGCCACTAGTCTTTCTTTGAGAATTGTCGAACTCCCTTCCTGCCATCCTTTGTGGAGGAAGGGAGGGGCACTCTTTCACTCTCTCTCTCTAACTTTGCTGCTCAGTCTTGCTCCATGGAATATGCTTCTCTCACTCACTCTGTTGCTATGTTTTTAGTCCTCTTCCCTCGCTCCGAGTTGCGCAGTGGATCAACCTCGACACAAGAATCAAGGAACCCTCCAATGGCAGAAGAAGCCCATGCCCCCCTCATCGACTCCAGGAGTCTACGGTCAACAAGAGATTGGGAGGTTACCTGCTCAAAATAGTTCACAAAGTATAGGTCCAGAGGCTTCTCAGGCCTCCTCTTGGTTCATCCATCAACTACTCCACTCGCAATGACTTTCACGGGTTTCTTCTCGGGTGCCACTAGAGAAATCCCCGGACTCCTCCGCCTTCAGCGAACATTGCCACGAGCTAGCTCCCTCGCCGTCCCAGCGGCCCCCACCCATCATTTTTTGACAGTGCTGGTGGACACTTCATTTGTGGAATACAGCTCCGCCCATTTCTCTTACAAGGGGTAACTTTATCTCTTCATTTGACGATCGCTGAAAAACATAAGATCCTCCCGCCATTCTCCGTTGCAGTATCGTCGTCTCTGGCCGAAGAAAGCAATTCTGTGGGGCAAGCGTCGGTGCCCTTAACCTTCAAGTACTAGGCTCTCATCACGGGGTACTTCTTCTTCATGTGATATTTTCTGAATGTGATCTTCAACATTCTGAACAAGAAGATCTACAATTTCTTCCCGTATCCGTACTTTGTCTCTGTCAAACATGTATTTGTCGGAGTGGTGTACTGTCCGGTGAGTTGGGCAGTTGGGCTTCCTAAATGTGCTCCCATCAATTCCAATATTTTGAAATTGCTTATCCCAGTTGGGATTTGCCACGCTATTGGTCATGTCACGAGCAATGTTTCATTTGTTGTCGTCATAGTCTCCTTCACCCACATAGTCAAAGCTTTGGAACCTTTCTTCAATGTGACAGCCTCACAATTCATTCTTGGCCAGCAGATTCCTTTAACATTGTGGTTGTCCAGTTGTGCTTGGTGTCTCTATGGCCTCTTTAAATGAGTTGTCATTCAACTGAACTGACTTTATTAGTGCTATGATTTATAATATCTCCTTCACCTATAGAAGCATTTATTCAAGGAAAGCAATGACTGACATGGACAACACCAATTTATATGCTTACATTTCAATCATTGCACCGATCGTTTGCATTAATCCTACAATAATCTTTGAAGGACCTCAGTTGCTTCAGCATGGCTTCAATGATGCAATAGCAAAAGTCAGTTTAAATAAGTTCATCACATATCTATTCTGGGTGGGCATGTTTTATCACCTCTTTAATCAGGTTGCAACAAACACCTTAGAAAGAGTGGCTCCTCTCACACATGCAGTCGAAAATGTGATGAAGTGAATCTTTGTTATCGACTTCTCAATCATAGTCTTTGAAAACAAAATCTCAACTCAAACTAGAAAACTTCTCCTTTTGGCCAGCCAAATCCGTAAACTACCAGATGGATCCTTCTTCTGCAATTTCTAACGGACTTCCATACAATTTCAACAAGACCCCCCTGTTGATATTTCTTACCCAGATTCTTCTATTGGCCTCTTCAATACCTAATGCAGGGTTTCCTTCTTCCTGAAATTCCCAGTAGGATCTCCTTCCTGCTAGATCTTCTTGTAGTCTGCCCTGCCAGATCTCCTTGCCAAATCTTCACGTTTCTGCAACAAAAACTCATTATGTGATTGCAGGGGCTCTCCCGTTTTCCTTCCAAGAAACTGTTCTCCTTGGAATCTTGAACCTCCCTACTGCAGGCCTTCTTCTGCATGCATCCTCTCCCTATAGTAGCAATAGCAGGATCTCCTCGTGATCCCATAAGCAAAAAGCTGTAGCAAGCAACAACCAATCCTCTCCACATTCTTCACGCCCTCTGTCTGATCTATTCCTCTTGTCCGGATCTTTTTCTGCTGCAGGATCTCAATCGATTCTCTGCCCACATCCTTTTTGGCTAATCTGCAAACCCTCCTCTAGAGCTCCCCTTGTTCTTCCGAGCACCAAACTTCTCCCTGCATGAGCTCCTTTGATCAAATTCTGTAGCTTGAATCTTCTTAGCAACAAACCTTCCTCCACTAGAAATTATTCCCTACTGACATCCGGACCTATCCCTTGATGGCTTTTCCTGTCACAGAAAATCCCTCTTGCGGCCTTTCCTATCGCCAAAACTTCCCACGGCCTTTCCTGCCACCAGAACTTCCTGCGGACATATCTGCTACCTACTGGACCTTCGGGCTTACTTCTACAGCTGGTTCTATCCATTGTATCCTTTCCCACCGTTGGACCTCCCTCATGCAGCTTTTCTCACCGTTGGATCTACCTCAACAATTTTTTCTCTGCAGATTTTGGCCAGATCTTTCCAAGGAAAGCACTGTCATTTCCTGCAGCATTATTTCAGCCTTCTCCGAGCACTACAGCTTTCCTGAGCACTGACGTTGGCCCTCTGCAGCTTTCCTGCAACCTCCCTACAGCCTCCTTGCAGCTTTCCTGCAACCTTTTTGCAGCTTTCCTGCATCTCTCCTGCAACATTATTGCAGCATTCTTGTTGTTTTCATGCAATTGTCAGTCAACCAGTGAATTACAAATTCATCAATGTCTCAAAATTGAGCTTAGCCCTCGTCGAGGCCACTCTCAGGCTTCTGAGCTCTTAGGCTTCGGCACTCTCAGGCTTAAGCGCTCTCAGGCTTAGACACTCTTAGGCTTCAACATTCTCAGCTTCGACACTTACAATTTGCGTACTGTTGGAGTTTTTTGGCAAATCGATGCTACTTGTCCAGCCAACATACCGCAACCGGTGTTTTCAAATTCAAGTTGAATATAGTTTTCAACTATGTTCAACTTGAGGGGAAATGTTGAAAGATCTCAAAACTAATGATTATATTCCATATTTTTTATAACTCTATAACTAGAGGGTTATAAATTATATGAGAGATCTTGGGAATCTCTATTTATTTCTCTCATTAATTAGAGAGATTAGTTGTCTCTTATATTTGTTATTATTCATTTTCTTTTCTATTGTATTCTGTTTTTATTGTTTTCCTTACCAGCAAGTCTTGTAATATGTATTTATACCCCTATTTGCATCAATAAAATCAAGTATTCTGCATTATTCTAAATTTCAACAAAATATGATGCCAGCTGATGTACTTGAAGCATCTCATGTCCACGAGTTTATTGAAAAACATATTCTTGGCCAACATGAAAGCACGCGTCCCATTCCATCCCCACGGGACCCCACCTTTGCCCATTTTCCTTCCCATAAGAGTATTAAAGCTCATTAATATTTTGTCTAATAGAATATATTTGGTAGAGTTGAATATTAGATCAAAATGATTTGAATTCTCGCAATATTGAATTTAACTGTGTCGTTAATGGATATTGCTAGCAGTTTGCTTAGACTGAGAAATTTAGTAAAACGAACTTAATGTTTTAAACATATCTATCAAAAGTATAAAATGAACAACTACTATCTCTAAGAAGGAATGAATTTTAGAGCATTGTCCATCTTAGAACAACATTGGCCATCATCGACACCCACTATCGCAACCATCAAATGCTAGTCATTGACTAAAGAATGTATTAATTGAACGCTGATTTTCATAATGTAGGAGGAGTTCGAGCAGCCCTGGGAGAGGCACTTGGCCACTCTGACCCAGACTTCCCCCGGCAACAGTGGTAGTCAGTCTATCATTGTGTACTCCGAGTATGAGCTTTGGGCTCAGGTGGCAGGGAGGAAGAAGGGGAGGGATTATGTCTTGGAGAGAAGGGCACAACCTCTGAGGCCGAGTTCTCAAGTGGTCTCGTTCTTAGTTCCCTAAGCTCCTCACAGCAAGACCAAGAGGCTCTTGCCATGCATGTTGTTGCAATGAATGAAGAGATCCGCCAGTTGCCCAAGTAGATGCTAGAAATCCAGCATAACTCTCACGTGATACCTTAGCAGATAGTCGTTGTAAGCAGTCGGTGACATCCGTGACATTCGTGCAGGAGGAGGAGGCAGAGGAGGAGGAGGATGGAGATGATGAATAGTTTTTTTTATGTTTTCTTTTATTTGTAAGTGTTATGTTGAGCATTTGTTGTGAAATTTTTTGGATTAATTTTACTATTCTTATTTGGGACGATTGGTGATAGTATTTTCCATTTATTAATGATAATATTTAGAAATTTAATCTGTGAGATAGATATGCTCAATGTGGAATGTATTTTTTTTATATGTTGTGAAAATGTAAATGGTATTCTAAATTTTTTTTCTATGTTATAGGTTTGTGTCGAATTTGTGCTTTTTTTCGGGCTCAAAATCCGACGCTACATCGACAATTTGATTTTGTCATTGTACAATATTCAAATTATTTGAGTCGTAATTGTTCAACGTAAATTGGACGAAAAAACATTACCGACCACCAAATTAACGTCGGAAAAAATTAGGCGTAAATCAAGCGCAAATCCGATGATAATCCTTAAATATCGTCGACTTTGCTTCTGCTTTATGTCTCATATGTCTGACGCAAGTTTGTTTCATTTTTGTAGTGTAGCCAGCCATCAACCAACAACCTTTGACACCTAATTTTGGTTATCATCCAATGTAGATGGTTACAGTCACCACAGCTTGACCGTTGTTCATTGACATGCATTGATACACACATCATGCATTGTCTGATGCTGGCTATTAATTGATTTTGACCTTTATAATTAACATTACCTTGCACTATCATCAAGCAATATTAATGCAAGCCAATCTTCAACATTCATCACTCAACATCACTCAACGCTTGTGTTTTAAGTTGCCTTATCTCCCCTCATATCTAAAGATGCTAATTACCATCATACATCTCTAGACATCTGACATTCATCATTAGTTGCCATCTACCAACCTTTAAGGACTAATTTCCAACATCCTAAATTCATCTTTCATGTCATTTAGCCCATCAATCATCATCATTTTATGACAATTTTGACACCAAAAGACTCCTCATAGTACATCATCACAATCATCTGTTTGATTCTTATATTTTACATTATATTAGCATTTATCTAATCATAAAGAATGGTGTAATTTGTGATTTTCATTGCATGTTCATATGATAGTTTCATATAAATCAGATCATCTAAATATGTCGCCTCGGTCTATTTTTGTGTGTATGTCATGGCTTTCACTTTGCTTAGTTGAATCATAAGTTGGTCATGTTCATTTCGAGCTCGGGACAAGCTACAAAAATAAGTTTATGTTTGGCTTGCTTAAAATTTTTAGTCTTTACACTTGATTTGCACTTGGCTTGTTTGTATTAATTAAAAAGCTAAAAATTCAAATGAGTACTTAATTTTTCATATAAAATTAGTAAACAAGCTAAAAATTTAAATGAGTGTTTGATTTTTTTATATAAAATTATTAATAAATAATTTTACGAATCAAAATAAATAAGCAATTGAATAGATTTCAATTAGCATATCTAATTAGCTAATATCTAATAATAAAATAATTTGTAAGTTATTAGTATTTTTAAAATCAACCAACATAAATCATTACTTACAAATTTGTTCATTGAAATTAAAAAAATAAAAATTCTTTAAATTTATGTGTATAATGTTCTCAAATTATAATATATTATTGTTAAATATATTATTAAATAAATTCTAATTAATCAAATTTTATTTAAATAATATATCTTAAAACAGAACAAAAAACGAGTTTGTTCATAAATATTAACAATCTAGTTGGACTATATTTAAATTTTGTTCATTTAAGCTCCAAATTCTTAAGAAAAATTCAAACTTCTTTATTTACTAATTTGAATAAACATGATAGAGTATTAATTAAGTCGATTTCAAGCTGTTCACCAAGTACATTAGTTCATTCACAACTCTATGCAATACTATAACAACAAACACTATAATTTCGGCACACCAACAACTAAATTTCCTAGAATGCCTAAGAAAACCAAGACATGAGAGTTTCAACATAATTCTTTCCATGTTGGCATTGTTATCCAACAACGTGCTTTTCTTACTTGTGCCATTACAACTCCCCTTGAACATCTGATCTCTGCTTTTTCCATCAATTCTTAGCAGTTTGTTCACTCTTTCATCTTGACACGTTATCTGACGGCTGCGATTTCGCCCATGTGTTCAAACTTTAGACCTAAAAATTATAAGAATAAATTATAATAATAACAATAATTATTATTATTATTATAAAAATGTTGAGTTATTTACATATCTAACTCCTACATTTCAATTTTTGCCTATCAGCCACATTATTTATGAATGGAAAGTTCTATTTCACGCTTTCAAACTTAAAATTAAAATATTTTATGAAGAAATTAAGTGATATAAATATAAATAAGGAAACTTTAAGAGAGTTACAGATGTAAGTAATGTAACTACAGAGGAATTGGATGGCGTGCATGTAAATGCCCCAAAAAATAAAAATTAAAAAGAAAACTCTACCTTAACTCGCCTTAATCACGCCTCCCTCTGCTATAAATTTCGCAACTTGGCTTCCTCTCAGCACACCACCATCTTCTAAAAAACAAAGATGAAGGCAAGTCTCACCCTTCTCTGCTTCATCTCCGCTCTTCTGCTGAGCTATGCTCCGTCCAGCACGTCTCAAACCTGCGACCCAACTCAGCTAAGCTCCTGTGCCAGTCCTATTTTAAACGGCACTCCGCCGGACGCCACCTGCTGCTCCAGTCTCAAGAGCCAGCGGCCTTGCCTGTGCCAGTACCTGAATATCCCAGCTCTTAGTGCATATATTAACTCTCCAAATGCCCGCAAAGTAGCCAGATACTGCAGAGTGCCTATTCCTAGCTGCTGATCTCTCTGCCATGTGAGTTGGGATCCAAATTAATATCAGCTTAATTTGGCGTTTCAGTGCTATGAATCGAACTTGTCTGCTATGTTGGATTACTGTAATAAAGTGGATGCTATGCCATGCGCAGGACATATTATGGTCCTGAGCGTCGTTGTGTTTTAGTAAAACTCTATTATTCTTATGTCAGTTTGAATGTTCATATATTTTCTTAGTGGAGAAAATATTATGTCTGTCCGACTCCTAAAATTATTGCATGTATAAGAGTTAGTGAAGAATTAAGTATGAATTGATGGTATTGAAGTGATATTAAACTGAATAACACTCAATTATTATCTTAATATGACTCGATATTATTAATGTGCACATACGAATACCATACGTAATATTACCGAGGGGTATGCTGGTCCAATTGTCCGGATCTAATAGAAGAGGATTAAAGCTGAATAATCGAGTTGGATTTGTGTGCAAGCGGGATAAGGTTGAATAACCGTACTGTTTCTACGAGCAATTAAAATAGAATATACGCATGTAATAACTGAAGGAGGGAGACAAATGATTGATATTAAGCGGTTTATACAAGCTTTAGGGGAATAAAACGCAAAAAATAAGTTAATTACATATGTACACTTGCAATTTTGCACTTTATAAAGCTAGCGTCCTTTTTAATTCTCTTTTAATTCTGGATCAAACATCAAAGTTCTATAAAATTCCGACCCATACTTTTTTATTTTTTTTATTCAAATTCTAATGATCTAATAGTGGTACGCGTAAATGGGCTGATTTATGTTATAGGAGAAATTGTTTTTGGCTCAATATTTTAGTAAGTAATTTTAGTTTAAGGAAGAGGATTTTGCAGTTGTAATAAATTTGCATTGATTTGTAAGAAATTTTTTGATTCGAGAGATGATAAGGTTCTTTATTATACGGTAACAAATTATCTTATAAAATAAAATTAAAAAGAGAATTTAACAATTACGGGCTACTTGAAATCACTTTTACTTTAATTTTTCTATTTCTTATTTTTATTTTTATTGTTTATATTTTGATATGAAATAAAATATATTTGATATGTTTGATTAAGATATAGTTATTTTTGTACTGAAATCATCTAAAATTTTATATGAGTGTTTATATATATATATATATATATATATATATTTTTTTAATTTTTAGAAAAAAAATAAGAACATGTTAAAAATACATTAAAAAATAAGTTTTTAAAAATAAAGAAAATAAATAAAAACAAAAGTCAAAAAATAAAATTGATCTCAAACAAACCTTTAACATCTTAGAAGTAACTTCTTTATTTTTCTTAGTCTCAAGTTTAGTTTAGCAAAGATAACCTCAGTCCAACATTATTTTTTTCAAGATAACAGTTAGCTCTTATAGATATAAAGGCAAGAAAAAAATAAAAGTTAACCCTCATCTGTGCTCCACAAACACATTTCCTAAATAAGTACTAAATTAAAACGCACTTTCCTGATGGATCGAAATGTTGATAGGAGGACGAAAAGGCCTTTCAAGTCTTACTGTTATGCGAAAACAGTGATGAAATGAAGAAATTTACATAAAAATAATCAAACACAAAAGATTTATGTGATTTGATGTGATGTTAATTCGCCTACATTCATGAGGAGAAAAAAAAACGGTTTGGGGTTACAATTCACACTTTCTATAATATATGTATCTGTTATAACTCCTAAGTCTCTTTTATAGAGGAGAACTAAAGCATACAGGTAAATAAAACCAAAAAACAAAATTATCTGTAATTATAAAAAAAGTTATAAATACAACAATCTCCACCGAACCTTTTACTTTCAGATAAGTGTGAGATAATCAAATGAGTTATAAACTCCAATTCAACTTAACCAAGATGGTTGCCTGCGTACCCCCTTCCTGAAGGGATTAAGCCTCACGTAGTTCTTCAAAATCTTAGACTAGGCAAATCAGTTCAAAGCCCAGCTGTTCACCGAAATTCTTGAAATATGTGTACTTCTTGACTGATAGTACCATTGTGAGCATGCCCGCTTTTGTATATATCTTTTTTAACAAAAGTTATCATCATTGATCAAGTCCTGAACAAAGTGATACCTCACATCAATGTGATTGGTACTAGCATAATGAACTGTGTTTGTGGTAAAAAAATATTGCACTCAGACTGACAAAAAAGATCGTCAAAGACTTTAGATCAACTCCCAAGTCATCCAATGGGCCCTGCATCTCTATTGTTTCTTCATCACCTCTGTGGCAGGCATGTACTCAATCTCTATAGTACACAATGCAACAGTAGTTTGAAGAACCAACCTCCAACTAACTAGACCTCCTACTAACGTGAATAAATAGCCAGTAGTAGATCTCTGTCTATCCATATCACCTACATGATCTCAATCGGTGTAGCCTACACATAAATTCATAATAGATAACTGCCTCCCAAACACCAAGCCAATATCAATTGTACCATTTAGATACTTCAGAATACTCTTTACAACCTGTCGTATTTTCTTTCTGGATCATGCATAAATCTGATGGCAACACCAACATAAGGGTATTGTGAAGAGTATTCTGAACTGATCAAAATTTTTATACCACTTTCATAATGACTTCTTCAAAGTATACAAAAATTTGTCCAATTTGTAAAAAAAGTTGTTTAATGGTTCAAATCCAGGCGACTGCAACATGTAGATCTCCTCTTATAATTCTCTGTGTAGGAATGTTGTCTTAACATCGAGAAGTTCCAAGACAAGACTGTATTATGTACAAGTGCTAACATAACACAGATGCAAAATGTTGATCTTCTTTTACGCAAAGCCTTTCATCACGAATCTTGTCTTGTACTGCACATAAGCTCCATAAGATCCTTTCTTCTTTGCATAACCATTTGTACCTTATGGATTTTCTTTCTGTAGGAAGCTTCAACAACCTCCACGTATCATTCTTCCAAAGAGACTCCATCTCCTCATCCATTGCCGCCCTTTATTAATCACATATTGTACTTTCCACCACTTATTTATAACGACAAAGAATTTCTACCTCTGTGGCTAAAAGTACAAATGCAATGTGATCCTTCAACTAAGCTCGTTTTGGGATATTTTGAAGCTTGATTCTGCTCCTAACAAAAGATTCCTATGCAGGATTTCATCTTCATCGTCTTCTTCTACCTCCTCCTAATCATTATCAACAGATAGCCCCTAAGATTCAACTGAATCAAATATAATCTGAGTTGGAGTCGCTAAACTCTATAGAAAAAATAGAGTTACATCAAACTTCAACTTTCGTTGTATATGTGGTCCCAGTAAAACTCTCCACAAGTATTGAGTCTCAATTTTTCAACAAAGTTTGCCTCGTCGAATGTAAAACTCCTGTTAATGACAACCTTCCTTTCTGACTGATCATACCGCTTGAAGTCATTGATTCAATGTCTGAAGCCAATAAAGATTGCTTTCATTGCTAGTGGTTTTAGCTTATCATTCTGCATGTGGTGGTAAGATGAACGCCCAAACACTCTAATGTGCTCATAATCTATAACAAAGAGTTCTGACCATATATCCTTTAGGGTTTTTTTCTCAAAAACTGCAAAAAGCATATGGATCACCAAGTGACAGACATATTCTATGATCTTGGCCTAATAGATAATATCCAACCCAACATTGAATAACATACACTAAACTTTATTCACCAATTTTTTATTAATATTCTCTATTACCTCGTTTTGTTGTGGTATCTCTCGAACAGTGAAGTGGTGCTCTATTCTAGCTCTCTGCACTCTTGCAAGAACACTTCTGAAGTGTAATCACCCTCATTGTATGATCAGATACATTGAATTAATCTTTTTACTTTTTTTGTGTCTCAATCTACTTCTTCTATGTAATGAATACCTTCATCACTTCACTTTTGTGCTTCATGGTGCCCAAACATATTTAAAATAATCATCAATAAAAGTGACAAAGTATCTCCACCCTCCGAATGATGTTCTCTTCATCAAGCCCCAAATATATGTGCTAACATGTTTTTAAATATCTTTTGTATTGTGGATGATAGTCCTAAAAGATACTCGAATCTTCTTAACAAATATATAATATTCACAGAAATCAAGTTTGCAAGTGCTCCCTCTTTTGATCAATCATTTCTTCACCAAAAACTAAAGTAAAGCCTCTCCAACATAAGCTAGT
>JXCR01050398.1:0-11041 GCA_002079205.1 Phalaenopsis hybrid cultivar | reverse complement strand
TGGTGGCAGCAGAGGAGGGCTGGTGGCAGCTTGGGGAAGATGCAGAATGCAGAGCCAACAATGGAGGGTTGGGCAGTAGGTTTGCTTGTATAACAATGAGTTGTAGGGCTGGAGAGTAGGCTTAGAGGGGTTGGAAAACAGGCTTGGAGGTTGTTGGAGAACAGGTGGGTCGGCTGGAAGGTGGGCTGGAGGAGATTGTGGATGGGTCGGAGTGGCCGGTGGCTAAGGGGAGGAGAAGGGAAGGTGCAGGGGAGATGAAAAGGGATGCACATCACCACCTCAGAGTAGGATAGAGCCGGAGCACCACCACCTCCTGGAATATTGCCCTATGAAAGGGAGAAGTAATCCACATAGGAAATCTGACGGCAAACACAGCAAGAACTAGCACTAAACTTAGAAAAACGATCATATAAATAGACTTGGCTAGGTGGGAAACAAGAAAGGAAGGATGACGTGAAAAGGAGGAGAAAAATTTTGGTGGCAATGCCGTCTTCCCCCAAATGTTGCTCGATTCTGATGGGAGACGTGAAAGGAAAGCCTCCTTGTGTAGTCTGTTGCTGCTTGCCTCTTTGGATGGTTTGACCAGGCTCCTTGAATTAGCCCATATGCGAGCTGGTTCAATCGACTGGCATTGTTTCACACATCCATGCGGGAAACATCTGCACCCGCATCGGTCTGGTCGGGGGAGCTTTGATCTCATTTATCGAAGCTTTTGGTTCCTTTTCTCTAACCCTAGCGACACCTGGGTCCCACTGTCGGTTGCATTGTTGACCATCACATCGAAGAAGTCGGCACCACTCGCGCGCCCATATCCCTATCGATCCACTCTCCTAAGACTATAGCCCATGCCTGCACTATTGGATCCTCCCAAGCTAACCTACGGTCGGGCTAGTCAGATGCGCCATGAGAGTAGCCCGCATTTTCCTGTCCGGTGGTGGAGTTGGTGGTACGGTGTTGCCTGTGAGGTATCGACATCCTCTTTAACATAGCTGTCCTGTGTCTGGAGTCTGTGCCTCATCTTGTGTCGTCACTAGAACTAGCGCTACTGACGCCGCTCTGCTGGTAAGGGTTCCTATGATCTCAAGCTCTGTTGAATGAAGTATAATGATGCGCTTCTCCTCCTTGGTAAATGAGTATGTGTTTCTAAATCCATCGTGCTGAGTCATCTGGTCAAACTGCCACGGTCGTCCCAACGGAATGTGACAAACATTTATAGGAACCACGTCATACCACACCTGGTCCTGTAGTTGGCCCCCAATCGAAAACTCTACCGAACACCTCCGATCGATGTCTACTCGATTCTCCTTTAGCCAAATCAGTGAGTACGACTTGGAATGCCTCTGCTTCATAAGTCCAATTTATCTACCATCTGAGTCAATGCCACATCCTTGCTGCTCCCACCGTCAATGATAAGACTGCATACTTGTCTGTTTACAGTGCAGCGGGTGTAGAAAATATTATGACGAAGCCACTGCAGATCCCTCCTGTCAATATCAACCTGTAGGACACGTTGGGCTACGAGTGCCTCTCCATCATCTGGGGGGAAGATGTATCTCACGCTGGTCCTCAATTGTCTCCTCGATAACCTCCTCCTCGGCGCCCTAGTTTGTAAGTTTGACTACTTTGCTCGTGGGACAACTGGCGGCGATGTAACCGTGTTCGTTGCATCTGTAATACTTCCTGACCTACACAATGTTGGATGAGCTACTCTTCTCTTGCTTCTTCCCACTTGGATCTACAGTGTCACTCCCTTGCCCGAGCCTATCAGTGTCCTCTGAGGTACTTTTGTTGGTCGTAATTGCAAGAGACTATTTGCCCTACGATTGCTGCCTAAAGGATGACTGTTTCCTGCTTACTTATGTGCCTCTCTATCTTCAGGGCTAGTGCTGAACATTTCTAAGTGATGAATAAGGTTGCAGTTTTACCACATCGCTCATAGCTGGTTTTAAGCCCCAAAGATAGCGTGCTACGGTGTCCTCCTAGGGCTCGACCATATCACACCTTACTGCAATTGATCAAACTGCTTCGTGAACTCTTCTACTGATAGATCCCTCCGCTGCAGGTGGTGAAGTCTGAGAAATATATCCTAACAGTAATGAGGTGGGAGGTATTTCCTTTGCATCGCCTTTTTCATCTTCTCCCACCTGGTAATTTTCTCACCTTTCTCTCTTTTCCTCTACCTCTATGAGTTCTCCCACCACAAAAAAAACACCATTCTTCAGCTTGATAGCCATTAATTTGACCCACCTATCATCTGACGCATCTTTTTACTCGAAGATTCGCTTAACAACCTGTAACCAATCAATGAAATTCATAGGATCTATACCTCCCTCTAACTTTGGCAGATCTACCTTGATGTCGAAGTTTCCGTGGCCTCCAAATGTTATCTCCTCTATGTGATCCTTTCTCTGGGGTGATTTAGATGTCACTCTCTAGGCCTCCTTTGATACTGGATTTTGAAACGCCGTGACCTATCTTCTTCGTTGCTGAAATTATCCCTACGGAAGGGATTTAGATCCTCATCTCTTTCTTNCCTCCAAATGTTATCTCCTCTATGTGATCCTTTCTCTGGGGTGATTTAGATGTCACTCTCTAGGCCTCCTTTAATACTGGATTTTGAAACGTCGTGACCTATCTTCTCCGTTGCTGAAATTATCCCTACGGAAGGGATTTAGATCCTCATCTCTTTCTCCTCTTTGACCATCCAGATCTCAGTGGAAGGGAACTTCTTCTTGTGTTATTTTTTCAATCTCTGCAAGCCTTTGTTGAAGGCGACGGAGCTCCTGCCTTTCTCTTCCCGGGTAGGCTCAGACATGTATCTTCTGGGTGGCATGGTTAGGGATTAAGGAATAAGAAAGAAAAATTTTGGTTGGGTTAGTGTTTGGGTTGTGGAAAGGACATTTGGTGGTAGGAAATAAAGTTTTTTGTTTATGACGGATGCTAGGAAACCTTAGAATAGGATAGGGCTAGACTAGCTTTGATACCGAAACTAGTAGGATAAACAGTGGGAAACACAAAAACAAACTTTTATTAATGTAGAGAGAGAGTTTCAGCACAGCACAGCGAAAATAACACAAGCATAAACAACACAAGCCAACACCTCTACGGTGTATCCCAAGGGCGGTGGAGGTCGGCTAAGTCGATCGAGGTGGTGGCAGCAAAAGAAGGCTGGCAGCAGCAAGGAAAGATGAAGAACTGTCAGACCAACAATGATGGAGGGGTTGGACAACAGGTGGGTTGGCTGGAAGGTGGGATGGAGGCGGTTGGTGAAGGATCGATGTGACCGGCGGCTAAGGGGAGGAGAAGGGAAGGTGTAGGGGAGATGAAAAGGGAGGATACATCACCACCTAGGAGTAGAATACAACTGGAGTTTCACCACCTCCTCGGTATAGCCCTAAGAAAGGGAGAAGTAATCCACACAGGAAGTCTTAAAGAAAATACAACAAGCACTAGCCCTAAACTCAGAAAAACAAGCATATAAATAGACATAGCTAGGTGAGAAATAAGAAAGAAAAGACGACGAGAAAGGAGGAGAAAAGGGCCGGCGACAATGCCGCCTTCCCCCAAATGTCGCTCGATCCGGGCGGGAGACGTGAAAGGAAAGCCGCCTAGTACCGTCTGATGCCGCTCACCCCTTTGGATGGTTGGACCGGGCTCCCTGAACCGGTCCCTATGCTAGCCGGTTGAACCTGCTGGCGTTGTTTCCTGCGTCCGTGCGGAAAACACCCTCACCCCACGCATGTTCTCCCGCTCATTTGACATTTCATCATTTGAAAAATACAAAATTTCCACATTTCCAAAAATTTATACCCTTCTTTTCATACATTTTGAAGAATTGTATCTTGTATATAGGCTTTTGTCTCACTTTGCTTGTAATTCACACTGAAGTAGAATAGTTGTGGGATCTTGTAAGGTTTTTTTTAAGCAAAATTTTTTTATGATCAATCTATGACAAGATTACAACACTAATCAATTGAAGAAAATTGCCAGTGTTAAATGTTAAGTCTAAAAGTACCTTAAAGGATGCTAGAAAGCAGTGAAATATGAGTCATCTTTTCGAAAAGAACCACGATAGTCCTCATTTGAAGTGTCTTGCTTGAAGTATAGTAAACCTTATTGAGTTATGATATAATTTCTTTCTATTCTTACATCTTTTAGCATACATATTTTATTCTTTTTGTGTTTTGTACTATAAATAATAACATCAAAGCCAATAGACTGAAAATCTATATGCAGATGCAGAACCAATCACCTCCATTGGGCTAACATCCATGGAAAGTTTTGAATCTAAGATTTAAAGTTGTTTTAAAGTTTCGTGTACAAGCTTGATCAAAAGTAGTTGAAATTGTAATTATTAAGTTAGAAGGCTACTTTTGGTTAATAGAATCTTCCCACTATTTTGGTTGCTATGTGATTTCAGCAGTTCTGCACGTCTCGGAACATCCTCTGAAGTTTGGCTAAAAAATTTACAAGAATAATAATATGAGTGAATGCCTTCAAAATTACCTTCTACAAGTATTTTTGATTTGTGTAACTAATAAAAGTTTTGTCGTCAAAGGGGATAGTAACGCCAGTTTCAACTTAGAGCCTATCTATTGATGAATTGCATCCATTTTAAATGATTAATGAAAATTTTAATCTAGAGAAGACAGTGGATTGGTTAAATTAGTGAATCTAGAGTCAAGAAAAAGTAAAAATTGGAGCAGCAGAAGGTTTCTTAAATCAGTCAAAATGAATTTCACCACTTCAGCATTTGCTTTGGAAAACCATCCACATAGTATGATTTTCTTGTGAAGGGTCTTGAATTAGTAGTTTCTATGGATAATATGAAATAATATCACGAGAATTAGTTAGGCTCAACTAAAAAATCTTCAATCAATCTTAAATTAAACATGAATCTTTGAAAAATTTCAATATTGGGATGACCTTTAGGAAAACTTGTCGGCAATGGTGAAAGAAAAAAAAAATCCAACTAAAAAAATCTCATAAAAAAAAATATCAGTGCAAGTTTATTGAGATAGGTGGAGGACAGTTTGTGATGTGGTGAAAGACCTAGCTGAAAATATATTTGGATTTGAGAGGAGGAAGCAACCAAAAGACTGAAAACATTACCCTCTCTAACAACCTCCACCAAAAGATGGAGATCACAGTTAGGAGATTCCAGAAGTCATTATTCTATGTGCTGGAGTAGCAATAAGGGAATCATTACTTCACGGGAACATGCAAGGACAGGCTGGTATAATAGATGGAATTGATGCTGTGGGATGATCTTGATCTAGAGAAATTGTAGTTGCATGATGTCTGGCATGAGATGTCGAAAAATAGTTATCAGACAGTGAGGGAAAGAGGAACTACATTGAAGTTGTAAGGGCACCACTCTAGACACTGAGGCTGGAGGCAACATAAGCACTCCAAACACTGTCATTAGAAGGCACTGATGCTAAGAATTAAGATCATGATGTTGAATGTGAGGACGTATGCCCAATCAATCGGCAACATATTGTGAGACTTGTGAGTAAGCTCTATGTGAGGGCGAGAAGAAGAGAATTCCTTGGTGAATTTTAAATTTTAATATGGTACATGGATGTTAATTAATTGGCTTATTCAAAGAGTGGTGATGTGATTGGTCAAAGCTTGAAAATAAAATTGGTCAAGTGATACCATTCTAGGGCTTGTAAAAGGTGTTCGGAAAGTAGATTTAGCGGGGAGGTAGCTGTTGAGTGGCAAGGGAATGATAATATGTGAATTTGATGACGTTCGAGTTGGGATTGGCGTCAATCAACGACTTTCTGACTGAATGCAACAAACAAAACTCCGAATCGGCGACGTTCGGGCGGCGTGGAGGTTCCACTACCTGTTCCTAAGCAAGATACAAACACACCACGTGAAAAAGGAAATGACACATCCCCCTGAAGGGCGTAAAAGAGAGAACATCTTCCAACCACAATAATAATATCATAAGTCTCCCTAAACTAGGTTTCATATACGATATATATGCTAAGTATTTTACTAAACCATAATTAAAAGAAAAAAAGGAGGTATTGAGGCATTAAAGATAAAAGAAATCCAACCAAATTTGATAACAGAGTGAAAGATCCTGTATGATTTTCTTCACGAGGCAAGACTTGTTCTTGACCCATATTGTGATTGCTGGAAGGCTCAAACCAATGGTTTTACGAGATTGATTCCGTACTTGCGGAATCCCACAAATACTTGCAGGATATGGGAGAAGCTCCCGTGTCATTCTCCCCGACTAGGAGGGACCTCACCCTCTTCTCCGAGGTTTCTTGAATTGATCTACAATAATCATGTAAGTCATGGTCTTGTTGTGTTTGAGACAACTTGCAATAAAATCTATCATCATGCTCATTCTAAACGACTCTGAAACACACTCATTACAAAAACTGTCGTAATAAAATAAGTAGGCATTTTTTTCACACAATTAAAGTTGGAACTGTAATTCTCACGAACCAAGCATTGAGCCCATAAAAATGTAGCATGCTTCTCTCACATCTCGTACTTGGTTAAGCACATCCAATAAATAAGTCTTTATGGAGGAACAAACTCTGGAATGAAATTTATGACATGTTGGGCCACTCTCAGTGCCAATGAACTGAGAGGTAAATTTTTTGTTAGGATCTTTGACAACTCCCTTAACTGGGTCAATCCATTTTCTGGCATCGGCTCCTCAGACTTATTACCATCTGGAATGATCAATGTTAATCTAGCTGGAGTCTTTCTCACAGGCTCAACTTGAATCACTAACATTTGTTACTCGATTGAAAGTTGAGACTCCTATATGTTGTCTTCATCCTCTTAGGTATCACTCTATTTCTTCATTTGCTTCCTGCTCAGTGTAAGCGACTACCCTTCAGTTTGGGTAATAAGATGCCATGTGGCCAAAATTGTGACACTTGAATCATTTATTGACAGGGATGGATTTGAGAGTATTATCAATCTCCACCTTTTCTCCATTATGTGTGATTGGGTTGGCTTGGGTGCTCCACTAGGTGCACCTTTGCTGCTTGATCCGATGGCTGAACTTTGTTTGTAGGGTGGTGTGGATTTGATACTATTGTGTTCTCTATCCACCTTCAGGGCTAGGGTATGGACATCCTATAATATCTAAGAGGATTGTAATTGTATCACGTTGCCAATAAATGATCTCAATCCTCCCACATATCGAGCTATGATGTTTTTCTCAAGCTCTACTAGCCCACCCTTCAACATAAGTTGTTGAACTTATCTGTGTACTCTACTGAAAGATCTTGTTGCTTCAAATGATGCAGTTTCAAGAACATTTCCTGTCTATGACAAACTAGTAGGCATTTGCACTTCATCTCTCATTTCTTCTTGGGCCAGATAGTGATTTTGTTTTTCCCTTCTTGCCATTGAAGACTTCTAAGTTCTCCTACTACAAAGATGCACTCTTCTTTAACATAATGGGGGTAACTTTATCCTTTTGTCCAATGAAACATTCTTGTACTCAAAGATTCATTCTAGTGCTTGGAGCCACTTAATGAATTTGTCTGGATTCATGCGACCTTGAAACTCTGACAACTCNAGATTCATTCTAGTGCTTGGAGCCACTTAATGAATTTGTCTGGATTCATGCGACCTTGAAACTCTGACAACTTGATATTCACTCCAAAATCTTGACTTCTATGATATTGCTTGCCAAATCGTTGTGCGAATTCACCAAATTGTCTCTTCTCAAAGGCGACAAGTTTCTATTACATTTGAAGTATTTTTTGTTGTATATCTGCTATAGTATGATCCTAGACACCTNGACAAGTTTCTATTACATTTGAAGTATTTTTTGTTGTATATCTGCTATAGTATGATCCTAGACACCTTTTTTGTAGATTTCTTCTAGGTGGCATCGTGTTCTTCTTCTCGATCAAAGTTTTGACAAGTGTAGGTTCCTAGATAAAAAGTTGGTGGAAGCTTAGGGATTGGTGGTAGGTGTCGAGGTGAATTTTTGGTGGAGGTATTAAGATTAAGTTTTGAAAATTTTGGGTTAGGGCTATTAATTGTGGCAAGAATGAATAGGGTATGGTAAGGATTATTATTATTATTTTTTGAAATTTTAGATTTCGGGTAAGAAAGATAAATCCCTAAATTAGGATTTTTTGGAAATCATACTATTTTAGGGCTCTTATAAGGTATTAGGAAAGCAGATCTAATGTGTAGGTGGTTGTGGAGTGGCAAATGAATGATAATAAGTGAGTTTGATGCGTCCTGATGGCGATCGATGTCGATTGACTACTGTCACGATTGAATACAACAAAGAAGACTCTGAATTGATGACGTTTGGGTTTTCATCACCTGTTCCTGAGCAAGATACAAACATAACACTTATAAATGAAAGGATATAACGCATAAAACAAAGAACAACATCTCCTAAACACAATAATAATGGAAAAAATCCCCTAAACTAGGTTCCACATACAACATCTATACTAAAAATTTGACTAAACCTTAATTAAAAGAAAAATGAAAGGAAATAAGTCATAAAAAGTAAAATAAATGCATCCAAATCTGATAAAAGATCCAAAGATGACGTAAGATATCCTTCACGGAGCAGGATTCGCGCCCAGCCTCATTCCGCTATCGCAAGAACTTAGAAATCTGCATCTACAATTGCAGAATCCCGCATGTTACTGGATACGAGAGAAGCTTCTGTGCCACCGAGAGCAACAAGAAGTAAAATACAAGAGGATAACTTTGACGATCTACCAGAGATCTTCAATTGGTGAAGGAGAGCCATCAAACCGCTCAATGCTTAAGGATCCCTGAACTTTCAAGTGGAGATGAAAAAGACAAAAGTCTTCAACAGTTGCAAGTAATCAAACAATGAATTTTTTCCCTTCAATATTAATCTATGATTACATTGCACCTATATAGAGAAATGCAAAATAAACCCTAAATTACTCCCTAAGGAGTGGACGACCAACATTAAAAAGGAAGGTTTATTGCTATTACATCATACAAATTTCATTTCCATTCAGGGGAGCTGACAATAGCTTAAGTAGGAAAGATGCTGATATTATAATAAATTACTAATCGACTTCTAATGAGGGAGAATCATTAATGCTGGATGGATATTGGTTCTTTATTTAACATATGTTAAATAATATTAGATGGAGGGGCTGACCATTTACATTGAGGTTGCCCAAGAACTTTTTTGAGTGTTATTGGAATTTGAACTACCATAGTTATGAACTAATCGTATGACATTAATGCTGATAAGATGCTTTTGTACTAGATCTAACACTTTCTCGATTTCAATAGGTTGATCAATATCACATAAATTCGATTCAATGGTTTTGTTATTGATGTGAACTCAACATGTTTTTAGAATTAGTTGAGAATCAATCTTTGTCACAAGAGGTGTTTGGATCTATGTTCTCTCTCTTGTTTTATAGCCTCTTGGTATAAAAAATCATTTTCTTACCGTGTATGGATTACGAAGGGTGATGGCTAGATGTTTGTTATCTTTTAGTAACTCCATTTTGTTATGATGTGTGAACAAATGTGCTATGATGAATATTCAATTGGTGAAACAATCAAGGACTAAGGGTAGAGTGGTAACATACGCCCATTGGCTATTCGAAGTACTTGAATTTTAGCTTAGAACTTAGTTTCCTCCTCCTTGATGCAAATTTTAAAATATAATTTTTTACGTTAGATTTATCATTTATTAGGAACAATCACGGAAATCTTGAGTGATCATTAATAAAAATAATGCACCATTTAGAATTGCTGATATTATTGACCCTAGTTGGCTCTTAGATGTCATTATGGATTAGGGAAAAAAGAATGGGTTGGTTTGTATTAGTGACTAGATAAAGAGTTGTGAATTTGTTTGGATAACCAACAAAGTTTACATTGATAAGATTTATAGCTTTGTTTAATAAGGTAGGAAATTATTTTATTTATATTTAAAAGTTTTTTATGACCTTGCTAATGATGCCATAACATGATGACGTTCTCATTACTGATGCTTGAAGATGAAACTACATACACCTTTTTAATGATTGCGGCTCACTTTTTTCTTTTCTTCGGAGGTAGAGACCAACAACTATCTTTTTACTACCAGTATTCTTCCCCAAATCTAAGACCTGAAATCCTTTTAAGTTTGGTAGGTAATTAGTGACACAATTAAAATTCTTTGTAAATTTACTGATGGAAAGAAGGTTACAAATCAATTTTGCAAAATGAAGCATAGATTTCAGGATAAGGTACCTTGAAACTATTAAAATAAAATGCCAATAATAATAGAGTGGTATCCATTCATATTTTGAACATTGAGGTTTCTAGAGCATGGTTAATACTCGTGAAAGATGTAGCATCTCCAGTCAGTTAAATGTGTCTGGGTCGTCAATCCAAGATTTGCTTTTGTAGATTTAACCTAAGAGAGCTTATATGGTTACATTTTTTAGTATCATAATCTGAATTCACAACAAATTTAGCGGTCGAAAGAGTTTAATTGATATTTTAGTGGTTGTTGAAGAAATTTTTGAAGGAATTTAATTTATTCTTGATACCGGAGGAAAAACCAAATCACCATGAAAAACACAATTATTATTACTAAATTCAAAAGAGTACACACGAGACTCTTACGAACATGAAATAAATGACTTTACATGTAAACAGTAAACAACAATAATGAAGGCAAAAATAAGACTAAGGAAATAACACATGACAGAAACAATTCTCTCTAGATGACGACCAGTCGGGAGGACAGAAGTTGAGCATCGACCATACTGCATCGGGTTGGTTGCGGCTTTGGAGGTGGTAAACTGGCGGCTGGAAGTCAGGGCAACAGGTAGGGGTGTCTCTGATAGTCTAGACAACAACCAAAAGGGGGATGGCGTGGCCTGGACAGATGCTGGAATGCTGGGCAACAACATGAGAAAGGATGGTGTGAACTGGACAACAGATGGATTGTTGGGCAGCAACCTGAAGAGGGATGGCAGGGTGTGGACAACAACAAAGAGGATAATTTGTTGCTGCTGGAAACAATGCAAGAGGGGGT
>JXCR01050397.1:426185-479738 GCA_002079205.1 Phalaenopsis hybrid cultivar | reverse complement strand
AGAATCAGTTGTGACAACATGCAAGCAATTTCATTAAAAAAAATCATAAGAGCCAAACTTATATGATACTGACATTTATTTAAGCAAATCCAACCAAAATTAACACAGTATAAGAAACCCGACATCCAGAACAAAAAAAATTCACACTAAAAATATTCAGTTTTTACCTTGCGGGCAATTTTCTTGAAAATTGCCTCACTAAAATGTGGAAGTTGTAAGAACGCGGCTATTCCTTCCGAATTCGCCCCACCTGCTTTTCTTGCACTAAGTGGAACAGCCTGCGCTAAATAATAATACAGTGTGAGGAGTATCTTTGCATGCTCCGTCAAATATTAATTTTAGCAATTTCAAGAAAAAAGCGCATACACTTATTGTACATGCATGTTTGAGATTTTAAACGGTACTTAAGATTTCAAATATGAAGTTATCCATGAGTCCAATGTTAAATTTGTGAGCATTCTGAAAAGGAAGTTAACTGGCGGAGCTAATACTTGATCAAGAAAACAGCATTTGATAAAACTATTCAAGCATACCATAAGTTTTTGTCTTATACCTAAATTAGAGATTAAAAAATAAATACTATGCTTTGAAAGTTGAAACAGTTGGTCATCGTTCAACATAAATTTTAAAATTAGTAAACAATAGATAGTATCTTTCAGCAAAAATAAGGGTCATTTAGCTGCATATCACTCAATTCTTATGTATTTACATATCAAACCCCTAACTTTGATTTTTTACATTTATACCACCCAAATCCTTTTATATAACATAAAAAATACAACTATTTCAAATTTTAAAAAGTGAAATACGAGTTGTTAAGCATAGGTAAGGTGGCATATATGAAAAAAATTAAGGTTTAGGTATTAGATATGTAATACTTAGGAATTGAGTGATTTGTGTGTAAATCTTCCAAGTTAAATTTCGACCGTAGATATTTTCAAAACTTAACTGGTACAACGAACTACATGAAGGAGTGGAGTGCATAACCTGAACAATACTTTGTGAAAGCTCAACCACCCCAATCGCAGGTCTTAACCATCCATGCCCCAGGGGATTGCGGGGTAGAACAGCTATCTGAAAGCAAACAATATGTGATGAGTACATATAGAAATTAAATGTGAAATAAAATGGCACAGGAAATTAAAATAAAACATAAAGATATATAAGATACCAAATGTCGTCAAAATAAGTAAATGCACCTACATCAACTAGCAATAGGTGGTACCAAACCAATACAGATTAACCATACGTTCGGAGGCATGATTTGCATGGCTATGTTATAGAAAAATAAGGCTTCCATTTGTTAAATCAAAGTGCTGAGATAGACATATAAGCACCGCATGCATGTTTAAGATATGTCAAAAGCCAAATGACGATTCAAAAATCAACTAAAGATGATTAACACAATCTTAAAGAATTAACCATAGTTTCAACACAATCAAAACATTCAACATTTTCCTACCTCCCATCATTCAGCATCAAAAAAATATCCATTGAGAAAATAAATACAGAATACTAGGTTTTAAGATCTACTTTTCATCCACCTCTATCTCTCACACTCTACAAAAGAACATGCCTACTTGTTGCTTATTTAACGCAACATTCTAAACCAAAACAATCAGCATTGAAGAATGCAATTCTAATGCACCATAATGAAGAATTTAAAAACAACTAGCTTGATTTTTACAGTAAAAAATGTTACAGAACAAAAATTATATAAATGTAGAACGCTCATAAATAACAGATGCCCTCCAAGCTTTGTGTTTTATATGCATCATCACCGAGAAACATTCACCGTTCCTCACTTGTGGCATTGATGCCCCCCTGTGTATCCAAAACACAGCGATTGATTTCTTTCAATCAAAATACAGTCTGGGGAATATCATTGAAAGTGAAAGGATGAGCACCAAAATAAGCATCCAATGATTTCACAAATGTTCCCATATAAGGGATTATATTTTGAACTACGTTAAATGCATATCTCTTACTAATGTCCAGAAGAATCAATATAATAATTGAAACATAAAAGTTAATGTAATCCAAAATTGTAAAATTAGTGANGAGCACGATAAGCCCCAAATTGAAGAGCATAATAGATGTTAAATAATGAATAAGGTGAGAAATAAAAAAAAAAGGTAAGTAGAAGAAGAAAAACTTAAATTATTGTGATTTCTCCTTTCTCAGCATTTGGTGCTCAAACCATGGCCACCAAACTTCAACTTTCTGCCTCTTTCCTAATCTATGTCTTCTCTCTGAAACCAAAGAAAATGGATTTAATAAACCATATACTATATTACCTCTCTATCTTCCCAATTCAATCCTCTCATGCAGCCCACATTAGAGTGCCCCACTCTCCTGTAGCTCAATACCACAATTCACTTCAGCAGTTATGTTCTCCTAAGAACTTTTCAAGGGATGTAAACTATAACGTAGTCATGCAAGGAACAACTTCTAAAGAAAGANGAGCACGATAAGCCCCAAATTGAAGAGCATAATAGATGTTAAATAATGAATAAGGTGAGAAATAAAAAAAAAGGAAGTAGAAGAAGAAAAGCTTAAATTATTGTGATTTCTCCTTTCTCAGCATTTGGTGCTCAAACCATTGCCACCAAACTTCCAACTTTCTGCCTCTTTCCTAATCTCTGTCTTCTCTCTGAAACCAAAGAAAATGGATTTAATAAACCATATACTATATTACCTCTCTATCTTGCCAATTCAATCCTCCATGCAGCCCACATTAGAGTGCCCCACTCTCCTGTAGCTCAATACCACAATTCACTTTAGCAGTTATGTTCTCCTAAGAACTTTTCAAGGGATGTAAATTATAACGTAGTCATGCAAGGAACAACTTCTAAAGAAAGGAAATATATGTAGGCATTCTAACCTAATTTCTTTAATAAGGTATATCATAATAAAATAGAATAAATTATGTAATCAATTTATAAGCCCATTATAAGAAAAATTTGAGAAATTTATCTGTTTTTTTATCATTGATGAAAGATCCAAAAAAGTTTGAAAATTCTTTAATTCATCTTTCACTATGACAAGTATATATTCATTCATGGTTCAATCTTTCATCAAAGATTATCCAATAATAATAATAATAATAAAACAATGAACAAGCCATCTTCGATTTAATATTGGATTATGATCGAGCTATCTGCAATCAAGGTTCGGTCATTATTAAATCATTGTTCAAAGAAGATTCAAATCCTTAGAAATTATGCTTAATGATCACTATTATTTATTAATGGTGGTTCAAAGTCTGTACATTGTATTCAATCCTAAAGAACATTACTAACATTTAAAGAGGATGAATGAAGAGAGGCTGACACATTCACCCATCGAACCCTCATGCTCTACAATCATTGAAAACAAAGATGGTGCTAGGAAGAACAATCAAAGAGCTCATATGATCAAAAAGTTGCATAACCATTCTGCAAGGGTTCTATCAATTAGTTAAATAGCAAAGGCATTTCAATCCAAAATGAACTTGTAGGCATGTTTTAATTAACATTTTTCTCAAATTTCGCTATTATGGAGCATATGAAGCCAATTTTCCCTTTATAAATTTATTATATAATTTTAAATATTTTATAATATAAATGTCTTCAATAAGAGAATCAGGGTAGAACATCTTAACCTGTATTTTTCCGAAATAATTCATTGTGTGACATCGAAGCAATTTATATCCTTTGACACAATGGCTTGATCATTGTTTGAATACTGTTCAATCAATTCTATCGAATCATCCTCTAGCCATCTTTGATGAAGATCAAATAATGATCAATCCAAGTTCGTAAATGAATCTATCATGATCGAAGATAATTCAATCATTGATAAGATATGATTTCATCATTGCTTGATCTTTAAACAAACCATCTTTGATTAATGATCAAATGATGATTGAAGAAAAATTTCTCATTATCAATGATTAAACAAAACGGGTTTGATCATTGAAGGAAGAAGATTCGAACATTATTTAACCATTGGTTGAACAATAATAGAGCAAACATATTCATCTTCGATCATGATCAAACCATCTTCGATCGAAATTCTATCATTATTCAATCCTCAATCAATTTTGATCCTATTTCAAACATGATTCACTTCTTGTTGAGAAATAGTTTGAGCATGCTTTGTCATTATTATCTCTTTTGAAATTGACTAATTTGATATACATATATTTGATCAAATCATATCAGTGGAGATGTCATGGTGCTCGGGTAACATTGAAGGTTTAGAGCTTGATTGATAGTGTGAAAAGACAAACATGAGCGAGCTCACTATTTGTTTGTATTTGGCTCGTTCAAATATTTCATTGTTTGAATTCAGCTCATGCTAGAAATTTTACATTAATATGGTGCTCCAAGTCATTCTTATAAATTGTAAAGTATTCATTTAGCTTGCTAAGGCTCAAATTGGCTTGAATTAAAAAAACACACGCACACACAACTGTTAGGAAAAAAAATGCACAAATTTTTCGAAATGAATATGTAACAAATTTTAAATACTAATTAGTACTGNACATTATTTAACCATTGGTTGAACAATAATAGAGCAAACATATTCATCTTCGATCATGATCAAACCATCTTCAATCGAAATTCTATCATTATTAAATCCTCAATCAATTTCGATCCTATTTCGAACATAATTCACTTCTTGTTGAGAAATAGTTTGAGCATGCTTTGTCATTATTATCTCTTTTGAAATTCACTAATTTGAAGTTTATACATATATTTGATCAAATCATATCAGTGGAGATGTCATGGTGCTCGGGTAACATTGAAGGTTTAGAGCTTGATTGATAGTGTGAAAAGACAAACATGAGCGAGCTCACTATTTGTTTGTATTTGGCTCGTTCGAATATTTCATTGTTTGAATTCAGCTCATGCTAGAAATTTTACATTAATATGGTGCTCAAGTCATTCATATAAATTGTAAAGTATTCATTTAGCTTGCTAAGGCTCAAATTGGCTTGAATTAAAAAACACACACGCACACACACACAACTGTTAGGAAAAAAAAAATGCACAAATTTTTCGAAATGAATATGTAACAAATTTTAAATACTAATTAGTACTAATAATTTATTATTAAAATAAGAATCTCCAACTCAAATTGTACAGCAAGAGAAATGACTTCAGTACAATTTATTCAATAAAACACAATAGTAATAATTATAAATAGTACAAAATTTGAAGCAAACATGTAGATCTAAAGTAAAATGAACTTGACTATAAAAACAAATATGCGCATCATAGACATGACTATTTCAAACAATATAGCAGTTAAACTGATGAAAAAAGATTAGCACATCTTATCTCAATAAAATTTTACTTAAGTAAAAAACAAAAAATGGTGGAAAAGTAGAAAGAAACCTACAGATTTTTCAAAATATTAATTCTTCTATTTTAGCAAAATTAAACCCTAGCAAATTAAAAGCAATAACAACAACAACAACAAGTTTTCATCCTACTAAGTGGGGTCGGCTACATGAATCTTTCTCCATTGCGTCCTATAGAGTGTCATATTTTCATTAATTCTAATAGATTAAGATCATTTTTTACGCAATTTGCCCAAGTTACTTTAGGTTTACCGTTGTCTTTCTTAACATAAGCTGGAGCTAAAACATCTACTCTCCTAACAAGATCAACAGATGGTCGGCGTTTAGTGTGACCAAATCATCTAAGCGACTCTCTTTAATCTTGTCTGCCAATGGAGCTACACTAACCCTATCACGGATATATTCATTAAGCATTTTGTTTTTAAGTATCAAGTCACTCATCCACCTAAGCATTCTCATCTCAGCAACACTTAACTTTGTTTTGCGCTTCTCATTTAAAGGCCAACATTATGTTCCATAGAGCATTGCAGGTCTCACCAACATCTTATAAAATTTTCCTTTCAGTATGAACGGTACTTTTCTATCACACAATAGGCCTCGATGGATTCCTCCACTTCAACCAACCAACTTGAATTCTACTAATAACATCATCATCTATATCACCATCACTTTGAACTATAAACCCGAGGTATCTAAAATGATCACACCTTTTAATGATTAGATCACCCATAGTAACAACTCTGCCACTATAACTACTACTACTAAAATTACATTCCATATATTCAATTTTGGATCTACTCAAATAAAGGCCTTTAGAATCTAAATGTAGACCTCTATTATTCAAGGTTTTTCCTGAACTCTTCTAGCCTTATCCACAAGAAAGATATCATCAACGGAAAGCATGCACCAAGATACATCCTCCTGTAAATGTCCGGAAAGATCATTCATAACTGAAGCAAAAAGATACGGGCTTAAAGCCAATCTTTGATGTAATTCAATTGAAATAGGAAAATACTTGGTCAATCATCCTGCAGTTCAAACATAAGTAACAGCTCTGGTATAAATATCCTTAAGAACTTGAATATAAGTCATATCAAAACATTTTTTCTCTAGAACTCTCCAAAGAACTTCTCTTGGAACCTTATCGTAAGCTTTTTCTAAAACAATAAAAATCATATGCAGATCCTCCTTAATCTCCCTGTACTTCTCCATCAAACCTCTCAATAAATGTATAGCTTCTACAGGAAAATTTCCTAGCATAAATCCAAACTGACTATGAGAAATCTTTGTATCACGTCTTAACTTATGTCCAGTTACCCTCTTTCATAATTTTAAAGTATGACACTGTCGGCCAATTTTTGAAAATAAAATTTTTAATTTGAATTTAATAAATAACATAATTTTAATTTTGAAAATAATACTGTTTATTTTGGAGAACAAAGAGACCAGATAGGTTTAATATATATAATAGTTTAGATAGTTGAGTACGATGCCACAAATTATATATCATCTCGAAATATAAGTGTATCACTTGTTAGTAGGCTTAACTATTTAAACTTAAAAGCTTATTACTCTATTTTGGTTTGAGAATTTTATACCAGACAATTCTCTTATCTAATAGACAGACTAGACATGGTTTAGATTAATCTGAGTTCTTAACTCCCTATGTTAGGAAGTGTCTATAGTTAATTACATTTTAAGCAACCGAAGTCACCTAAGAAAACTCTCGATTAAAAATGAGATTTCGTCTTAAGGAAATTCAACGTTTAGGTTTCCACAATTGCTTATAGGAAATTCAAATGGGAATGGCTCGATGTGCAACAGTTATTTTTGGAACCCAAAGAAGTGAATAGTAGATGTCGAAGATACCAAAGAAACTTTAGTGACACCCTAAACTAACCTATGGTTTGACTTTATATCTTTGAAAGGGAAGATACTTGATGCTTTAATCCTATAGTTTATTTAGAATTTAGGACTTACATTTACACGATATCTGATCGTGCAAATAGCCTAAGAAAATAGGAGGATTTACGCAATACCAAACGAATAACCTTGAAATTCTAAAAAAAAGTTTATGACTTGTATCATATGATATACAACTATACCAAAACTTAAAAGATAGCGTGAGAATTTATATCATGTTGGACGAACAGCATCTAAGTCCTAAGAGTGTGTGTTGTTTAATACAATGAAACGTTTTGTTGAAGACCATCCTGCTCTTCATGTTGTTATAGTCCCAATCGTTGCACGGGGTTGCCACCACTTGATTGTGTCGCCATCTCGTTCCGAAAGAAAAGGAGAGAAGAGGAAAGACATCTTAAACAACTTATTACAGATATTTAATGTGTTCTCGTACAATGTGTTTTGAATCGGTGTTTGTTGTTGTAAAAAATAATTAAAAAAAGAGGAAAATTTTAATTATGTTAAGCGACACCGGTCAGGTTCCCACGATTCTGTAGTCTCGACATCACTGTTAATTTTGAATTTACTTAGTCTAAATAAGTTGTTAAACTCGTTTAAACCAGAGAATTCTCGTTAGCAACCATAAGTTACCTCATCTGAGGAATTCTCGTAAATCCAAAAATGTGTATTAATATTATGTTATTATTAGTTTATTGAAGTTTAAAAACATTATTTGTAGTTTTGAAAATGTTTTGTTATTGAATTTTGAAAGGTGTTCAAATAAAAAAGTGTATTTTAGTTATGTGTTATAGAATTACAGTCCTAAAGATATGCCCGTTGTTTGCTACCCTAAAATTATATAAAAATATGTCATAAAAACAGTAAAGAGTGGCAGCAGTAATAGTAATGCAGGTATGAACAAATATGTACAGTAAAGTACGGTAAAAGAGAAAAAGTAAGTACGTACATGCCGCCTCTGATGATGCTTCAAAACAAATTATAGTTGTATAGTACAGTTGCATGTATAAAAGAAAAGGGTAAAACAAACATTTTTAAAAAAAAAAATATGGAAACATGAGCATTTATATTTTCATAAAAAAAATGTCAAGTGATGGGCATATGGAAAATCCAAATAGAGTATAAGAATTTAAGTTGGGAATTGGCTCAGTTATAGACTTTTCATCCGTCATAATCCCACAGACAACTGAGGCATCAAAGTCTATATACCAATATTGAATAGCAGCTACTAGCAAAGCACTCTAAGGTTGGGCAACTTCGAATCCCTATCAGCTGATTAACAAGTGAACATGTAAAAGATAAAAATCCTCAACCTTATGTATCATATGTATGTAATATTCATGTATGTGATGTTTTTGTAGCATTATAATTTCTAGATTTTTAGTAACTGGCGTTATAAAGAAGAGGTTCACAAGTCCTTCAAAGCTAGGGTTAAAGCTACCAACAATCTAATAAAGTGAGAAGGGCAATTACTAATTAAATATTGATTTAAAAGTTTCGGCTATATAAGCATGAGTATAGTGCCNCAACCTTATGTATCATATGTATGTAATATTCATGTATGTGATGTTTTTGTAGCATTATAATTTCTAGATTTTCAGTGACTGGCGTTATAAATAAGAGGTTCACAAGTCTTTCAAAGCTAAGGTTAAAGCTACCAACAATCTAATAAAGTAAGAAGAATTAAATATTGGTTTAAAAGTTTCGGCTATATAAGCATGAGTATAGTGTTATGCATCATTGCCCTTAACCCTCCTACTTTCCAACTTATAGGCTTATTCGATAATCCATATGCTTATCCAATACTTTAGGCAATTTATCACCAATACCATAAAAAAAGATAAATTTCCAGAATTTCCAAGAAGGAGAAATAGCCTATTTAACCGGCGGCTCCTCCACATACGTACTATTCCCATCATACCTTAAACAACTTAAAGGAAACAAGTGCATATTCCAACTCCAAGGTTAAACAAGAGTTTGAATTATATAAGCAAATAATNTCGATAATCCATATGCTTATCCAATACTTTAGGCAATTTATCACCAATACCATAAAAAAAGATAAATTTCCATAATTTCCAAGAAAGAGAAATAGCCTATTTAACCGGGGGCTCTTCCACATACGTACTATTCCCATCATACCTTAAACAACTTAAAAGGAAACAAGTGCATATTCCAACTCCATGGTTAAACAAGAGTTTGAATTATATAAGCAAATAACAATAATAATAATAACNACCATCAAATTTTAGCAGAAATTGAGGTAACGCAATCCCCATTTCAAGCCCCTGAATGAAAAAAAAGATAATCCCATACTATTAGCTTTCATAATGCAGAAACTACCCCTTCGTTAAGTGAATTTATAAAAAACAGTCCAGCACATTACCTGCCTACCATCTGGGTGACCGTACTTTTCATAGTTTTCACGTGAAACAGGATCAGTCAAAGCCTGGTATGCCTTAGAGATAAATTCTACAAAATATTTGTGCGCCTCTGGAAAATGAAGAGTAAAAACTAGTTAGATGAGACAAGCAATTATCGTTCACATCGCAGATGATCAAAAGCATGACAGAGTGCACAGAAATCACACCTGGATCAGGGTTTTTATCCGGGTGATATAAAATGGAGAGTTTTCTATATGCCTTCTTTATTTCTGAATCTGATGCTCCTGGTTCTAACCCAAGAATGCTAAAAGGTTCAAATGGTTGGCTCTATTAAACACAAGAGGAAGATAGTTCAATAATCAGATTCAGGGGATTTTGAAATGATACAATACTGAAATAAGACTGTATTTTAGAATGACAGCACCCATACGATATTCAACTGAATAATATACTAGTATAAGTTGCTTCCAATTGCTAGAAAACTAAACTAAAGGCATCAGAATACAAATAAAGATAGAAGCATTTCCAATGACAGCACAGTTTATTTCCTCAAAGAAAATTTTTCAAAAGTTATTACTATTGATGCAGCAACTACAACAACAACAAGCCTTTATCCCACTAAGTAAGGTCAGCTAAATGAATCATTCTTCTCCATTGTGTCCTAATGAGTGTCATATTTTCATTTAATTCTAATAAAATGAGATCATTTTTTATACAACATGCCCAAGTCTATTTCTATCTCTACCTTACTTAACATAAGTTGAATCTAAAATATCTACTCTCCTAACCAGGTCATCGGATGGTCTATATTTAATGTCACCAAACAATCTAAGGCGACTCTCTCTAATCTTGTCTGCATGTCTTAATAGTGCAATTATTGTAGTAAAATCTTAAGCTACCAAAATTCTGACTATGCTAAGTAATGCTAGGGACAAATTTAATTACCCAAGTAGGAAGGGAAAGAAGCAGGGGAAAGTGTCATTTCCATCACTTTTTCTAGTTTTGTTAGAAAGTGGCAGCACGAAACTCTCACTTTCGAGAAGTTTCTGTTTTCTTACTTGTTTTTTCTACAAATAAAGAGCAGCAGCCCACTCCTATGGATATGTGCTGATTCATTAAAAGACTTTCTCCTCATCTTGTTAGTAAAGATAAACTTAAGGTCGGATATGCCACATCTTTATAGACTGAAAATGAAATTAGATGTACAAGACCTTCTCGGTCTCTTAGAAGTAAAAGAGAAACGAACAAAACAAAGAAAGAAAAAATGGGACCAAAAGTTTTAAGCTAGCAAACTAAAAGCTAATGTAATATACCTCACGGCTTGTAATCTTGATGTAATAAACTAGAATCACCATAATCACCCAGAGCAACAGAATTGTCAGATTACTGCAAGTAGAGAAGTTTGAGATCTGCACAAAGAAGAACAAAGTTTAAGAACTTTCTTGGTAACAGCACAGCAGTACTAGTTGAGTTATAATATAGTCTTCTTCTTTTACCCGTTTTAATATGGATCTTCTGTACTTCCCAGAACGTGAACATACAGAGCATTGGCAATGAATGGTTTTCGTTTTTCTTGTTACAAAGCGGGATAATCTAACTATTGTGTAGGGTACTACAGAAAGAGCCATCATAGTAAGGATAAATATGGGGAAAAGTGAACCATTCTCCTCAGTCGTTGCCATTACTCCCTTCTGCAGATGAAAAGAAGCATAGTGAATGAAATATAAAGGAGTAAAGATTTACAATCTCATGTAAAAGGATAAAAAAATGAAAATGAAAATAATTAATCATTCAAAATTTAAAACCATGTTACTACAGAAAAAAAAAATGAATGTAAAAAATTCTTTATTTTTTTCTATCACGATTTCTTAGAAAGGTACGAAACCATCAAATCCATAAGCAAAAAGAAAATAACACACATAAACCAGCAACCCACAATTTATATATGTTGACCTTCACGACACAAAGAAGGCAGAGGTAAGGAGACAGCCCAATTAACAAGTACAAATCTCAGATTAGAATGAGAAGAAATTCCCAATAATAAAACTACTGATCAGAGCTTAATTATAGGGAGTAAAACTTCCGCATCGACTCAAATAAGATTTAATGAAGAAAAGAATCAATCTAAGCATTACTCAATCAAATTAGCCAAAAAAAAATAATAAAACTCTATTATTTTTAACATTATTGTTCCCCTTTCAATTTGTTGATGAACACGATAAGCCCCAAATTGAAGAGCATAATAGATGTTAAATAATGAATAAGGTGAGAAATCAAAAAAAAAAAGGAAGTAGGAGAAGAAAAGCATAAATTATTGTGCTTTCTCCTTTCTCAGCATTTGGTGCTCAAACCATTGCCACCAAACTTCAACTTTCTGCCTCTTTCCTAATCTATGTCTTCTCTCTGAAACCAAAGAAAATGGATTTAATAAACCATATACTATATTACCTCTCTATCTTGCCAATTCAATCCTCTCATGCAGCCCACATTAGAGTGCCCCACTCTCCTGTAGCTCAATACCACAATTCACTTCAGCAATTATGTTCTCCTAAGAACTTTTCAAGGGATGTAAATTATAACGTAGTCATGCAAGGAACAACTTCTAAAGAAAGGAAATATATGTAGGCATTCTAACCTAATTTCTTTAATAAGGTATATCATAATAAAATAGAATAAATTATGTAATCAATTTATAAGCCCATTATAAACAAAATTTGAGAAATTTATCTATTTTTTTATAATTGATGAAAGATCCAAAAAAGTTTGAAAATTCTTTAATTCATCTTTCACTATGAAAAGTATATATTCATTCATGGTTCAATCTTTCATCAAAGATTATCCAATAATAATAATAATAATAAAACAATGAACAAGCCATCTTCGATTCAATATTGGATAATGATCGAGCTATCTTCAATCAAGGTTCGGCCATTATGAAATCATTGTTCAAAGATGATTCAAATCCTTAGAAATAATGCTTAATGATCACTATTATTTATTAATGGTATGGTTCAAAGTGCGTACATTGTATTCAATCCTAAAGAACATTACTAACATTTAAAGACGATGAATGAAGAGAGGCTGACACATTCACCCATCGAACCGTCATGCTCTAAAATCATTGAAAACAAAGATGGTGCTGGGAAGAACAATCAAAGAGTGCATATGATCAAAAAGTTGCATAACCATTCTACAAGGGTTCTATCTATTAGTTAAATAGCAAAGGCATTTCAATCCAAAATGAACTTTTAGGCATGTTTTAATTAACATTTTTTCTCAAATTTCGCTACTATGGAGCATATGAAGCCAATTTCCCTTTATAAATTTATTATATAATTTTAAATATTTTATAATATAAATGTCTTCTATAAGAGAATCAGGGTAGAACATCTTGACCTTTATTTTTCCGAAATAATTCATAGTGTAACATCGAAGCAATTTATATCCTTTGACACAATGGCTTGATCATTGTTTGAATAATGTTCAATCAATTCTATCGAATCATCCTCTAGCCATCTTTGATGAAGATTGAATAATGATCAATCCAAGTTCATAAATGAATATATCATGATCGAAGATAATTCAATCATTGATAAGATATGATTTCATCATTATTTGATCTTTAAACAAACCATCTTTGATTAATGATCAAATGATGATTGAAGATAAATTTCTCATTATCAATGATTAAACAAAACGGGTTTGATCATTGAAGGAAGAAGATTCAAACATTATTTAACCATTGGTTGAACAGTAATAGAGCAAACATATTCATCTTCGATCATGATCAAACCACCTTCGATCAAAATTCAATCATTATTCAATCCTCAATCAATTTTGATCTTATTTCGAACATAATTCACTCCTTGTTGAGAAATAATTTGAGCATGCTTTATCATTATTATCTCTTTTGAAATTGACTAATTTGAAGTTTATACATATATTTGATCCAATTATATCAATGGAGATGTCATGGTGCTCGGGTAACATTGAAGGTTGAGAGCTTGATTGATAGTGTGAAAAGACAAACATGAGCGAGCTCACTATTTGTTTGTGTTTGGTCGTTCGAATATTTCATTGTTTGAATTCAGCTCAGCTAGAAATTTTACATTAATATGATGCTCCAAGTCTCATTCATATAAATTGTAAAGTATTCATTTAGCTTGCTAAGTCTCAAATTGGCTTGAATTAAAAAAAACACACACACACACGCACACAACTGTTAGGAAAAAAAAAATGCACAAATTTTCCGAAATGAATATGTAACAAATTTTAAATACTAATTAGTACTGATAATTTATTATTTAAATAAGAATCTTCAACTCAAATTGTACAGCAAGAGAAATGACTTCAGTACAATTTATTCAATAAAACACAATAGTAATAATTATAAATGGTACAAATTTTGAATCAAACATGTAGATCTAAAGTAAAATGAAATTGACTATAAAAACAAATATGTGCATCATAGACATGACTATTTCAAACAATATAGCGGTTAAACTGGTGAAAAAAGATTAGCACATCTTATCTCAATAAAATTATAATTAAAAAACAAAAAATCGTGGAAAAGTAGAAAGAAACCTACAGATTTTTCAAAATATTAATTCTTCTATTCTAGCAAAATTAAACCCTAGCAAATTAAAAGTAATAACAACAACAAGTCTTCATCCCACTAAGTGGGGTCGGCTACATGAATCTTTCTCCATTGCGTCCTATAGAGTGCCATATTTTCATTTAATTCTAATAGATTAAGATCATTTTTTATGCATTTTGCCCTAGTCACTTTAGGTCTACCGTTGTCTTTCTTAACATAAGCTGGATCTAAAACATCTACTCTTCTAACAAAATCATCAGATGACGGCGTTTAGTGTGACCAAATCATCTAAGACGACTCTCTCTAATCTTGTCTGCCAATGGAACTACACTAACCCTATCACAGTTATATTCATTAAGCATTATGTCTTTAAGTATCAAGTCACTCATCCACCTAAGCATTCTCATCTCAGCAATACTTAACTTTGTTTTGCGCTTCTCATTTAAAGGCCAACATTCTGTTCCATAGAGCATTGTAGGTCTCACCAACATCTTATAAAATTTTCCTTTCAGTATGAACGGTACTTTTCTATCACACAATAGGCCTCGAAGGATTCCTCCATTTCAACCAACCAACTTGAATTCTACTAATAACATCCTCATCTATATCACCATCACTTTGAACTATAAACCCGAGGTATCTAAAACGTTCACACCTTTTAATGATTAGATCACCCATAGTAACAATTCTGCCACTAGAACTACTACTAAAATTACATTCCATATATTCAATTTTGGATCTACTCAAATGAAGGCCTTTAGAGTCTAATGTAGACCTCTATTATTCAAGTTTTTCCTTAACTCTTCTAGCCTTATCCACAAGAAAGATATCATCAACTAAAAGCATACACCAAGATACATCCTCCTACAAATGTCCGGAAAGATCATTCATAACTGAAGCAAAAAGATACGAGCTTAAAGCCAATCCCTGATGTAATTCAATTGAAATAGGAAAATACTTGGTCAATCATCCTGCAGTTCAAACACAAGTAACAGCTCTAGTATAAATATCCTTAAGAACTTGAATATAAGTCATATCAAAACATTTTTTCTCTAGAACTCTCCAAAGAACTTCTCTTTGAACGTTATCGTAAGCTTTTTCTAAAACAATAAAAATCATATGCAAATCCTCCTTAATCTCCCTGTACTTCTCCATCAAACCTCTCAATAAATGTATAGCTTCCATAGTAAAATTGTCTGGCATAAATCCAAACTGACTATGAGAAATCTTTGTATCACGTCTTAACTTATGTCCAGTTACCCTCTACCATAATTTTAAAGTTTGACACTGTTGGCCAATTTTCTAAAAATTTTTAATTTGAATTTAATATATAACATAATTTTAATTTTGAAAATAATACTCATTATTTTGAAAAACAAAGAGACCAGATAGGTATAATATATCTAATAGTTTAGATAGTTGAGTACGATGCCACAAATTATATATCATCTCGAAATATACAGTCCTAAACATATGTCCGTTGTTTGCTACCCTAAAATTATATAAAAATATGTCAAAAAAACAGTAAATAGTGGCAGCAGTAATAATAATGCAGGTATGAACAAATATGTACAGTAAAGTACGGTAAAAGAGAAAAAGTAAGTACGTATCGGTCGCCTCTGATGATGCTTCAAAACAAATTACAATTGTATAGTACAGTTGCATATATAAAAGAAAAGGGTAAAACAAGCATTTAAATTTTAAATATGGAAACAGGAGCCTTTATATTTTCATTAAAAAAAAAATGTCAAGTGATAGTCATATGGAAAATTTGAATGGAGTATAAGAATTTAAGTTGGGAATTGGCTCAGTTATAGACCTTTCATCCGTCATAATCCCACAGACAACTGAGGCATCGAAGTCTATATACCAAGATTGAATAGAAGCTACCAGCAAAACACTCTAAGGTTGGGCAACTTTGAATCCCTATCAGCTGATTAACAAGTGAACATGTAAAAGATAAAAATCCTCAACCTTATGTATCATATGTATGTAATATTCATGTATGTGATGTTTTTGTAGCATTTTAATTTCTAGATTTTCAATAGCTGGCGTTATAAAGAAGAGATTCACAAGTCCTTCAAAGCTAGGGTTAAAGCTACCAATAATCTAATAAAGTGAGAAGGGCAATTACTAAGTAAATATTGGTTTAAAAGTTTCGGCTATATAAACATGAGTATAGTGTTATGCCTCATTGCCCTTAACCCTCCTACTTTCCAACTTATAGGCTCATTCGATAATCCATATGCTTATCCAATGCTTTAGGCACTTTATCACCAATACCATAAAAAAAGATAAATTCCCAAAATTTCCAAGGAGGAGAAATAGCCTATTTAACCGGCGGCTCCTCCACATTCGTACTATTCCCATCATACCTTAAACAACTTAAAGGAAACCAGTGCATATTCCAACTCCATGGTTAAACAAGAGTTTGAATTGTATAAGCAAATAATAATAATAATAATAATAATAATAATAATAATAATAATAATAATAATAATAATAATGCTTAGTTGTTAAATATGAATACATAGAAGTTAAGTGATATGTAAGCATACAGAATTTAAAAGAAAATCTGTACATATACATTGTAAATAAAGGTGCCACATGTATATCCACAAAAAGATGGAAAACCATCATATATTCCTATTCCAAGTAATATATGTATGTATATAAATTGCAACTGAAACCAATTGAAACCTCGTTTGGGGTCTAAGCATAAGAAAAATGTATTTACATACTGTCATTTAAGTTCTGTTCATGTTAAAAGAAAATTCAGAATATAAGGGAAATTTATTTAAATATATTAATTGCATCTATAATTTCAATATGAACTGTTGTAATCATTTCAATCAACACTATGAATATTAAATAAGCAAGTAGAATATGACCAACACCCTTTGATTCATATAGATATTAAGCAATAATTTACATGGAAATTGTATGGAGTACATGTAAACCCGCTTATATATGAAACAAATTTGTGATAAGGCACTTGTATCAAAGTTGAAAATAGATGCTAATATATACGAACTTGTGTGAATGATGTACACCACATGGCTAAAAGTAATTTTAATCAATAAAACAGTTAGGCTATCAAATAGAAGAAGCCTTCAAATCTATAGTTATTGCAAAATCCCATGTGTTTTCAACAAATATAAACAATCAGTCGATCGTATGAAACTAAACTCCTTTAGATTGTATCGATATTCATCTCAACCTTCAAAATAGACTATAACTTACCCTTCATGTATAACCTTCTTGCCACTACAATTGAAAACTACAAGCATCTATCTAGAACCAATAACTTTCAATAAACATACCATGACTTTTCAGAATAGCTTTCCCCAAAGATAGATTGTTGCTTCCTACCGTTTCATCCCATGAATGTCCAAGGAATTTTACGTATATACCACCCAATACTTAAATATTTAAATGTTTAATTTCTAACTTCATTATTATCCAAATCTCATATACCACACCAAAAGCATTACCATGTCAGCATAAAGTTCACTTTTCATATATAAATAAAGTGGCATGTATGTAAAGAATTGAAGTTTCGACGTTAAATAGTAAATTCAAAGGAATTAAGTGGAATGCATGTAAATCATCCATTAGAGTTATTGAAATATTAGAAACGGTTATCCAATTAACTACNTCCATTAGAGTTATTGAAATATTAGAAGCGGTTATCCAATTAACTACCCCTTTATCAATATCAAAATCCCCATAGAACAAGCTTGGAAATCATGCTTTTAGCATATCTCACAAACTTAAATGTGTAACACTATAGTATTCTATCTTCAAAAATTTCCACTTCTTCTCTTTTTTTTTTCAATGTCAAATCATGAGCAGTTTATAGTATTTCTTAGAAGAGTGAGACCAAAAAAAGTATAACTCATATAGCCGAACCAATACCCATTGTTTAAAGAAACTAAAGAAAAGAGTAAGGAATCCTCTCAACGACAAGGTAGTAGATATAGTTCTAAAACATTAGAATTGCAAGCTATTACGGTACCGTAGAAGAATAAACAATATATTAATGATTTGAGATGCATTTTCATGAACGAATCCATAATCTTCAATTTCTAACCAAATCTAGAATTGCTTATTTGTACTTCGTTATATTCTGAATTTTCATATGACCTCATAGCATGATTCATGAAACACTTTAATTAGAACAAGAAAAGCCAAGAAAGATGTATTTACATATCTCATTTGGTCATATATTTTACAAATAACCATTCAAGCATCCAATTCAACTTATAATACCACTGTTAGCCTGTAAATTTTGATGAATATACATGTACATAAATCAGATTTTAATTATCTGTAAGAAGAGGTTAATCCAAATTGACTAACACATCCCTACTCCATCATACTTTAATGATACCTTTAAGAGAGTATAGTTTATAGTGGTTAAAAAGGACTAAACATTCAACATTTGATGTATACCAAACAAATACCTACTGTATATCAAGAATATGCCAATATCATCATGTTCCAAGGCATACGTGAAATTTAGTATTTCTGTATTTCAGAATAACACNTATAAGGGAAATTTATTTAAATATATTAATTGCATCTATAATTTCAATATGAATTGTTGTAATCATTTCAATCAACACTATGAATATTAAATAAGCAAGTCGAATATGAACAACACCCTTTGATTCATATAGATATTAAGCAATAATTTACATGGAAATTGTATGGAGTACATGTAAACCCACTTATATATGAAACAAATTTGTAATAAGGCACTTGTATCAAAGTTGAAAATAGATGCTAGTATATACAAACTTGTGTGAATGATGTACACCACATGGCTAAAAGTAATTTTAATCAATAAAACAATTAGGCTATCAAATAGAAGAAGCCTTCAAATCTATAGTTATTGCAAAATCCCATGTGTTTTCAACAAACATAAACAATAAGTTGATCATATGGAACTAAACTCCTTTGGATTGTATCGATATTCATCTCAACCTTCAAAATAGACTATAACTTACCCTTCATGTATAACCTTCTTGCCACTACAATTGAAAACTACTAGCATCTATCTAGAACCAATAACTTTCAATAAACATACCATGACTTTCAGAATAGCTTTCCCCAAAGATAGATTTTTGCTTCCTACCGTCTCATCCCATAAATGTTCCAGGAATTTTACGTATATACCAACCAATACTTAAATATTTAAATGTTTAATTTCTAACTTCATTATTATCCAAATCTCATATACCACACCAAAAGCATTACCATGTCAGCATAAAGTTCACTTTTCATATATAAATAAAGTGGCATGTATGTAAAGAATTGAAGTTTCAACGTTAAATAGTAAATTCAAAGGAATTAAGTGGTATGTATGTAAATCATCCATTAGTTATTGAAATATTAGAAGCGGTTATCCAATTAACTATCCCTTTATCAATATCAAAATCCCCATAGAACAAGCTTGGAAATCATGCTTTTAGCATATCTCACAAACTTAAATGTGTAACACTATAGTATTCTATCTTCAACAAATTCCACTTCTTCTCTTTTTTTTTTCAATGTCAAATCATGAACAGTTTATAGTATTTCTTAGAAGAGTGAGACCAAAAAAAGTATAATTCATATAACCGAACCAATACCCATTGTTTAAAGAAACTAAAGATAAGAGTAAGGAATCCTCTCAACGACAAGGTAGTAGATATAGTTTTAAGACATTAGAATTGCAAGCTACTACGCTACCGTAGGAGAATAAACAATATATTAATGATTTGAGATGCATTTTCATGAACGAATCCATAATCTTCAATTTCTAACCAAATCAAGAATTGCTTATTTGTACTTCGTTATATTCTGAATTTTCATATGACCTCACAGCATGATTCATGAAACATTTTAATTAGAACAAGAAAAGCCAAGCAAGATGTATTTACATATCTAATTTGGTCATATATTTTACAAATAACCATTCAAGCATCCAATTCAACTTAAATACCACTGTTAGCCAGTAAATTTTGATGAATATACATGTACATATATCAGATTTTAATTACTTGTAAGAAGAGGTTAATCCAATTGACTAACACATCCCTACTCCATCATACTTTAATGATACCTTTAAGAGAGTATAGTTTATAGTAGTTAAAAAGGACTTAACATTCAAAATTTGATGTATAACAAACAAATACCTACTGTATATCAAGAATATGCCAATATCATCATGTTCCAAGGCATAAGTGAAATTTAATATTTCTGTGTTTCAGAATAACATNATACCTACTGTATATCAAGAATATGCCAATATCATCATGTTCCAAGGCATAAGTGAAATTTAATATTTCTGTATTTTAGAATAACATAGAAAGAAAACAGTGATCTGGTGTTTTAACAGAAGAGCATAACTAATATTAAAACAGAGTAGCTACAGTTTTTACTCCCTCCATTGATAAAACATAAATATAGTGCAATTTCTCTGGTAAACATCCATATTCAAAGACGTATAAGTATAAATAAGAAAGATATGTTGATTCACAGATCTAAGATCTGTAACTTAAAATCCTCCAATTCATGAATTAATACGCATGAAGAAGCTCTTAATAAAAAAAAATGAGGATTGCTTCAATCAAACCTTCATCACTAAATATAAAACTATGAAGAGATCTTTACCTTCAAGTGCTCACGGAATTCAGATCTTCAGATGGTCAAAAAAAGGAGGAAACCGCGAGACAGGGATTCGAAGAAAAACAAAATTCACCAAAAAAAATCGCGCCTAAAATTTCCTCTCAGGAGTATTTATAGCCGGAGAAGCTACCGGCGGTGAGGGGAATAGGCAACCAACGAGGTTTTCGATAGTAGGAAGGTGGCCGGACTCTTCTGGGAGGGAAAATTTCTTACCGGCGAAGCAACCGGCGACGAGAAGAACAGGCGACCAACTNTCCATTGATAAAACATAAATATAGTGCAATTTCTCTGGTAAACATCCATATTCAAAGACGTATAAGTATAAAGAAGAAAGATATGTTGATTCACAGATCTAAGATCTGTAACTTAAACTCCTCTAATTCCTGAATAAATACGCATGAAGAAGCTCTTAATAAAAAAAAATGAGGATTGCTTCAATCAAACCTTCATCACTACATATAAAACTATGAAGAGATCTTTACCTTCAAGTGCTCACGAATTCAGAACTTCAGATGGTCAAAAAAAGGAGGAAACCGCGAGACAGGGATTCGAAGAAAAACAAAATTCACCAAAAAAAAATCGCGCCTAAAATTTCCGGAGAAGCTACCGGTGGTGAAGACTGGCGGTGAGGGGAATAGGCAACCAACTAGGTTTTCGATAGTAGGACGGTGGCCGGACTCCTCTGGGCGGGAAAATTTCTTACCGCCGAAGCAACCGGCGACGAGAAGAAGAGGCGACCAACTAGGGCTTGAGAGGAAGAGACGACCAACTCGCGAGAGCCCGGTTAGGCTTTCGAGGCGTGAGCTGAGGAAGGAAGCGTAAGCTTTTTTTTTTATTATTATTAAGAATTTTTTTTTAATATTATTATTTTATTTAAATTCCTCAATTTGCATACAATAAGATTCTGTCGGAAAGCTACCAATATGAATGTCTTTCTCAAGTAAAATTTGCATTCCGGACGAACATGTGTATTACGTTTTGTCATTTAGGGTCTTCTGGACAAGCTCATCTACGATCAGGTTAATTTAACTCCAATTCACATGCCTCGTGACAAATAAAGTTATTTGGTCTGATCGGAGTCATTTAACGACAAAATTGTTGACTGATCCTCACCTGAGCAAGAACCAAAACCAAACAAATCGCTTCTGGCAGCAAGTCAATTGTCGTACGTCGTGTGGTCCCCTTATAGCTTTCAAATCCCTATAAAAACTTAACTTGAGCTTTAATACTTCGGCTTTAATCGACTCAATCAAATACTAAAGATTTGAAACCGTCCATGTGAAAATACAATGAGCGAAGAAAAGTCTCAAAATTCGAAATAATGTGGTCCTAATCTAGTCCTCTATGAGAGTCAAAAAGAGAATTCTAAGGCTATATCCTAAGCTCTAAGAAGAGAGACAAGGAGAACTCATAAAAATGAGGTCAACAGACACATCAACCCCTAGCAAAGTAGAAGCGAAATGTAGAAATTTAACTTCATCTATGACATTAGTAGATCTGAAAAAAAATCAGTAAATCTCATTCAGAAATTAGTAGATCCAAGAAAATAATATAATTAACCTTAAATCTTAATAAAACTACCACATCTGCAACAAATCAAACTAATTATCACAAGCTACGAGCCATAAAAAAGCAAAACTTAGTACATCTCAGTAAAAGAAGACAAGTAAAACCTAAATCATAAGCCAAAAATAAGTACCGCAATAAAAGGCATTCAACAAAAGTTTTAACAACGCCACAAAAACTTTGATCTAATGAGCATAACTCAGTAGATCAAACTACCTAAGCATCATAAATGAATCTAAAAGAAATATATAAGAGATTAACAAGGTTTCAACTTGGTTTCATGAGGCAAAATTATCACAAGACAATAAGGTGTTGTTTGATAATCGGATTTAAGGAGGATCTACACACTATTCACACTACAATAAAAAGCTATGCAATGATCCTAGATATTTGTAAATCCCCTTTTACCTCTGTTTAGGGGTTGTCTTACAACATATTTAGACCAGGATTCAAGCTGGATTCAGGCTAAATTTTGTCAAACGGTCAACGAACAAAATAAAAGTGTGGATTTGAAAAATCCTACTAAATTCAGATTTCACTAATTTCGATCGAAAATCCTAGATTTACTAAATCCAGTTGTTCGGTGGATTAAGTATAACTGGGAAGAGCGAAGAGGAAGAATGGCACAAACAAGTTCCTTCCTCAATGTTTTTTGGTAGGAGCGGAGCGTAAGGATGAGAGAAATAGGAGTTTTGGTGGTCTTTATAGGTCGGGTAAAGAGGGAAGGGATCAGGAGAGGGGAAGTGATGCATGCGAGTGTTTGCAAGGTCCGTTTGGAGCAGCTTATAAGTGCGAGTGGCGTTTGGGTTTAAAACGTCGTCGTACCGTTTGGTTTGCGCGTTTCGCTAGCTTATCTAAAACCACATTTGGGTTTTTATACTAAACGCAAGCCCGAGGTCTGCCCCCGCACAAGCTGCNTAGGGCTTGAGAGGAAGAGACGACCAACTCGCGAGAGCCCGGTTAGGCTTTCGAGGCGTGAGCTGAGGAAGGGAGAGTAAGCTTCTTTTTTTATTATTATTAACAATTTTTTTTTAATATCATTATTTTATTTAAATTCCTCAATTTGCATACAATAAGATTTTGTCGAAAAAGCTACCAATATGGATGTATTTCTAAAGTAAAATTTACGTTCCGGACGAGTATGTGTGTTACGTTTTGTCATTTAGGGTCTTCTGGACAAGCTCGTCGACGATCATGTTAATTTAACTCAAATTCACATGTCTCGTAACAAATGAAGTTATTTGGTCTGATCGGAGTCGTTTAACGAGAAAATTGTTGACTTATCATCACCTGAGCAACAACCAAAATCAAACAGATCACTTTTGGCAGCAAGTCAATTGTCGTACGTCGTGTGGTCCCCTTATAGCTTTCAAATCCCTATGGAAACTTAACTTGGGCTTTTAATACTTCGGCTTTAATCGACTCAATCAAATACTAAAGACTTGAAACCGTCCATATGAAAATACAATGAGCGAAGAAAAGTTTCAAAATTCAAAATAATGTGGTCCTAATCTAGTCCTCTATGAGAGTCAAAAAGAGAATTCTAAGGCTATATCCTAAGCTCTAAGAAGAGAGACAAGGAGAACTCATAAAAATGAGGTCAACAGACACATCAACCCCTAGCAAAGTAGAAGCGAAATGTAGAAATTTAACTTCATCTATGACATTAGTAGGTCTGAAAAAAAATCAGTAAATCTCATTCAGAAATTAGTAGATCCAAGAAAATAGTATAATTGACCTTAAATCTTAATAGAACTACCACATCAACAAATCAAACTAATTATCACAAGCTACGAGCCATAAAAAGCAAAACTTAGTACATCTCAGTAAAAGAAGACAAGTAAAACCTAAATCATAAGCCAAAAATAAGTACTGCAATAAAAGGTATTCAACAAAAGTTTAACAACGCCACAAAAACTTTGATCTAATGAGCATAACTCAGTAGATCGAACTACTTAAGCATCATAAATGAATCTAAAAGAAATATATAAGAGATTAACAAGGTTTCAACTTGGTTTCTTGAGGCAAAATTATCACAAGACAATAAGGTGTTGTTTGATAATCGGATTTAAGCAGGGTCTACACACTAATCACACTACAATAAAAATCTATGAAATAATCCTAAATATTTGTAAATCCCCTTTTACCTCTGTTTAGGGGTTGTCTTACAATATATTTAGACCAGAATTCAAGTTGGATTGAGGCTAAATTTTGTCAGACGATCAAGAACAAAATAAAATTGTGGATTTGAAAAATCCTACTAAATCCAGATTTCACTAATTTCGGTCGAAAATCCTAGATTTACTAAATCCAGTTGTTCGGTGGATTAAGTATATTCGGGAAGAGCGAAGAGGAAGAATGGTGCAAACAAGCTCCTTCCTCAATGGTTTCTGGTAGGAGCGGAGCGTAAGGATGAGAGAAATAGGAGTTTTGGTGGTCTTTATATGTCGGGTAAAGAGGGAAGGGATCAAGAGAGGGGAAGTGATGCATGCGAGTGTTTGTAAGGTCCGTTTGGAACAGCTTATAAGTGCGAGTGGCGTTTGGGTTTAAAACGTCGTCGTACCATTTGGTTTGCTCGTTTCACTAGCTTATCTGAACCCACGTTTGGGTTTTTATACTAAACGCAAGCCCGCGGTCTGCCCCCGCACAAGCTGTCCCAAACGCACCCTTAATTTTAGATGAGGTAACTCTGATCCTACAGATCCTACAAAATCGTAAATCCTTGATTGAGTAAATCTGATTGATAAGCAGACTTATGTAATTTATAGTCACTAAAGAGAGCAAAGAAGGGTAGGGAGAAGTTAGAGAGTTATCCACATTTCATAACCTTCTTCATTCTTCTTAGCACGTTGCTCGCCTCTGGTCCCTTCAAAGCTTTTTATAGATCATATCGGCTGCTAGGTACCAGCTCAAAGCGAAGGGAAAAGGACACNTTAGATGAGGTAACTCTGATCCTACAGATCCTACAAAATCGTAAATCCTTGATTGAGTAAATCTGATTGATAGGCAGATTTATGCAATTTATAGTCACTAAAGAGAGCAAAGAATTCTTCAGTCTTCTTAGCACGTTGCTCGCCTCTGGTCCCTTCAAAGCTTTTTGTAGATCGTATCGGCTGCTAGGTACCAGCCCAAAGCGAAGGGAAAAGGACAGAGGTTTTCTATGCATTAGGTAGAGGTAGGAGAAGCAGAGACGTTTTATTTGTATTTTTTAATAAATTTGAATTATTAATACTAATTGGTATTAATTAAAATAATGATTTTAATTAATCTTTAACTAATTTTAGTGATTGAGATTAATAAATTCAAAATAAGAAATTGAGAAAATTTTGGTATTTATAATTGAATTTCATTAAGAATATGTTATTTTATGTAAGTTCATTTTTATTAATGTTAATTCAAAAGAGTTTTTTAAATTAATTTAGTATATTCTTAATAAACTCTTAATTAATGCATTATCATATGCTAATTATATTTTCATTTAGGCTAAAAATAAATTAGCTTAACTAAATTAATACTAGTTTATGTAATTAATAGAAATAATTTTTTAATTAACTTATCGTAATACTAAATCAAAATTAAGTGAGATAATGTAATTATTAATTGTAATATTTTCTCTAAATAAATTAGGAGGATTTACTTAGGTGACACGGGAAATCCAGATATTACATGCCAACACCTAAACTTTGCATATTGCTAAACTAACACCCAAAAAAACTTATTTCTCCTCATATATTCGACACTGGACACAAATTTACATCCGGAGCCCAGTGTGCATTTACCACGTGGCATGTGGGCCCCACTCTAATACATTGGTTGTATGAGTTTTATAGAGTAGTGGGGCTTACTTGTCATGTGGCAAGTGTCTATTCCGAATAAGAATTTTGCGTCTGATATCCTGATGTAATAAATTTTGGTTATCATGAGCTCATGAAACCTCGTGATTCGCCTCCTTCGCTCCATTGCTTCATTTGTTGGTCTGCTTGTCCTCAAAGAAGCCTCGATCAATGCTCACATCAGCAAAGGCCCATGTCTATCTGCCTTCCTCCCACCCTCATTCACGCTTCAGGTTTTTCAAATTTTGAAATTCATTTTTCATCCTCGCTTATTAATCATGGATTTTATGAAAGATGGAAATCCATTGCTTCATTTGTTGGTCTCGAAGAGATCTCGTGCACCACTCGTTAAACATTGGAAAGACATTTGTGGTAAGAAATTAGGAGAAATTATTGCATACGGACACCGCATGCATCTCTGCATGTGGTCTCCGATCCTGACCGTAGATNTCTTTTATATGACATTTGAAACAATTTATGATGGCTCTATGAGCACAATCATACTTTAAATGTGTTTTGATGATAACAAATAAAAGGTGGATGATACTAATGTGTTTCTCCTAAGTATTTCAAGAAATATTTTAGACCTAGGAATCTCAGTCAAGCTTGTGGAGTCAAAATCATTTGAATTAAATAGTTTGGAGAAGTGTTTAAGGTATGAGTAGCACTACTAAAATTTAGCTTATAACTAATAGTCAAATACCATCAGTAATAATATTGAAGCTATCATAAACTTAATTACCAATGTTTAAGCTACAATTATTCGACATAGCAAAAATTATTGTCGATAACATAATTACTAATGGATTTACCGATTATTCTTTAAACATTGGCGGTTATCCAAAGAATATTAACCATTTTTGTTGGTTCAAGACCATAATGTGTTTAACCGTTAGTAATATAATTGATGTACATGTATGTCGGAAAAAATATTGCGCTTCCACCGAAAAAGTGTCGCGCTTTTGCCTGAAAGTATAGCATAACCATTGGTTAATCTTAAATAATTATTGATAGTTTTATCCATTGAAAAAGTGCAACACTTTATGAAAACGTCATTTGTTTAATAGTCCATCGCGCTGCCGTTGAAACTTAATCAGATAGTCGTAAAAGAATCGGTAAGCCTTTGAAAAACTTTAGCATCAGAAAAAAATTAAACTCCTTCAACATTATAGTTAAACACAAATGCAATAATAAAAGTATAATTTTCACACATCACAATAATGAAACTGNTTCCGCTCCGCTCTGCTCCGCTTCGATCCAGCGTCTGTCCCGATATGGTATATGAGTCATACCATAACATATCCTGATGTAATAAATTTTGGTTATCATGAGCTCATGAAACCTCGTGTTCGCCTTCTCGCTCCATTGCTTCATTTGTTGGTCTGCTTGACCTCAAAGAAGCCTCGATCAATGCTCGCATCAGCAAAGGCCCACGTTTATCTGCCTTCCTCCCACCCTTATTCACGCTTCAGGTTTTTCAAATTTGAAATTCATTTTTCAACCTCGCTTATTAATCATGGATTTTATGAAAGATGGAAATCCATTGCTTCATTTGTTGGTCTCGAAGAGATCTCGTGCACCACTCGTTAAACATTGGAAAGACATTTGTGGTAAGCAACTAGAGACATCACTCTGGATGGACAAGGCACTTCTTTACTCTAGGACTAAAATGACCTCTTGCAAAGAGTCAAATGATTCTCTTAACACTTTTTCTCAATGTGAAACAATATGAGCAAAAAGAAAAAAGGAAAGCAATGAACTGAAAGACAAACTTCTAAGCGAATGATCAATAACTTGTAACCAAGCTTTATTGCAGTCATTGGTCATACATCTTGTTTTTAAGAATGAATAACTTAAATTAGGCATTCATCGGCCAGCATAATTGTTAGCTTTGGAAAAGAAGGATTGATGAGCTCTGTATCTAATACTAATATTCTAAGTGGTACTTGTCAGCTAGAATCTATTCTATTTTGGTTGTATTAATCATGTCCAGACCAAATCAAAGAATAAATGGGAAAGTTCAATCCAAAATAACCAAATTTTAGTCATTACAGGCATATTCACCCATTTAAATGCTCATACATCAAGACCAAGTTTGAGGGCCAAACCAGACATACATGAAGACTGGTGCAACACATATGCAGACTAAGATAGGTGAAATAGCATTTTTTGTAAAATATATTAAATGTTTTACAACACATAAGACTAAGAGTGGTGCAACACATATGAGCATCATCCATAAAGTGGACATCATAACTGATATGATTTGCAAAACTATCAATCTTAATGGCAACTAAACTGCTATTAGTAATGATAAAAGAGTTATGGTTTACCCAACCAACAGGAAAGGGTTTTGGATGAAGTTTTACTCTTAGGTTAGATCAAGTAATATGTGGGTTAAAATAAATATCATTGCTTTTCCTATATTTGTATTAGAGGTGTTAAAAATTGACCCAACGCGACTCGAACTTGGGTCGAAAAATATACGGGTTAGGGTTGACCCAAATGTTTTTCAAGTAGGGTTTGGGTCTGAGAATTCGACACGTAAAAATTTTGGGTCTGAACCGGGTTGAACCTAAGAACTTGAACATGACCCGAATAAACACAAAAAGAGGGATCGAGCTTGGGTTTTGTAATTTTAATATTTTTTTTTATTTTAGCGAGTAAATAAAATTTATTTGCACTCTTAACTCTTATACCATTACTTATATAAACAAAGAATTTTAAAATTTACCTTTTTTTTTACTTATTAAATGTTAGCAGTATGATTTTTAATAAAAAAAATTGAGATGGCAGGTTAAATTGGTTAGGCCCGGGTTATCCGTGTTTGGGTCGAGTTGAGTTCGGGTTAAGTTTTCAACCCATTTATTATTTGAGTCGAGTTCAGGTTGCCCTGATTTAGGTCGGTTCAGTTTTGAATCTGATTTGAACTCAAACTGCTGACCTGAATTGACATCCCTAATTTATATGATTAACAGTGTTTCTCATAGCACATAACATACATGATAAATTTTTTCTTCGTTATTCAGTTTTACAAATCATTATTCGTTCTTGAAAGGCATCATATCACATTATTGTGAGGTTCATCCGTAGATTCTTCACCATAAAAGGGCAAATCATTATGGACTTCTTCTAAGTCTTCATGTATTGGGTCCTTAGTTTCTTCTAAGAATAAGATTTAGGCTTTTCATTATAGTTTATAAAAGGTCTTTCATATGACATTTGAAACAATTTATGATGGCTCTATGAGCACAATCATACTTTAAATGTGTTTTGATGGTAACAAATAAAGGGTAGATGATACTAATGTGTTTCTCCCAAGTATTTCAAGAAATATTTTAGACTTAGGAATCTCAGTCAAGCTTGTGGAGTCAAAATCATTTGAATTAAATAGTTTGGAGAAGTGTTTAAGGTATGAGTAGCACTACTCAAATTTAGCTTATAACTAATAGTCAAATACCATCAGTAATAATATTGAAACTATCACAAACTTAATTACCGACGTTTAAGCTACAATTATTCGACATAGCAAAAATTATTGTCGATAACATAATTACTTATGGATTTACCGATTGTTCTTTAAACACTGGCGGTTATCCAAAGAACATTAACCATTTTTGTTGGTTCAAAACCGTAATAAGTTTAACCGTCAGTAATATAATTGACGTACATGTATGTCGGAAAAGTGTCGCGCTTTTGCCTGAAAGTATAGCATAACCGTTGGTTAATCTTAGATGATTATTGATAGTTTTATCCATTGAAAAGTGCAGCACTTTATGAAAACGTCATTTGTTTAATAGTTCATCGCGCTGCCGTTGAAACTTAATCAGACAGACGTAAAAGAATCGGTAAGCCTTTGAAAAACTTTAGCATCAGAGAAAAATTAAACTCCTTCAACATTATAATTAACACAAATGCAATAATAAAAGTATAATTTTCACACTTCACAATAATGAAACTAATTAACACATAAACGATATACAAAAATAGAAGAAAAATAATTTCCTTAAAAGAAACAAAATGTACCGGTGTCCGATAAAAATATTATTCAGGACCAATAAATTGTTTAACATATGCAAACATAAAAAAAATAACCCCCGCTCATCCTCATCAGTTCTCTCCTCGTCTTCCTCCTCATCGTCATCCTGAATTGAATGCTTTCTTCTTTGTCGTTCAGAACACAACATCGCTTGAATCTTTGATTTCATCTTCTGCTCCATCTACGATCTTAAGGTGGCTTGTTGGGTGGAGACCTGAACAACAACCTCAACAATAACCTGACGATGAATCTTTTCCTCTTGTGCAGTAAAAGTAAATGCATTAGATATGTTAGAGATCGGGAAGGGTCATAGGCCGGCACTCAGGACCCCAATCCATAAACCTTACCCTTCTTTTGGCCGTTGACAACCTCCCTCCACATGTCGTATTTAGAAGAATAGTGAGATGTGTCCATCTTCGACTCTCTTTGAGCCTCTAAAAGGCCTCCTACAAAAAATATAATTAATGAAAGTTGGAGACTAAATAAACATCGATAGTCATTTAAATTGTATACTAATTAATTTTTTGAATTATGTGAGTCATCTGGGATCTGTTGTCCACCCAGGCCTAATTTGGTAGTGCGCTCGTATAACTCTGTAGTAGTTGGCTCTCGTCTATTCTCTAAAGTTTGCCAGCATAATGAAACAACAAGCATACATTTAATGTAAATAAGATTTAATGCAAAAAAAATAAGTCTTGTCAGCCTCCTCTTGTACTATGTATATGGGAGCGCCCCACTAGTGTGCTTCGAGACTCCCAAGCCCCCACAGTCAGAGCAATAATTCTTCTTGTCCTATTGAGATATATTTATCCTTTTTAGTTATAACTCTCATTTTTAAGCATGAAAATTGCTTGCTAACGTGGCGATTTTTTCCTTTGACGCATCAGCAAGTAAAATCGTCTGCTGAGATGGTGATTTCGCTAAAAATAAAATTGAGATAATTATATATTATAATAATTATTATTATATTTATAACATTATTATATTAAAATTATTTTGCTAAGTTGGTAGAGTGTAAGATATTTAACTTTGTGGTCATGGGTTTGACCTCCATGGTAGNTTCTGCTCCATCTACGATCTTAAGGTGGCTTGTTGGGTGGAGACCTGAACAACAACCTCAACAATAACCTGATGATGAATCTTTTCCTCTTGTGCAGTAAAAGTAAATGCATTAGATGTGTTAGAGATCGGGAAGGCGTCACAGGCCGGCACCCGGGACCCCAATCCATAAACCTTACCGTGTGTTCATCTTCGGCTCTCTTTGAGCCTCTAAAAGGCCTCCTACAAAAAATATAATTAATGAAAGTTGGAGAGACTAAATAAACATCGATAGTTATTTAAATTGTATACTAATTAATTTTTTGAATTACATGGGTCATCTGGGATCTGTTATCCACCCAAGCCTAATCTATTAGTGCGCTCAAATAACTCTGTAGTAGTTGGCTCCCGTCTATTCTCTAAAGTTTGTCAGCATAATGAAACAACAAGCATACATTTAATGTAAATAAGATTTAATGCCAAAAAAATAAGTCTTATCAGCCTCCTCTTGTACTATGTATATGGGAGCGCCCCACTAGTGTACTTCGAGACCCCCAAGCCCCCACAGTCAGAGCAATAATTCTTTTTGGCCTGTTGAGACATATTTATCTTTTTAGTCATAACTCTCACTTTTAAGCATGAAAATTGCTTGCTATCGTGACATTTTTTTCCTTTGACGCATCAGCAAGTAAAATCGTGTGATTTTNGACAAACTTCTAAGCGAATGATCAATAACTTGTAACCAAGCTTTATTGCAGTTATTGGTCATACATCTTGTTCTTAAGAATGAATAACTTAAATTAGGCATTCATCATCGGCCAGATTAATTGTTAGCTTTGGAAAAGAAGGATTGATGACCTCTGTATCTAATACTAATATAATCTAAGTGGTACTTGTCAGCTAGAATCTATTCTACTTTGGTTGTATTAATCATGTCCAGACCAAATCAAAGAATAAATGGGAAAGTTCAATCCAAAATAACCAAATTTTAGTCATTACAGGCATATTCACCCATTTAAATGCTCATACATCAAGACCAAGTTTGAGGGCCAAACCAGACATACATGAAGACTGGTGCAACACATATGCAGACTAAGATAGGTGAAATAGCATTTTTTTGTTAAATATATACTATTTGCAAGTAGCAGGGTAATTTTTTTATTAATAAAAGGGTTTCTAGCTGCAACCTTATGAGAATAGAAAAGAAAAGTTAATATCCATTGAACCAAACTATCAGCTTCAGTTAAAAGACATTCATATGATATATTTATATTGATCTTTTGTCAAATGTGTAATAAGCAATGAAGAATTATACAACTCTGATGTTCTAGTTGTTGGGATTTTTTCTTTAAGATTCCCAAATTAGTTAATGATGAAAATTAAATTTATTTCTTTAGAATTCCCAAATTAATTAAAACTCTATTTTAATTTCAATACCCATTGAAATTCTCAAATTAATTTTAATAACCGTTTGGAATTCCTTGGTGTTTCTTAAGAGAAATAATTTTCAGAATGTGGTTCATATAGTGTCTAAGTTCAACACATGAATTTAGTGGCATTCCATAATGTTTTCACATCCCATTGAACTCTGTGATGGGCAGAGTATATAAATTAGATGTGATGCTTGCTGTTTTGGTCCCTAAGCTTGCTCCTCTTCATTTTATTTGCACCATCGAGTTGTGAGTGAGAAAAGCTTAGAAGATCTATAACACAAAATTTGTCGTGTGAGCTGTTAGTATAAACTCTGTCGTTTAAGTTATGGCTGGAGGTATGTATGATCCTATCTCGTTTCCGCTTATCGATTTCAAAATTAATTTTGTAAAATCGATTATGATATTTAGAATCTTTTACACTAGTCTTATCAACAACTGCAACAAAATATATAGTTGAGTTGTATATATATTTGCTTATGATATTTAGAATGTTTTGAATTATGCAACACTAGTCTGTAGATATTAATTATATATTGAAAGTGTACTAAATATGTATAAATTCTAAAAATAAGTTAAGATTTTGATTTACAGCTCTAAAAATCTAAATACTTCTTCGAGCAACAGAAAAATGAAAGTGATTGATTCAAAATACATGAAAACATTCATGGACAAAGATATGTTGGATATAAATGCTGCTGAAAGATTTTCCATTCAAGCAAAATTATTGCACTTGGCATACTCAACAAATTGGTGACATATCACATTGGATGGAAAGCATCGAACTGGGTACAATGCACTTGTGAGTGTTGCATAATTCAAAAATATGAGCATCATCCATAAAGTGGACATCATAACTGATTTGATCTGCAAAACTATCAATCTTAATGGCAACTAAACTGCTATTAGTAATGAGAAAAGAGTTATGATTTCCCCAACCAACAGGAAAGGGTTTTGGATGAAGTTTTACTATTAGGTTAGATCAAGTAATATGTGGGTTAAAATAAATATCATTGCTTTTCCTATATTTGTATTAGAGGTGTTAAAAATTGACCCAACACGACTCGAACTTGGGTTGAAAAATATATGGGTTAGGGTTGACCTAAATGTTTTTCAAGTAGGGTTTGGGTCTGTGAATTCGACACGTAAAAATTTTGGGTCTGATCCGGGTTGAACCTAAGAACTTGAACATGACCCGAATAAACACAAAAAAAGGGATCGGGCTTGGGTTTTGTAATTTGAATATATATTTTTTATTTTAGCGAGTAAATAAAATTTATTTGTACTCTTAACTCTTATACCATTACTTATATAAACAAAGNTAAAAATTAAAAAATCAACATTATAAAATAAAATAAAATAAGTTTAATTAAATGAAAATTTCATTTATTTTTACATTGAAAAATAAATAAATGTTGAGGATAACGTGGTAGTATATAAAAGAAATTTAAATGAAAACTAAAAAGAAAATTTAAAAAAAAAATCAATCTCTCTTTTTATTATATATATAGGCTCATGTATGTTTTCATATGATTTTAATTATATAAAATCTTAATAATGGCCCCAATGGTAATTAAGATTGATTTATTTTTCTATGTGAATTTAAATGAAAATTTCATATAATTAAACTTATTTTATTTTATATTATAATATTGATTTTCATATGTGTTAATTCGAGCTAGATGGACTCAAACCCGAGACTGAGGGGACTTACGTCAAAGCTTCCAACCAATATACTACCTACTATTCTTCATAATTCTTCGAGAGATTGCAAGAGTGGAGGGAAAGTGAGAGATTTCTTCCTCCTTGTCGCTTCGAGGAGGAATTATGTGTGTTGTAAAGAAATGAAGAGATGTAGAGGAACTTCGATGAGTGTTCTTGGGGAGAAATTAGAGATAAGTTTATTTATTGTTGTAGTTTGTATTACTTTGATTTTATATATGAATTTAATTTAGAGATAAGTTATTTACTTGTTGTAGTTTGTATGACTTTTATTTTATATATGAATTCCGAGTTTTGTTGTATTTTCCCCATGAGATTTGAGTAGTTTTCTCTGTCTTTCTCCTTGTCTTGAGATTTGTGAAATAGTGATTTGAATTTGTGAAGCCAAGAAAATGTTTAAGAAATTGTGATGATCTTTTCACTTTGATCTTAATTTACTTTCAATCTGGTCAATTAATTTGTTAAAATATGTTCAGTCTTATAACTAAAGTGAAGATTACGTCCAAGATTCAGGGGGGTCAAAACCTTTGGAAGTTGGGTGCAAATAAATTGGGAAATAAAATTATTAGGCGTAAAATTGGAGATTTTAGAGTGACGGACTAAAATCCTCAATTCGGTCTTATTGTTTGGGTGCTGAAGTGTAGATGTTAGCCCTCAGGCGAGGGAAACGTTGGAGCTCCAAAGTGAGAGCCGGTATCCTCCCAGCCTAGCCGCAGATTCAGTAAACATGCTTAGGATTAATCAATGTTCTTTATGTCTAGGTCAAAGAGTAAAGAATATGTATGCTCCTATTTGACACAATACAAATTAAACTGATTTACTTATCCATTCACTATAATTTCTTGACAAGGAGAAGGATGATTTCTTATATATTGAATATCACAGTCCATTCACTATAATTTCTTGACAAGGAGAAGGATGTTTTCTTATATATTGAATATCACATTAAAAACCTCAATCCATTCAATATAATTTCTTGACAAGGAGAAGGATGCTTTCTTAGATATTGAATATCACAAATTAAACCTCCATTCACTATAATTTCTTGACAAGGAGAATGATGTTTTCTTATATATTGAATATCACATTTGAACTTCACTATAATTTCTTGACAAGGAGAATGATGTTTTCTTATATATTGAATATCACATTAAAAACCTTATTAGCATAATTAATTATTTAAGAGTTATTTAAATTACATATTTATTTCAATTGTCTATTAGTGACAGATAAGCAAATTGAATTTCGTTGTTGTGATTGAGTATGCTTTTCTAAAATCTTACTTCGTGATTCTAATATTACTCCGTGTGGGATCGATATTTAGGAATCAATTAGAGCTCTATATTACTTGAGCGATACGTATATTTGTGTTGATAAGTGTGACTTTACAATTATTAAATATTTTATACATCCATCTTTATCGAAGCTATAACTGCTATTAAGTTTTGGTATAATTGCTGAGGAATTAAATCTTCTAGCAGCAGTATTAAATACTTGTATTTTTAAGCATATATAAAGTCACTAGGAATTAAATCTTTTAGCAGCAGTATTAAATACTTATATTTTTAAGCATATATAAAGTCGTTGTCACACACCACCACCTTCAAATCACACCAACAAATCCACACACCACCACCTCTACACCCCACAACCACCCAATACCACACACCTACAGATCCACACTAACACATCGACACACCACACCACAAACCTTAAGCCACACACTAACACATCCGCAAACCAGACCACACAACCTCCACACCACAAACCACACAACAATCTCCTCACCACAACCTCCACACCACAAACCATACCACACCACAAACCACACCCCCACACCACAACCTCCACACCACAAACTCCACACCACAAACCACACCACAAACTCTAAGCCCAAAACCACCACACCACAAACCAGCACACAACAGAACATCCACACCACAAACCACACCACAACCTCTAAACCACAAACTCTAAGTCAAACACCATTACACCACAAACCACAACATAACACAACCCCCACAACACACCACAACCTCCAAATCACGAACCACATCACAACACAACGTCCACACCACAAACCAAACCGCACCACACCCTCAACAACACAAGCTCCAAAGCAAAAACCACACCACAAACTCTAAGCCCAACACCACCACACAACAAACCACACTTCAAAACAATCTCTACACCACAAATAACGCCACACCACAACCTTAAAACCATAAACCACACCACAAAATCCAAGCCAAACACCACTACACCNGTGTGTGTGTGTGTGTGTGTGTGTGTGTGTGTGTGTGTGTGTGTGTGTGTGTGTGTGTGTGTGTGTGTCCCAATGGGGAGTTCTTATTCTGTGCGGACACCGCACATAACTATGCGTGCGGTGTCCATGGAAAGATAACACCTGGAACAGTGGGCCCCATAACTTAAAAATTAAATTGAGGCATGCTTACGGCGCGACCTGGCCCGAATCTGGCCCGAAACAAGTAAAAGTTAACAGCGCGCCTAAAAGAAAGTTTATTTCATCAGAAAACCAAACGACGCGAGGAGAGCACGGAGTACCTTCATTCGATCTTCATTCTATCTTTTAGGGTTTTTGAATCAGATAAACTCAGGGTTTTAGAGTTGCTGTTGGAAACCGAAGAGAGCCCAGTGAGAATGGAGACGGAAGAGCCCTTGATAATGGAAACCGAAGAAGAATTGACAATGCAGGCCGAGAAACCCAAGAAAAAAGAAGGGAAATAGCGAAAAAAGAAGGAAATCAAAGAGGGTTCATCCAGGTAATTTTTATTTTGGTGTTTTTGAGTTCTACACATGTGCACACAATATTACCTTAAAAAATCAACATTAAACCGCAATAAAACTTGTTATTTAATTATAATACAAAACCAATCACTATTTAACAATACCTTAAATCTTACCTGAGTATTACAGAAATAATGTTATAATAATAACAAAATACAACGAAGAAATTACCAGAATATAACCTTAATTCTACACCAGCATATAACTTTAATAATATTAATACCTGAATACAACTGAAAAACTTCTATAATATAACCTAAGTACTAAACCTGAGTAACACTAGAATATAACGTTAGCCTAAATAATATTACCTGAGTATTACAGAGATAATACTATAATAATAACAGAATACAACGGAAAAACTACCAGAATATGACCTTAATACTACACCGGAATATAACCTTGATAATATTACCTGAATACAACGGAAAAACTTCTATAATATAACATAAGTACTAAACCTAAGTACCAAAAATACAACAACAATACAACCATAATATAACTGAAATACTACAATGTTAGAATACAACGTAAGTATTACTATAATATAACCTAAAAAATACTATACGAGATCACATAATATTGCTTAAAAATTACCATAGTATTCCCGTAATAAAACATTTCTACATAACCCCTTATATTTTTTGCACTATTTTGTTTGATGTAGGTTTGTGAACCCAAGGTCCATTAGTTCTAGATGTCGACCATCTGTAGTTCGAGATGTACTTGATAAGGTCAGGCCTGTTGTATTTGACGAGATGAGGAATGAGCTGAAAACCTTGAATGCTGATCAGTTCTTTGCACTTCCACCTTATCCCCAAGACAATGTGGTCACACTTCAAATATTGCAATGTTGGATACATGAAAAAATGGTTTTCAGACAGGGAGGGAAGGATCTGAGGATTAATCCTGATGAAGTTGCCCTCTTGGTTGGCATGCCAAATAGAAGAGAAGTTCCAAAGTGGAAGAAAGTTTCATCCTGTGGCGTTGATGCCCGTCAAATGAAGGTTGATCTGTTGAACTTCGGAACTGGGGAGTCTTCTGCCCCTTTTAATCAATTGTATATAAACTATTTGTTATTAAATTTATTTTTTTCGTCTAGTAATTTCAATGTATTCAAAGGACTTTACATCTTTTGAGAGAATGTAGATACATTTGCTTCATTTAATTAGCCTGTTGCGCTATGTGAATATCTTATTGAGCAAATAAATGTGGTTGCCATCAAAATAAGGCGGAACCGGCATCTGGGATATATAAATGGTTTTCTTTTTTTGCTAACGGTAAGTACATCGTATTAAAGCCAAATGCTATTTATTTCTTTGTGTAAAGCTGAATATGCCTTTTTTCACACAGCTCTAGTTTTATGAGCACACTTCTTTGATTACTCCTGCGAATCCTGAGGCTAGACCTCGAATGTTGAGGTGGTCAACAACTGTAAGCTTGAGCTCATCCCAACTTGATATAGCTTTTAAGATGTTGACTCCTGATCAGACAAGTTACATATATCTTTAATTTCCAACTAAATTATTATGTTGTTTTGAAACTATTAATGATCAAAGTGTTTCTTTTTGAAATTACTCGCCAGTTCATAATAAATTTTTGGATCTGAAAGAGGATGAGCTCAATCTGTTATCCAATCCAGATGAAAGATTACCTGGTCCAATTCCTGTGACGCAAGTCTAAGGCAGACCAGAGACACCTGTATCATTTGATATGGGGCCAGTTGATTCAGGGGACATCGCCTCTGAGCCATTGTATACCACAATAAATAAAAGCATGGAATCAATAGTCGAGCTACTTAATGGCCAAGAGAAATGGTTCACTGAATTTCAGGAAATCTTGAATACAAGATACTGTTGGAGTGTCGAGTTTGCAGGGGCAAATGTTGGTGCTGCAATATAAGTTTGATAAATTTGAAAATATTCCAACTAATAAAGGCGAAGAGATCGGAGTAGATGATCCCCAGCCAGCCTCCCCTCATGGGTGGAGTCCTCAAGATTTTATTACCCAGCATTCAACTTCTGTTGATGTTACTCAGCATACAACTTCTGTTGGAGAAGAGGGAATCCAGCCGCCGTCTGTTGTGGAAGAAGGAATCCTTGTTGAAGGAGATAAAGTTGAACGGTCTGTTGCATGCTTAATACAGAGAGTTAAGGGTAAACAGAGCAGAAGAAAGAAGACAGTGAGTTCACCTTTCACTGCCTTCGAACTGAAAAGACGAAAAACAACAGGTGAAGTCGATGAGGCGATGATACCTGAGGAAGATGCTGTTGTACATACCACCACCATAGTAGAAGAACAACAAATTACTGAAGAATCAATAATAGACCCTGTAGCAGAGATGGGTCTTCAAATAATTGTATTTCCTAGTGTACATACGAACCTTAATATAGAGGGACAACATAGAGTTGAAGATGAAGATGTAGAAGGATCACCTGTTCTAGCACTAACAACTCAAGAAGATCAACCAGATGGTGTTAATGTGTTATTTGGAATTTGTTTTTGATACATTGTCTTATATCATCTAAATTACTTGTGTATTTCAGATGAGTAGGTGATGTGACATAATTTTTTTTTTCTTGTAGCCTCTTCCAGCTGTCCCTCAGATCGACTATCCCGACAGATCTATGGTATTAGCTGAAACACATACGATGATCGATCAAGCCATGACGAAATACATCAATGAGTGAGTGAATCTGTGTCTTTTATAACGAACTTCTTTTGGGATTAAGTGAATGAAGACAACTTCTTTATTATATTTGGAATTTGTATTATTATGCAGGAGTGATATTATGTTGCACTTAAAAGATTTTTATAGGTCGTCGGGCAATGATAAAGTTATTGTGCAATGACATGATTGCAAATGACCATGTCGACACTCAAGCGATGATTTTGAACAATAATAAGAATGCAAATCCATCTCTTTTTAGGCCTTACCTTTATGTATCACCACTATACTGGGTAAAACCGCATCGAAATATCTAAACACCCATAGTTAATTATATTAAGAATTTCAATAACAATATGAATGTGTCAACACATTATTTTATTATACAGGATTATCATAAAATGGGTAACCCCACATCATGTCTGTGTCATATCACCAAAGAAGTAGTTCTGAAAGCTGATATCATTATGATTCCTATTCTGAATAACCAACACTGGGTTTTATTGGTCGCTGAGCTGGGTGAGGGGAAGTGGAAAATGTATGACTCATTACCCAACCAGATGCACAAAGTCGTGTGCAACGACGTTGTAAGTTACTCTCAATTGTTAAAGATATTATTTCTGCAATTTTCATCAGTTTAGTACATTCATTGATCACTATTTTACTGTGTAGATCAAACGTTTTGACTTTGATGTCGAAGCTTCTTTCAGGGCTAAACCCGAGAAATGGAAAATTACACTTCTTAGAGGTGTTCTCGTACAAACCAACAGTGTTGATTGTGGAATGTTTGTCTGTAAATTTATGCAAAAATTAGTAGAAAGCTATAGACATGATTGGAGTGAAGATATGAGCTGACAGACAGAAATGCCAAAATTTAGGACAGAGCTTACCCAAGATATTTGCTTGTGGGTACAAAACCGTAATCAGTAGACTTATTTCTTTGTTAATATTGTTATACTAGTATTTCAATCGTTATATTATTCTCGGATTATTGTCGTTTTATTTTAGTATTCCTGAATGATTAGTTGCAATGATCGTTGTAGTATTATTATCGTTTTATTGTAGTATTTCTGAATGATTAGTTGCAATGATCGTTGTAGTATTATTGTTGTTTTATTGTAGTATTTTTGTATTATTTGTTGCAATAATCGTTACAGTATTCTTGCAATAATAATTGTAGTATTATTGTCGCTTTATTGTAGTATTTCTGTATTATTAATTGCAATAATCGTTGTAGTATTCTTGCAATAATCGTTGTAATATTATTATCGTTTTATTGTAGTCTATCTGTATTATTAGATGCAATAATCGTATTATTGTAGTATTATTTAGTATTATTGTAGTATTATTGTCGTATTATTGTGTTATATTATTCTTGTATTTCTTTGTTATAATATTATTATCGTATTATTGTGGAATTGTTGCAGTATTGTTATAGTCTTGTTGTCTAAAATATTTTAATCTTACTGCAATATTTTGGTTGTATTGCGGTAGTTCTTAGGTTGTATATATAGTTCTGTAATCAAATCAAGATATTTTGTTTGTATGTAATTAGTTGTATTGCTGTTCGGGAATATTTTGGTATTATTCAACACAAACCAGAGATAAAATTAAGTTAAATTCTCAAAATATTTTAAATCGCACATATCTTATTCAAATGTCATTTAATCATTCGTAGATGCTATGTAGTAGTCGTATTATTTATCTATCATCGATACAAGCTTGATACGACCGCGGACTAGCGAATCCAACAAATAAAAATTTTCCTATAAAACTGTGATATATTTCTCCGCCAACGCGCGTATATATTTTGGTTGTATTGCAGTAGTACTTCAGCAATATTTTGGTATTATTCAACATAAATCAGAGATAAAATTAAGTTAAATTCGCAAAATATTTTAAATCGCAAGTATCTTATTCAAATGTCATTTAATCATTCGTAGATGTCATGTAGTAGTCGTATTATTTATCTATCATCGGTACAAGCTTAATACGATCGCGGACTGGCGAATTCAACAAAGGAATATTCCAATAAAACTGTAATATATTCCTCCGCCAGCGCGCGTATATATTTTGGTTGTATTGCGGTAATACTTCGGCAATATTTTGGTATTATTCAGTGCAAACCAGAGAAAAAATTAAGTTAAATTCGCAAAATATTTTAAATCGCACGGATCTTATTCAAATGTCATTTAATCATTCGTAGATGTTATGTAGTAGTCGTATTATTTATGTATCCTCGGTACAAGCTTAATACGATCGCGAACTGGCGAATCCAATAATGAAATATGCCAATAAAACCGTGATATATTCCTCCGCCAGCGCGCGTATATATTTTGGTTGTATTGAGGTAATACTTCAACAATATTTTGGTATTATTCAGCGCAAACCAGAGATAAAATTAAGTTAAATTCATAAAATATTTTAAATCGCACGTATCTTATTCAAATGTCATTTAATCATTCGTAGATGCTATGTAGTAGTCGTATTATTTATTTATCCTTGGTACAAGCTTAATACGACAGCGGACTGGCGAATCTAACAAAGAAATATTCCAATAAAACCGTGATATTTCCTCCGCCAGTGCACGTATATATTTTGGTTGTATTGCAGTAATACTCAGCAATATTTTGGTATTATTCAGCGCAAATCAGAGATAAAATTAAGTTAAATTCGCAAAATATTTTAAATTGCACGTATCTTATTCAAATGCCATTTAATCATTCGTAGATGCTATGTAGTAGTCGTATTATTTATTTATCCTTGGTACAAACTTAATACGACCGTGGGCTGGCGAATCCAACAAAGGAATATTCCAATAAAACCGTGATATATTCTTTCGTCATCGCGCGTATATATTTTGGTTGTATTGCAGTAGTACTTCGGGAATATTTTGGTATTACTCACCGCAAACTATAGATAAAATTAATACATAGTAGTCGTATTACTTATTTATCCTCTGAAAAAGCCAGAAACAATATTATGGTATTACTTCGAGAATATTTGGGTATTATTCAGCACAAACGACATTATGCTCTGCAACATATACATTAATTCTCAAATTACAAACAATAGATCGTTTCAATTACATGATATTTCACACATCATCATCTAGGTCTATCAATAAGCTCGTGTATGTGTCTGTAGGCAGTGATGCAGGCAATTCCTGCTGATTTCAAGAAATCACATATGAATATAAGTACATATGTCGATTCAGAATTAGATCACACAACATAAAACGTTTTGAACTTTAAGTTATGTACCTGACTATACTGATCCGACATTGAAAATTGGCTTGANGGCTTCAAGCTGAAATTTAAGAACAAAAATTACTTCCGGACTATGGACGTAGAGATACGTTCATTGTTCAATAAAATCACGCCACATGAAAGTGACAGAAAAAATGGAAAAAAAAAATCATTTTAACACAGGAGAATATTCCCCGTGTTATTTCATAATATTATTCAGATGTATTGTGATGATATTCATGTGTTATTATGTTCTGAGAATATTCCCGGTATTACAATAACACATAACACATCAATATCACCACAATAACACTTGAATAATGCGAAGTAATACGGGAGAAATATTCTCCTGTGCTACCAAGTCGGATCACAGGAAAACACGCACGTTTCCTTGAAGCCACGCGTTTACATATCAGTGAACTCCGAACGCATCTCTACGTTACGAGTCCTGATGAAATAATTTTCCGATAAACTCTCAGTCATATAAATTCAAAAAATATATATTTAAATTTTATATGTTATTTAATTGCTATTATCNGGCTTCAAGCTGAAATTTAAGAACAAAAATTACTTCCGGACTATGGACGTAGAGATACGTTCATTGTTCAATGAAATCACGTCACATGAAAGTGACAGAAAAAATGGAAAAAAAATCTTTTTAACACAGGGGAATATTCACCGTGTTATTTCGCATTATTCAGATGTATTGTGATGGTATTCAAATGTTATTATGTTATGGGAATATTCCCGGTATTGCAATAACACATAACGTATCAATATCACCACAATAACACCTGAATAATGGGAAATAATACGGGAGAAATATTCTCCTGTGTTACCGAGCCGGATCACAGGAAAACGCGCACGTTTCCTTAAAGCCACGCGTTTGCATATCAGTGAACTCCGAACGCATCTCTACGTTAGGAGTCCTGATGAAATAATTTTCCGATAAACTCTCTGTCATATAAATTCAAAAAATATATATTTAAATTTTATATTTTATTTAATTGCTATTATTTTTATTTTCTGTCAATCATTGTCATATGCCATGGAAGCTTTTGCGTGAGTTCCAATGTTTGAAATTTTAAAATTCATAACGAATAATAAGATGTTCCACCAATATTACTTGTAGTTGATGAAGGAGATTTAATTCTATTATGTGGATACAAATTTTTACAATTTTGAGCTACAAAATATTTTATTATTAATGAGTATGTATATTGAACAATACCCGAAATCAAGCTTGGAGAAGAAGGGCAAGTTAGACAAGGAAGTCTCGTCAATATCAAAGATCCAAATATCCTTCCCACCACCTGAAAGTTGACGCCTCCGTGCATAGTTTGAGGCTTCCTTGGTAACCAGAGCTGAATCATCTCTATATCTATGCCCCAGAAAATAATGCCCAAAATATGATTCACATGTGGCAGGAATTGACTTCCATCGACGCAGGTTGTTGGTCTCTGTGGCGAGTTGCCAGCTCGAGCACGACACATTCTCCAATGTTTTGGCCGCCCAAGCTATGTTGAGCCACTTGCGTGAAGGATGGATTTCGCCTCGCGGGGGAACAGGAAGGCTTTGGGTGAACGAGGGTGAGAAGAGGAAGAGGGAGAGGATGAGAAGGAGAAGGAGTTGCATGGTGAATATAATATATGGGTATAGGGGTGAGTGTTGGGGAGGTTTTGGGGGGTTTTTATAAGGGGATTGGATTGACTTCTTAATATGCACTAATATGATTGGATATGATATGCATGCACATGCAACAATATATGACATGGATGATGGCTATATTTATCATTAACAATATATTTTACAAATATACATTATATGTAAGATATAGTTTTTATAATCGGTTGATGCATTGTGCATCATGTAAATATAAGGGATGTGAGATAGTTATTATTGTTTATTATTATGAGTATCAATGCAATATAGATTTTATTAGTTTGAAGTTTGAATTTTTAGAAAGCTAAGGAAAAAATAATAAGAATTTGAAAGAAATATAATGTCATGAGATAAATTTATCCATTAAAAAAGTAATATATATATTTTTTTTAATTCATTGTTATTTTGTTATTAACTTGCACGGCACAACATAGGTAATGTGGAGTGCAAGGGTAATAGGAATTGAGAACAAAGTTTAATTTATTCAATTTAGCATAATTAGTTTAATGTGGATAAAATTTGAACTAAATATGTTGTGTACTAATAAATTATTACAATTATTATTATTGGAACTATCGGCCATCCACTTTATAGTGAAAAATTATTACGTCCGGACGTAGAAGTACGTCTGGAGTCTAATAAAATCACGCCACGTGGAGGTGACAGAAAAATTAAAAAAAAAAAATTTGTTTTAGCATAAGTGAATATTCTTCCGTGTTATTCCGCATTATTCAGGTGTTATTTTGGTGGTATTCATGTATTATTGTGTTCTGAGAATATTTCCGGTGTTAATATATATATATTTTTTTTTCATTAAATTGAAATAAAATGGGCAATAGATGCATACAGATGTTATAAAAGTGTTTGCGAAGAAGGTGTAGGCTGCATAAATGATTATTTCCGATGGCTTATAAACAACTTTCAATGATTCTAAACACCATTACAAACGGAAATTTCCATCGTTTATTAAAAAAATGTGTTAGTAAATACCCCGCCAAATTGCGGTTTGAAGAAAACCGACGAAATATTGTCGTCAGTTAATATTTGCTTGTAACTGATGATTTACTACGTCGATAATAACTAATAGTGTTGGGAAAAAAAAAATATTACTATTGATAAGTGACGGCCGGTTCTGTAGTTATGCCGCTGCAAATAATCTGCTTCATAAACCGTCGCTAGACAGCCGGAATATAGAACATTTTTTTCCGACATAAAATGAGGTCCTCTATTTTGCCATTGATTTTAGTATTTTCTCCTGTAGTGATATATATAGATTTTATTGCTCTCAATTATTAGATAATCTAGAGATGATCTAGAGATGATTAAAGTGNGTAGTTGATGAAGGAGATTTAATTCTATTATGTGGATACAAATTTTTACAATTTTGAGCTACAAAATATTTTCTATATATATTTTTTATTAGTTAAAAATATATATATTTTTTGTAGATATTATATTGAACAATACCCGAAATCAAGCTTGGAGAAGAAGGGCAAGTTAGACAAGGAAGTCTCGTCAATATCAAAGATCCAAATATCCTTCCCATCACTTGAAAGTTGAAGCCTCCGTGCATGTTTTGAGGCTTCCTTGGTAACCAGACTCGAATCATCTCTATATCTATTCCCCAGCAAATAATGCCCAAAATATGATTCACATGTGGCAGGGATTGACTTCCATCCACGCAGGTTGTTGGTCTCTATGGCGAGTTGCCAGCTCGAGCACGACACATTCTCCAATTTCCTGGCCGCCTTAGCCATGCTGAGCCACTCATGTGAAGGATGGCTTTTGCTTTGCGGGGGAACAGGAAGGCTTTGGGTGAAGGAGGGTGAGAAGAGGAAGAGGGAGAGGATGAGGAGGAGAAGGAGTTGCATGGTGAATATGAATATGGGTATAGGGGTGAGTGTGTGGGAGGTTTTGGGGGGTTTTTATAGGGGGTTTGGATTGACTTCTTAGTAGGCACTAATATGATTGGATATGATATGCGTGCACATACAACAATATATGACATGGATGATGGCTATATTTATTATTAAAAATATATTTTATAAATATACATTATATGTAAGATATAGTTTTTATAATCGGTTGATGCATTTTGCATCTAGTAAATATAAGGGATGTTAGATAGTTATTATTGTCTATTATTATGAGTATCAATGCAATATAGATTTTATTATTTTGAAGTTTTAAATTTTTAGAAAGCTAAGGAAAAAATAATAAGAATTTGAAAGAAATAAATTGTCATGACATAAACTTATCCATTAAAAAAGGAATATATATTTATTAAATTCATTGTTATTTTTTATTAACTTGCACGGCACAACATAGGTAATGTGGAGTGCAAGGGCAATAGGAATTGAAAACAAAGTTTATTTATTCAATATGTTAATAGCATAAATAGATTAATGTGGATAAAATTTAAACTAAATATGTTGCGTACTAATAAATTATTACAATTATTATTATTGGTACTATCAGCCATCCACTTTATAGTGAAAAATTATTACGTCCGGACTCCGGTCCGGACGTAGAGGTACGTCTAGATTCCAATAAAATCATGCCACGTGGCGTCAATGTGACAGAAAAATTTAAAAAAAAAGTTTGTTTTAGCACAAGTGAATTTCTCCCGTGTTATTCCGCATTATTCAGGTGTTATTATGGTAGTATTCATGTATTATTGTGTTCTGGGAATATTTCCGGTGTTAATATTATTATTATTATTCTCATTAAATTGAAATAAAATGGGCAATATATGCATACATATATTATAAAAGTGTTTGTGAAGAAGGCGTAGGCTGCATAAATGATTATTTCCGATGGCTTTTAAACAACTTTCAATGATTCTAAACACCATTACCAACAGAAATTTCCGTCGCTTATCAAAAAAATGCATTGGTAAATACCCCGCCAGATGGCGGTTCGAAGAAAACGAACGAAATATTATCGTCAGTTAAGATTTGCTTGTAACTGATGATTTACTGCGTCAGTAATAACTAATAGCATTGGAAAAAAAATATTACTGTTGATAAGTGACAGCCGGTTCTGTAGTTATGCCACCGCAAATAATATGCATCATAAACCATCGCTAGACAGTCGGAATATAAAACATTTTTTCCAACATAAAATGAGGTCGTCAGTTTGCCCGTTGATTTTAATACATTCTCCTCCAGTGATATATATAGACTTTATTGCTATCAATTATTAGATAATCTAGAGATGATTAAAATGCTTAAATAGCTTACAATTATATTTTCATTAACTTGGTTTATGTACTTGGTGTAATAATGAAATAGGCGTCAAGATGTTTCATATATATATATATATATATATGATACTTCTATAAAATATATATTGTAGCAATTTTTAGCCGAAGGAATTTCTGTCAGGACAGCCTTGCAAGATAAACTATAGTTAGGTTATAATTAATATGCGACATATGTCATTATATAAGGTATTATTTATATAGATTCCGTTCTTCTTTGTTAGTTTCATCAGTACCTTGTATTTGTATTGTAGTCTAAATATAGCTTTTATGAATTGAAGTTTTAACTTTTATATTCTTACTGTTAGTTGACTTGTATTTTTTTTGGTTGCTTTCCTAACTATTTATGGTACCTTTTCATTCATTTAGAATTCTTTTTGTTGTGATTTAGGGACGGCCGGCCTTCCTAATTGATGTTTAATTATGGATTGATCAATTTCGATATAATGTGTTAGCAAATCAAACACAGTTTGAAATATCTCAAGATATAATCTGACAATGCTGATTAGATTGGACAAGATTATCATGACCTGGTTCATGGGTTTTAAACTTTCAAAATGTGATATATGGAATAATTTTTCCTCTTTATTGTGTTTAGGGCTGTCAAAACGGCTCGTTGTTCGCGAACGGCTCGTGTTCGGTTTGTTAAGAAGCTTGTGTTCAGCTCGTTCGCTAAGTTAATGAGCCAAACACGAACAACACAAACAAATATTTGTTCGTTCGTGTTCGGCTCGAAATACTATTAGTCAATTATATATGTATCTTTGATGAGTAGTATGTTTTAAAAATTTAATTGACTACAAGGCTATATAGATTTATAATCAATTAAAAGGATTAATGAAGAAAATAGAATAAAAATTATTAAAATAGATTCAAATGATGTTTTAAATCTTGCTCCAATCCTTAACATCTTATGGCTGTGATTAGGGTTGTCAAAATAACTTTTTGTTCGTGAACGGCTCGTGTTCAGCTCGTAAGCAAACGAGTCGAACACGAACACACTTTTTGAGCTCGAAAAATAATCGAGCCGGACACGAGCCAGGGTTAGCTCGTGTTCGACTTGTTTACACCCCTAATCGTGTTCATATAAGTAATCTTATAAAAAGTACTTTCACATGCATTCTTTCTAGCGCATTCGGTAGGAAACTTTATATTTTTCTATGAGTAACTACATGTACTATGACAATCAAAACTCATTCATATGTCTGCGGGTAAAAATCTAGCATCTTCTATCAGACAACGAGCCGAACACGAGCTGAGCCTGAACTTTCATGAAATAATTTTGATATGCATACTTTACTCTTAGCCATATTATGAAATATTAGTTAATTGTATCATAAAATAGGACAACATAGAAATTAAACATAAAGATATTGAATGAAAGATTTATTGAGACATGAAATAGGTTTAGAAGTAGAAAACAATGCTGAAATTCATAAATATAATTACTCTTCTCAAATCTAAAATAAATATCATAATCAATTATAAAATGCTTGTATAAGTGAAAATTAAATGAGTTCTAAATATTGAAATGTGCTTCTCTTCTTAATATTTACATGTTATTTGCGTAATTTCAATGAACAAATCATTGTTTATAATCTTTCTACTCTTATTCTTTTAAGTGACATTATTTATTACCACAAAATCATCATTTTAAAAATATTTAAATATTTATGTTTTATTTTAATATTTATTTTAAAATAATAAAGTACAAAAGTTTTTTATTAAATTAGTTTTTCATATTATTACTTAAATTATTTTATCTAACAAAATTGTAATCATTTTCTTACTTATAAATCAGATAAATAAGAAATTTTCATTAGTTAAGTCCTTATTAACTTGTGAATTTATATTGTTTGAGATTAAATCTATGGGAACAAAATAAACTATTTTCCTTTGTTAAAATTTTAAATTATCTTATTATAAATACATATATACTACTCCGCCGGTAAGCTATATATAGCTCTACAACATAAGATTCATAATTGNAGCCCAACAATACTATCATTTGGAAGCCATTAATAGCAGCACACAGAACAAAGAAAGAACTCTACCTGAGGATTACTTCCGGACACAGCTAATGATTCAAGCTGATCGCCATCATTCTGAGATTCTATCAATATTTCTTTGTCGAATGAGAAATCCATTTAATGTGGTGTCGGCATAGAATAAGAACTATGCCCTACTCGTCGAATACTAACAGACGAGAAAATAAAAAAAAATCTACATCCAAAGACACCAATAATCTTTGGCGGGATCGAAAATGTCAAAATGCTAGATTTTGCAGGATTTCATAAATCCAAATATACACTTTTTTCGGTTATTGGGCGGAGTTCGGGTCGGGTCACGCATTCTGCTTATTTCTCTTCACTGAGGGCCCGCAATTACACATGTTAATTTTTCATTCGCTACCGCATGTAGAGAACATGCGGTCGTCAGACATAATAATTTTTCCCCAAGGGAGCCTAAGTTAACATTATCTTAATGACATTAAACAAAACTAAGATTTAACTTCCAATCATTGGCTCTCATGTTTTCTTGATGGATCATCAATACATACTCGATCTCGTTGCCCGAGCTTGCGCTCGGATTGCATTGCTTAACTGATCACATTTCGACTCCCTTCTTGTTCTCAAACTTCTGATACTCGCTTTGCATTCCCTCCCTTCCTTACATTTCTTCACCTTCTCTCCCTCTCGCTCTTGGGCCTAAGGAACTTCCTTCAAAAGTCGCGCGGCGGAATGGCCGATAAAGCCTGAATTCTAAAACTGCAAGAAAATATTCCTTTACCAAACGAAAAAAAATTTGCACATCAGCGTTCACGGAATCGAACGAAGCTTAGATGTTTTTGTCAAACTAAGCCTTGATTGCACTCCTTGGCTCTTGCCTTCCCCTTCTAATGTTCATCTGATTGAACCAACACTAGTTGGCTACTTTTTCTTTTCTTTTTAAATAGGTTATTATAAAGATTTTCATGGAGATATCATTTTCTACTCTAGTAAAATGGGCGCTTGAATTTGATTTTGTAAAATATTTTATTTTATTTCTAACAAATATGTTGCATATTCGAGCACAACCAGAAGTATCTTTGCAGATCATATTGCATGATTAGCATGAAATGAAATTTAAATTTTAATCAAGTGTATATGAGCAACTTTGATAAAAGAGTTGTAGAAATTTTGAGTGATGAATTGCCCTGGTGAAAATTTGCAGCTAAAATAACATCTTTAATCTTGTTTATATTACCTTATTATTTATTTAATTTTTTTTAAGGAAAACAAATTCTATATATTTTATTCACTAAACTATTATTATTATTATTATTATGCTATATAATATTTAAAATTTTGCTCACTCCTCTTGCTCTAGTTTTAGCGAATATTGAAGTGAGAATGGTCGAATGTGAGCAATGACATTTTATGAAAAAAGAAGTAAGAAAATAAAAAAGAACTAAAAAAAAATAAAATGAAAATTAGCTACAAATTACAACTCCCATGACGGTGTGAAATAACTTTTTGGACATGACACTCTTCAGACAGGTGTCGAATACACCCCTGATGTGTGTAATTTAAATAATATTAAAATAAAAAGGGGATTTGCATGTCTTAGATTAGTGAATTAAAAATTTAAACAAAATTAAATATGAAAGATATTTTTTATGAGAAAAATATAAAAAGAAAATATTTTTTTTTATTTAAAGGTTAAATCTATATGTTATACTTTTTCGTCGGATTTATTCTCTCACGAACAAGCTTGAATGGTTCATCAATCGATTGCCTAGGCTGATATTAGCTATTATATATAATTTAGTTTTTGAAAGATAATGATATTAAATTTCTTATTNGAGAGAGAGAGAGAGAGAGAGAGAGAGAGAGAGAGAGAGAGAGATAACTACATTGCTCCGTTAATGTTGTACTCAATTTGACTTAAAAAATAAGTATTTATCTATTTATTTATTTATTTTGGGTTTGCATATTGACTCTTTATATCTTATGAGTGAAAATGTATAATTCCAAATAACAAGAAATCGAGAATTAAGCAGCAACTTAAATGTCTGTTTGGGGCAGCTGCATCTTATTGAATAATTTGCTGATAAGCAGATTAAAAATAATCTGCTGATAAGCTAGATGCGTTAACTATTACAAATTTTTATTTATTTTTTTCTAAGAGTTTGACCGCAGCCATAAAGTTGTCACCGCACCTAGATAAATGGGGTGTGAAAATGCTATTTTCTGCGTTTTGAAAACGTATAAGCTGTCAAAACACAATTTTCTCAAACAGTTTAGACGCATTTTCAAAACAACTACCGCACCAAATAAGCTGTCCCAAACGGACCCTAACTTAACATTATCTTAATGACATTAAACATAACTAAGATTTAACTTCCAATCATTGGCTCTCATGTTTTCTTGATGGATCTTCAATACATACTCGATCTTGTTGCCCGAGCCTGTGCTCGGTTTGCATTGCTCAGCTGATCACATTTCAACTCCCTTCTTGTTCTCAGACTTTTGATCAAGTTTGCATGCAGAGACCCACTTTGCATTCCCTCCCTTCCTTTCATTTCTTCACCTTCTCTCCCTCTCGCTCTTGGGCCTAAGGAACTTCCTTCAAAAGTCGCGCGGCGGAATGGCCGACGAAGCCTGAATTCTAAAAACTGCAAGAAAATGTTCCTTTACCAAACAAAAAAAAAATTTGCACGTCAGCGTTCACAGAATCGAACGACGCTTAAATGTTTTGTCATACTAAGCCTTGATTACACTCCTTGGCTCTTGCCTTCCCCTTTTAATGTTCTTCTGATTGAACCAACACTAGTTGGCTACTTTTTTTTTTTGAATAGGTTATTATAAAGATATTCTTGGGCATGTTAGAAAATTCATGGAGATATCATTTTCTACTCGAGTAGAATGGGTGCTTGAATTTGATTTTGTAAAATGTTTTATTTTATTTCTAACCAATATGTTGCATATTCGAGCGCAACTCGAAGTAACTTTGCATATCATATTGCATGATTAGCATGATATGAAATTTAAAATTTAATCAAGTGTATATGAGCAACTTTGAGCAAAGAGTTGTAGAAATTTTGAATGATGAATTGCCCTGGTGAAAATTTGCAGCTAAAATAACTTCTTTAATCTTGTTTATATTATCTTATTATTTATTTAATTTTTTTTAAGGAAAACAAACTCTATATATTTTATTCACTAAACTATTATTATTATTATTATTATTATTATTATTATGCTATATAATATTTAAATTTTTGCTCACTCTAGTTGCTCTAGTTTTAGCGAATGCTGAAGTGAGAATGGTCGAATTAGGGCTGTCAAAAAAGCTCGTTGTTCGCGAAC
>JXCR01050397.1:400020-423808 GCA_002079205.1 Phalaenopsis hybrid cultivar | reverse complement strand
TATATATATATATATATATATATATATATATATATATATACATATAAAATAACGCTTTTCTTATTTTATCATGCAGCAACTTAATGACATACTAAAATATATAAGATACTCTAATAAAACTTGAGAGCTTTCCCTTTGAGAATCATAGTTGGAAGGAATCATTGGGCTTGGATAGTTCACAACAACTTCAAGCAATATATTTATTCATAGAGAGCGAGAGGGAGAGAGCGAGAGGGAGAAATATTACGTCCGGAATTCGGACTCAAGCCGGGTTCAGATCCACCGGAGGTCATTTTTTTCTCTTCTGCTCCTTTCGTTGGATCGCAGTAGTTGTCTGGACCCAGCTTGNCACAAACCATACCACACCACAACCTCCAAACCACAAACCGCATAACAAACTTCGAGCCCAACACCACCACACTACAAACCACACCACAACACAACATCCACACAACAAACCCTATCAAACCACAACCTCCACACCACAAACCACACCACACCACATCCTCTGCACCACAAACTCCAAGGCCAACACTACACCACAACACAACCTTCACACCACAAAATCACACCACACTGCAACCTCCACACTATAACATCCACACAACAAACTTCAAGCCCTACACTACGATACCACAAAACAATCTTTACACCACAAACCACACCACACCACAAACTCCAAGTTGATACTCCAGGACCAAATTTCAAATTCTCCACTGAAAAGTTCGTAAAGATATCCAAATTCCTCACAACATAAGCACTAAAAGAAATCGAACATACCACATACAAGGGACCTGAAGCATTGTTAAATGGTAAAGCACCAAAAATCCTCAACACGAAACACTAACTCAAACCGAAAACCACAAAAAAATCCAGCACTAAATTCCATTGAATTTTTAAATTCCCCACTGAAATATCGAAGTTCATAAAGATATCCGCATTCCCCATAGCATAAGCACCAAAAGAAATCAATCTGACCACATACATGGGGACCTAAAGCATTGCTGGCAAGGTAAACCACCAAAAATCCAAAGATTACCACAAAGCATTAGAACGACATAGCCAAGAATATCAGATCAAAACCAAAAAAAATGAGCAAGCAAAGAACCACCAAAACTGAGCTAAGAGATGAAGCCGATCAACATAATGCTCACAGCCACACGGAGAAGAGAGAAAAGAGGTGAAAAATAGAGAAGAAATAAAGAAGAAGAAACATCGCACAACCACCAAACCGAGTCAAGAAAGGGAGAGGGGGTGAGAGAATACACACTTCAACTGAATAACCACTGACTGAAATGACCACCAACTGAATAAATCTATCAAACTGATGGACTGCCTCCACCACACAAAACACATAGTACACAAACCACCAAAATTCGAGCAGAAGGAAAGAGCGGGAGAGGGACAGGAATGTAAAAATCACCATAATATCCACTCATGATCGAAAAATAGCCACTGGAACCACAGATCCATGAAAGATATCCACCTAGGGCAGAAGAATCGTGGGAGAGGGGGCGGGATTGAGAGATAGGTAATGCAAGAAGAGTGATCGTGGGGTAAATACTCCCACCGTAGAGAGAGGAGAAACGCGGGACGTGGGTTCGATCTCGTGACTGCATTTTAACAAAAAATTTTAACAGCGCCGCTGTGACGCGATAACCAAAAGACTTTTTTTTTTGCATTTTTAGGCCGCGCCACTTAAAAAATACTGTGCCAAACGAGCCCTTAGTTGGGAACACTCAACACATACCCTACGAGTATTTACATATCCATTACCTAAACTTTAATTTTCACATTCATACCAATCAAATCCTTTTTATTATATACAAAAATTACTATTTTAACTTTTAAAATATGCAATACACCTCTTTATGAATAGATAAGATGACACATATTTATAAATCATCCTATAGATTTTAGATATGTAAATACATAAGAATTAAGGTATGCATGCAAATCTTCCAATTACCTTTTTTATTCACAAATGCAAGATTTCACAATTGAGCAATTGTTGCCATTTGATGGTTAAATTTGGTGCAATATTCTGATTAAATTAGTTATTATAAGAGATAAATGATTGAGAAAATATTATCTGCAGTCATCCATACTTCCCAGTTAGGACTGCAAACCCTAAATACACTCGAGTAAATCCTGAGTACACTCCGAGTAAATCATACGAACACACAAAAGAATAACGAACTCTGAGAAAGATTTCATTTAAATTTATATTCTTCACATTACATTCGACCACAAACTAAAATAATGTAAACCATTCGCGATTCAACAAAATGAAATCATTTCAACTGCAACCCTCAACAACTATTTTTAAATTACAACCAACCAAGAAAAGCTTATTTCACTTGTTAAAACATTACTAATAAATATTTCAAAATTTACCCAAAATGACAAATATTTTGATTATTTTTTAGGATCATAGAAAGTGTAAAAGTGACCCCAAAAAAAAAAAAGTTCAAGCCCAAACACAAGCGACCTCATAGCTTAGCTTACGTAGTACAAAGGGTTGGGGAGCTTGAAGGTGCGGTCACCTTCCGGTGAGCCTAATATATCGCTCCACTGATCCCCAATATTTCCTACAATTGTGTAGCCTTGCTTCACCAATTTTAGCCTCTCAGCTGATTTGTATTTCAGCGCAGTTATCTCCAGCTCATTCCCTTTTCTATAATTTAAAATAAATATAAAAATAAAAAAAGGAATATTAGAAATAAAGCAAAGAGAACAATGATTAGTATATCTATACTTATTTTTATTTTTAATTTTTTAAAATTTTTATGTAAAATTTTTCTCTTTTCCAAGCAACGAAAAATAATTTGTTAAACCCATTATCCGGAAAAAATATTACAACAGGACTCCACACGTAGAGTTACATGCATAATCCAATGAAATCCCGACACATATGTGAATGTGTGAAAAAAAAATCAGTCCGGTAACACAGATGAATATTCTTCCTGTGTTATTCAGGTGTTATTGTGTGTTATTCAAGTGTTATTGATTTGTTATTATGTTATTATAACATCAGGAATATTCTCATAACACAATAAAGAATGAATAACATACATTAACACCCGAATAACACAGGGAGAATATTCTCCTGTGTTACCGAAAATATTCTCCTATAACGTGGTTTTATTGGACTCCGCACGTAACTCTACGTGTAGAGTCATGCTGTAATATTTTTTCCATTATTTGTCTCCTTTCTTGTAAAGCTTAATAAAGCCAATTTTAGGAAAAAAACATTCTAAATTCTTACATTATTGACATATGTCAAACTATTAGGTATTATTATGTACAAATTTGAGGTTATTATTTGTGTTTCTTCAATAAGTGTTGCATTGTCTTACAAATATTTAGATATAACTTTTATAACTTTTTTAATGAATTTAATTTTTTATAAAGTATCCATATATAATTTTTGTCATTTGTAATACTTTAATCTCAATCTGATGTCTATATTTTTGTGGTATTTACCTGCGTCATACCACTCAAATATTTAGATGTTCGATATGTACATTTCACTTTTTTACATTTATGTCATCCGAATCTATTATATCTTATAAAAAATAAACCTATTTTTTTAATTTCTAAATTTTAAAAAATAAATTATATTTTTTAATAACAAATATATAAAAATTAAAGTTTAGGTGTTAGAATGTAAGGAAATGATTGAGCAGAGCCGAGCGATGTCTTGAATTGAACAAGACTTAGATGAAACATAAGATGTTCATGTTCAGTTCGAGCTCGAGCTGAGTTTTTAAATTCGTGTTCATATTTGATTTGCTTAATTTTTTTTTAATGTTTATACATGATTTATACGTAGTTTTTTGTATGTTAAGTGAATTTTTTAATGCATATTTGATTTGCTTAATTTTTTATATAGAATTAAAAAAAAAATCATTTTATACTTAATTTTTTATATGAAGCTAATAAATAAGTTAAAATTTTAAATAAATATTTAATTTTATATAAAATTATGAATAAACAATTTTTTAAATCTAAATCAAATAGCCATTCAATAAATTTTAACATAACATATAATTAAATTATTAAATAATACATAAATTACAAGTATTTTTTTGCAATCANACTTAATTTTTTATATGAAGCTAATAAATAAGTTAAAATTTTAAATAAATATTTAATTTTATATAAAATTATTAATAAACAATTTTTTAAATCTAAATCAATAAGCCATTCAATAAATTTTAACATAACATATAATTAAATTATTAAATAATACATAATTTATAAGTATTTTTTATGCAATCAATATTATTATTAATCATTAACAAATAGATTTATTAAAATAAGAAAATAAGAAGAAAGTACATTTAAATTTAAATGCATATTGATATTAATTTACAATGTACAATTATTAACAATATAATCAAATAATCCCAAACTAATTAAGTATTATTTAATTAATTTAACATATAACNTTAATCATTAACAAATAGATTTATTAAAATAAGAAAATAAGAAGAAAGTACATTTAAATTTAAATGCATATTAATATTAATTTATAATGTACAATTATTAACAATATAATCAAATAATCCCAAACAAATTAAATATTATTTAATTAATTTAACATATAAGTATAAATCATTTAGCAAATTATCTCTCTAATAACAAATAAATTTGCTCATGAACTTTACCAAACTAATAAACTATATTTAAATTTTGCTCATTTAACATCCGAAATTAAAAAATATATATTTAAATTTATTCATTNTTTGCTCATGAACTTTACCAAACTAATAAACTATATTTAAATTTTGCTCATTTAACATCCGAAATTAAAAAAATATTTAAAATTATTCATGTATTAATTTAAAAAAACATAATTAAATATTAATCAAATTTAAGATGAATTATTCATGAGTTGATTATTTTAATATAATTACTCACCTAAGTATGAGCTTTTCCCATGAGTGGTACCCAACCTTCTTAAGATTGCGCGCCGTTATCTCTCTGAACTCCTCCGTTCTTCCCGTCAAAAACACCACCTTTATCCCCAACGTCAGCAGTTCCTTGTACAGCTTCAGGCTCTCCGGCAACGCGGGCGCCGCCTCCTCCGCCGCCCACTTGTCCCACTGCGCATCGCCGTATGGCTTCAAGCTGAAATTTAAGAACAAAAATTACTTCCGGACTATGGACGTAGAGATACGTTCATTGTTCAATAAAATCACGCCACATGAAAGTGACAGAAAAAATGGAAAAAAAAAATCATTTTAACACAGGAGAATATTCCCCGTGTTATTTCATAATATTATTCAGATGTATTGTGATGATATTCATGTGTTATTATGTTCTGAGAATATTCCCGGTATTACAATAACACATAACACATCAATATCACCACAATAACACTTGAATAATGCGAAGTAATACGGGAGAAATATTCTCCTGTGCTACCAAGTCGGATCACAGGAAAACACGCACGTTTCCTTGAAGCCACGCGTTTACATATCAGTGAACTCCGAACGCATCTCTACGTTACGAGTCCTGATGAAATAATTTTCCGATAAACTCTCAGTCATATAAATTCAAAAAATATATATTTAAATTTTATATGTTATTTAATTGCTATTATTTTTATTTTCTGTCAATCATTGTCATATGCCATGGAAGCTTTTGCGTGAGTTCCAATGTTTGAAATTTTAAAATTCATAACGAATAATAAGATGTTCCACCAATATTACTTGTAGTTGATGAAGGAGATTTAATTCTATTATGTGGATACAAATTTTTACAATTTTGAGCTACAAAATATTTTCTATATATATTTTTTATTAGTTAAAAATATATATATTTTTTGTAGATATTATATTGAACAATACCCGAAATCAAGCTTGGAGAAGAAGGGCAAGTTAGACAAGGAAGTCTCGTCAATATCAAAGATCCAAATATCCTTCCCATCACTTGAAAGTTGAAGCCTCCTTGCATATTTTGAGGCTTCCTTGGTAACCAGACTCGAATCATCTCTATATCTATGCCCCAGCAAATAATGCCCAAAATATGATTCACATGTGGCAGGAATTGAGTTCCATCCACGCAGGTTGTTGGTCTCTGTGGCAAGTTGCCAGCTCGAGCACGACACATTCTCCAATTTCCTGGCCGCCTTAGCTATGCTGAGCCACTCATGTGAAGGATGGCTTTTGCTTTGAGGGGGAGNTCCAGCTCATTCCCTTTTCTATAATTAAAAATAAATATAAAAATAAAAAAGGAATATTAGAAATAAAGCAAATAGAACAATGATTAGTATATCTACACTTATTTTTATTTTTGATTTTTTAAAATTTTTATGTAAAATTTTTCTCTTTTCCAAGCAACGAAAAATAATTTGTTGAACCCATTATCTAGAAAAAATATTACAACATGAATCCACACGTAGAGTTACATGCAGAGTCCAATGAAATCACGACACATATATGAATGTGTGAAAAAAAAATCGGTCCGGTAACACAGGGAAATATTCTTCCTCTGTTATTCAGGTGTTATTGTGTGTTATTCAAGTGTTATTGATTTATTATTATGTTATTATAACATCATGAATATTCCCATAACACAAAAACGGATGAATAGCATACATTAACACCCGAATAACACAAGGAGAATATTCCCCTGTGTTACCGAGAATATTCTTCTGTGACGTGATTTTATTGAACTCCGCACGTAACTCTACGTGTGGAGTCCTGATGTAATATTTTTTTTCCATTATTTGTTCCTTTCTTGTAAAGCTGAATAAAGCCAATTTTAGGAAAAAAACATTCTAAATTCTTACATTATTGACATATGTCAAACTATTAGGTATTATTATGTACAAATTTGAGTTATTATTTGTGTTTCTTCAATAAGTGTTGTATTGTCTTACAAATATTTAGATATTTAGGTGTTAGAATGTAAGGAAATGATTGAGCAGAGCCGAGCCATGTCATGAATTGAACAAGACTTAGATGAATCATAAGGTGTTCATGTTCAGTTCGAGCTTGAGCTGAGTTTTTATTTTCGTGTTCATATTTGATTTGCTTAATTTTTTTTATGTTTATACATGATTTATACGTAGTTTTTTGTATGTTAAGTGAATTTTTTTAATGCATATTTGATTTGCTTAATTTTTTATATAGAATTNCTACTCTTATTCTTTTAAGTGACATTATTTATTACCACAAAATCATCATTTTAAAAATATTTAAATATTTATGTTTTATTTTAATATTTATTTTAAAATAATAAAGTACAAAAGTTTTTTTATTAAATTAGTTTTTCATATTATTACTTAAATTATTTTGTCTAAGAAAATTGTAATCATTTTTTACTTATAAATCATATAAATAAGAAATTTTCATTAGTTAAGTCCATATTAACTTGTGAATTTATATTGTTTGAGATTAAATCTATGGGAACAAAATAAAATATTTTCCTTTGTTAAAATTTTAAATTATCTTCTTATAAATACATATATATATTACTCCGCCGGTAAGCTATATATAGATCTACAACATAAGATTCATAATTGATATNTTATTATTAAAAATATATTTTATAAATATACATTATATGTAAGATATAGTTTTTATAATCGGTTGATGCATTGTTATTTTGATATTAACTTGCACGGCACAACATATGTAATGTGGAGTGCAAGGGTAATAGGAATTGAGAACAAAGTTTAATTTATTCAATTTAGCATAATTAGTTTAATGTGGATAAAATTTGAACTAAATATGTTGGGTGCTAATAAATTATTACAATTATTATTATTGGTACTATCGGCCCATCCACTTTATAGTGAAAAATTATTGCGTCCGGACTCTGGTCCGGACGTAGATGTACGTCTGAAGTCCAATAAAATCACGCCACGTGGAGGTGACAGAGAAATTAAAAAAAATTTCGTTTTAGCACAAGTGAATATTCTCCCGTGTTATTCCGCATTATTCAGGTGTTATTATGGTGGTATTCATGTATTATTATGTTCTGGGAACATTTACAATGTTAATATCATTTTTTTTTTCATTAAATTGAAATAAAATGGGCAATAGATACATACAGATATTATAAAAGTGTTTGTGAAGAAGGCACAGACTGCATAAATGATTATTTCCGATAGCTTATAAACAACTTTCAATGATTCGAAACACCATTACCAACAGAAATTTCTGTCGCTTATCAAAAACATGCGTTGGTAAATACCCCGCCAGATGGTGGTTCGAAGAAAACAGACGAAATATTATCGTCAGTTAATATTTGCTTGTAACTGATGATTTACTGCGTCAGTAATAACTAATAGCACTGGAAAAAAAATATTACTGTTGATAAGTGACGGCCGGTTCTGTAGTTAAGCTGCCGCAAATAATCTGCATCATAAACCATCGCTAGACAGTCGGAATATATAACATTTTTTCCGACATAAAATGAGGTCGTCAGTTTTGCCCGTTGATTTTAGTGCTTTCTCCTCTACTGATATATATATATATATATATATATATGATACTTCTATAAAATATATATTGTAGCAATTTTTAGCCGAAGGAATTTCTGTCAGGACAGCCTTGCAAGATAAATTTAAGTTAGGTTATAATTAATATGGGACATATGTCATTCTATAAGGTATTATTTATATAGATTCCGTCCTTCTTTGTTAGTTTCATCAGTACCTTGTATTTGTATTATAGTCTAAATATAGCTTTTATGAATTGAAGCTTTAACTTTTATATTCTTACTATCAGTTGACTTGTATTTTTTTTTGGGTGCTTTCTTAACCATGATGTTTTGTGATTTAAGGACGGCCGGCCTTCCTATTTGATGTTTAATTATGGATTAATCAATTTCGATATAATGTGTTAGCGAATCAAACACAGCTTGAAATATCTCAAGATATAATCTGACAATGCTGATTAGATTGGACAAGATTATCATGACCTGGTTCATGGGTTTTAAACTTTCAAAATGTGATATATGGAATAATTTTTCCTCATTATCGTGTTTAGGGCTGTCGAAACGGCTCGTTGTTCGCGAACAGCTCGTGTTCGCTCGTTAAGAAGCTCGTGTTCAGCTCGTTCGCTAAGTTAACGAGCCAAATGCGAACAACACAAACAAATATTTGTTTGGTCGTGTTCGGCTTGTTTTGATTTGAAATACTACTAATCAATTATATATATATATCTTTGATGAGTAGTATGGTTTAAAAATTTAATTGACTACAAGGCTACAAAGATTTATAGTCAATTGAAAGTATTAATGAAGAAAATAGAATAAAAAATATTAAAATAGATTCAAATGATGTTTTAAATCTTGCCCCAATCCTTAACATCTTATGGCTACGTGATTAGGGTTGTCAAAATAACTTTTTGTTCGTGAACGGCTCGTGTTAGACTCGCTAAGCAAACGAGTCGAACACGAACACACTTTTTGAGCTCGAAAAATAATCGAGCCAAACACGAGCCAGACTTAGCTCGTGTTCGACTTGTTTACACCCCTAATCGTGTTCATATAAGTAATCTTATAAAAAGTTTTTTCATATGCATTCTTTCTAGCGCATATTATTTTTCAGTAGGAAACTTTATATTTTTCTATGAGTAACTACATGTACTATGACAATCAAAACTCATTCAGATGTCTGCGGTAAAAATCAAGCATCTTCTATCAGGCAACGAGCCGAACACGAGCTGAGCCTGAACTTTCATGAAATAATTTTGATATGCATATTTTACTCTTACCATATTATAAAATAGTAGTTAATTGTATCATAAAATAGGACAACATAGAAATTAAATATTAGTTAATTCTATAAGTGAAAATTAAATGAATTCTAAATATTGAAATGTGCTTCTCTTCTTAATACTTATATGTTATTTGCCTAATTTCAACANGTTATATAAGTGGGGTAAGCATTCAATACATTAATTCGCATAACTTATCATCATAATTGATATAGATAATCAGTTCATTTTTAAGGTTAAGAAGCAATTCAACATTTAAAACCAAAATCAAGGATGAATAATGCCAACTTTCATCATTACTTTTTTTGCTTTAATGTTTCTAATCCTTTAAATGACTTTTAGGAACATTCTACTTGATAGTTTAGCTCTTAAGGAGTTCATATTGAATTTAGTTTTAGTTACTAATCTTTAGCTTGGTACCTTTTCAAATTTTCTACCAGCCTCAAATTCTCTTTAAAATCTTATTCTCGGCTTGATTTCTCTTAGAATGACCAAGAATTTTCTTGATACTAATTTTAATATCAAATCATCTCAAATATCAACTTACTTTAAAGCCAACGCAAGTCTCAATCAATTCTGTAATTGACTCTTTGGTAAAACAATGTTTTTATCATTCTCCCATTCTTGGATTCCCTCAGCATTATGTGTAAATGTAAGCTCATGTTGAAATTTTATAGTTGTGACAAAATTTTCTCTAAATTGTGCTCAACTATTCACAACTCCTTATCTCCTGACAGAAAAACTGAACTTTCAACCTTTTGGATGAATTTTCTACTGAATTTTTCAAGACTAAAGCACAGTTTTTTTCTTCAGGTCATTGCCAACATCAAGTTTTTTTTTTCTTTGACCCATGATTAGAGGGAATTTCTATTCATGAGAAATAGGGATGTAAACGAGCCGAACACGAGCTGAGCCATATTTCGAGCTCAAAAAGTGTGTTCGTGTTCGGCTCGTTTGCTTAACGAGTCGAACACGAGCTGTTCACGAACAAAGAGTCCTTTTAACAACCCTAATCATGTAGTCATAAGACATAAGACAATAAGGGTTTGAGCAAGATTTAAAAATTATTGTTTATATAAAAACGNATTCGGCTCGTTTTAGCTCGAAATAAAAAATACATATATAATTATTTATATAATAATTTATTATATATATTATTTATATAATAATATAATATATATGTTTATATCTAGGTTAAAATCATAACATCTCGTGGTAAAGTGGTTAGTCCCTTATTTTGTATATATTTGATCTAGGTTCGAATCTCATGATTTACATCTATTTTATTCAATTTAATTTTAATGAGCCAATTTCGAGCCGAACACGAACACAAACATTTAAATCGAGCCGAACACGAACACACTGTTCACGAGCCAATTTCGAACACGAGTCAAACCTAGCCAAGCCTGAGCTCGCTCAAACTCGGCTCGTTTACAGCCCTATGTCAAATGTGAGCAACGGCATTTTATGAAAAAAGAAGTAATAAAATTAAAAAAAATAAAATGAAAATAAGCTACAAATTACAACTCCCATGACGGTGTGAAATAACTTGCTAGAACAAAGTTATGCGATTTGAAGTTATTATTATTATTTTTCTTCTATGATGCACAGACATTTATAACTAAAAATTCGAGCATTATTGGATATTTTTTGGACATGACACTCCTCAGACAGGTGTCGAATACACCCCTGATGTGTATGATTTAAATAATATTAAAATAAAAATGGGAATTGCGTGTCTTAGATTAGTGAATTAAAAATTTAAACAAAACTAAATATGAAAGATATTTTTTATGAGAAAAATATAAAAAGAAAATATTTTTTTTTTTATTTAAAGGTTAAATCTATATGTTCTACTTTTTCATCCGATTTATTCTCTCACAAACAAGTTTGAATGGTTCATCAATCCAGGATGATATTACCTATTATATATAATTTAGTTTTTGAAAGATAATGCTATTAAATTTCTTATTATTTTTTTATTATGTAATTTTAATTATATATTAAAAGGAATGATCGGAGGTTGTTATATGAGCGTCGACCATTCTTTATGCTCCTAAGAATTCGAGTATCACACCTTACACTCGGGAGGAATCGAACTGCAGGCCAGATGAAACTTACAACTGATCATCTAATGCCCGCCCAACCGATCAGAGTACACGATATAATATATACATACATACATACAAGTGTGTGTGTGTGCACATATTTATATATATATTCTTTTTTTCTTTGCACACATAAATAATATATACATACATACATACATACATATATAGACATATATGTATGTATATCTTTATTTGTCCTTAGTGAATTTATTTTAAATAGATGCTTTGTGGTTTACTTTAAGAAGAGTGATGTTAATTGTGGTGCTATAACACTTATGATGAAGGAAAACATTGTTATTTAATGTAAACTCTAGGTAGATTAAGTTAGATTAGTGCTATGAAATTTTTGCAAACCAAGATGTGAAGGGGTGATTAACATATCTTCTTTTGAAAAGAATTGTCTATTTATTAAAATTAGTGTAATGCACAATTTATCTAAGGAATCTNAAATGTGTATGTATGTATATCTTTATTTGTCCTTAGTGAATTTATTTTAAATAGATGCTTTTTTGTTTACTTTAAGAAGAGTGGTGTTAATTGTGGTGCTATAACACTTATGATGAAGGAAAACATTGTTATTTAATGTAGACTCTAGGTAGATTAAGTTAGATTAGTGCTATGAAATTTTTGCAAACCAAGATGTGAAGGGGTGATTAACATATCTTCTATTGAAAAGAATTGGCTATTTATTAAAATTAGTGTAATGCACACTTTATCTAAGGAATCTGAAAAGATTAAGCTAGTAATATGATTGCCTTAATTAAATTGTTCTAAAGAGCAACTTTAGACTACCTAGGAAAGTGAACTTGCATATTAATAATATTTTTGAGACAAACCACTCCCTTTGAAATCTTAAAGAGATTTAGTATGTTCTTTGCTGCCACCAAGAGTAGGGTATATCATAACTTTGCCACCACAATGAGTAGTGAGTTTGAGATAATTTTAATGGGGAAACAATTCTTTTATGGATGATAAATGAAACCAAAAAAAAAATGGTATNTATGTTCTTTGCTGCCACCAAGAGTAGGGTATATCATAACTTTGCCACCACAATGAGTAGTGAGTTTGAGATGATTTTAATGGGGAAATAAATTTTTTTATGGATTATAAATGAAACCAAAAATAAATATGGTAGATTTGTATCCCTAATAAGATAAACTCATTATATTATTAAAAATTTGATTAAAAGAATTATAAGTTGATTGCTAACATATGAGCATAGAAAGCAAGCTAAAAAAGGATGTTGGTGAAAGATTTATGGACTAAAGAAAGTAAAAGAATGGTAAAATCTGCGTTATATANCTCATTATATTATTAAAAATTTGATTAAAAGAATTATAAGTTGATTGCTAACATATGAGCATAGCGACCAAGCTAACAAAGGATGTTGGTGAAAGATTTATGGACTAAAGAAAGTAAAACACTGGTAAAATCTGTGTTATATATGATTTTTAATCGATGAGACATTATATTTGTGTTAGGATAATGTGCTAGAATTTAGGTAGTTCTAAGGAAATTAATTCAAGAAATTAATTCTTAAACCTATAAAATAGTATTTGATATATTTACATATACATATATTCTCACAATAATCTAATGTAACTTTCTTTCATTTGAATACTTATAGGCCTTCACAAGAACTCTTGAATTCTAGCAACCTTCAAACAAAAAAAAAAATCATATCACTTGCTTTCTTTTAATGACAAAATATTTGATGGTTTTGAAGCACTTTATCAACACATAAAAAGTGAATCTGTCTAAACCACAAAAGTGAATATTTATGTTTTTCTCTAGTTTTATTTTGTAAAACAAGATAGTGCCCTACCAATGAACACATTGAAAATATATCCTTTGCCTAAAATAATTTTTATAGGATGTTTCTCATCTTGAATGAAGTAAAATGTTTCTTTGTATAACAAATAAGCAATGATTTTAAAATGCAAATATGTAGGTAATTTAAGAGATTGTGTGGATCGAGTTGTGAATGTTGGTTGTATTTTAATCATAAAAAAATTTGCTTGTCTTTGATTACCTTAATTTTTCTTGACATATTATTAATATTTGTTTTTATCATATCAAATAATTTTGGAAAATAACATTTTTTTTAAATAGCTCAAATCAAAAAACAATCCCCCCCACTTCTTTCCTCTCCTCCTCCTCCTCCTCTTTTGGTGCACATCTAAAACCTAAATGTTGCTTATTATGTACTTTAGGTAAAAATAAGTAGAAGGCTAACATTTTTGCCGCTTATGAAACACCATTACATAAATATGATTTATAAGTTATATAAGTGGGGTAAGCATTCAATACATTAATTCGCATAACTTATCATCATAATTGATATAGATAATCATGTTCATTTTTAAGCTTAAGAAGCAATTCAACATTTAAAACCAAAATCAAGGATGAAAAATACCAAATTTCATCATTACTTTTTTTTTACTTTAATGGTTCCGATCCTTTAAATGACTTTTAGGAACATTCTACTTGATAGTTTAGCTCTTAAGGAGTTTCATATTGAATTTAGTTTTAGTTACTAATCTTTAGCTTGGTACCTTTTCAAAATTTCTATCAGCCTCAAATTCTCTTTAAAACCTTATTCTCTGCTTGATTTCTCTTAGAATGACCTAGAATTTTCATGATACTAATTTTAATATCAAATCATCTCAAGTATCAACTTACTTTAAAGCCAACTCAATTCTCAATCACTTCTGTAATTGACTCTTTGGTAAAACAATTTTTTTATCATTCTCCCATTCTTGAATTCCCTCAGCATTATGTGTAAATGTAAGCTCATATTGAAATTTTATAGTTGTGACAAAATTTTCTCTAAATTGTGTTCAATTATTCACAACTCCTTATTTCTTGACAGAAAAACTGAACTTTCAACCTTTTGGACGAATTTTATACTGAATTTTTCAAGACTAAGGTACAGTTTTTTTCTCCTGGTCATTGCGAACATCAAGTTTTTTTTTTCTTTGACGCATGATTAGAGGGAATTTCTCTTCATGAGAAATTTGGCAGCTCGTTCTTTGATTGGTTTAGATGCCTAAAGAATATTGTTGTATAAAGGTTTTTGGTTAACAAAAAATTGGTTTTTCCTCCCAATGTCTGTGCCCATACTCACTGTATAAATTTTATTATTAAAATCTACATTCTGGACTTTGGGCTAAACATTAATTGGAAAGGAAAAATTTGTTATTCTCACAAACTAGTTTATCACTCTCTTTATGGTGACTTACCAACCATGCATCTGAGCAAACTTGTTTGGTTTAAGGGACATTCTCTTAGATTTGCTACCCTTACTTGAACAATTCTAATTAATTGGCTTTCAACAATGGATGGACTCTCCTCTAGAGGTTGACATTTTAATAAACTCTTCAAACTTTGCAAAGGCAGTTCTACATCTCGTGTTCATCTATATTTTTAAAGCCTGTTCTCCTTCATTATTGTTAAAACTACTACTTTTCTTGGTTATTCTCTTCATACAGCTACAGTCTTCCTAAATATTTGGTACATACTAATACAAAAACATGAGAAATTTTTAAGTATTTCTCTCTACTAGATTTCTATAGTTTTGTTCACTATATATGTCTTGAAAGAAACACATGAATTTTAGAAATGAGAACTCCAATGAAGTCATTGTGTTGAGTCTTATCAAGCATATTTTTAAATACAAATCCATAAAAATGGAAGACAAATCTTTTATCCCCTCACACATCACTGACCTCCACAAAATCAAATGAGCTTACTTATCATATTTTTTTCTTATTTCTCTTGCATCTCTCTATAGTTTTCTTCTCTCTATGTTGAAAGGTAGTTTGTCTCTTCTCTTGTCGGAGCTTTGGTTTCTTAGATTTCTATAGTTTTTTTTGCTAATTCTTGCACATGCATAATGGAGGATTAATATATACTCATAGTGTGATGCTCTCACGTTAATTAGTCTTTCTATGGGAATTCAACCACTTGCCTCCTGGATGAAAGAATGGAATTGCCCATCTCTCTTTTCTTGAGGGAAACCTTATGTTGGAGAGCTATATATGATAATTATATAGCACATTTTATAAGCCCAACCAACATGCTTTCTTTCTTTTGGCTAGATCTGATTATCCTGGACATTTCTCAAACTCATTCAAGTGTCCNTGTAACTTTCTTTCATTTGAATACTTATAGGCCTTCACAAGAACTCTTGAATTCTAGCAACCTTCAAACAAACAAAAAAAAAAAATCATATCACTTGCTTTCTTTTAATGAAAATATATTTGATGGTTTTGAAGCACTTTATCAACACATAAAAAGTGAATCTGTCTAAACCACAAAAGTGAATATTTATGTTTTTCTCTAGTTTTATTTTGTAAAGCAAGATAGTGCCCTACCAGTGAACACATTGAAAATATATCCTTAGCCTAAAATAATTTTTATAGGATGTTTCTCATCTTGAATGATGTAAAATGTTTCTTTGTATAACAAATAAGTAATGATTTTATAGTGCAAATATGTAGGTAATTTAAGAGATTGTGTGGATCGAGTTGTGAATGTTGGTTGTATTTTAATCATAAAAAATTTGCTTGTCTTTGATTACCTTAATTTTTCTTGACATATTTATTTTTTCAATCATTAACATAATTCTTACAATAATTGTTTTTATCATANTGCTATAACACTTATGATGAAGGAAAACATTGTTATTTAATGTAAACTCTAGGTAGATTAAGTTAGATTAGTACTATGAATTTTTTGCAAACCAAGATGTGAAGGGGTGATTAACATATCTATTTTTGAAAAGAATTGGCTATTTATTAAAATTAGTATAATTAAAATTAGTGTAATGCACACTTTATCTAAGGAATCCGAAAAGATTAAGCTAGTAATATGATTGCCTTAATTAAATTGTTCTAAAGAGCAACTTTAGACTACCTAGGAAAGTGAACTTGCATATTAATAATACTTTTGAGACAAACCACTGCCTTTGAAATCTTAAAGAGATTTAGTGTGATCTTTGCTGCCACCAGGAGTAGGGTATATCATAACTTTGCCACCACAATGAGTAGTGAGTTTGAGATAATTTTAATGGGTAAATAATTTTTTTTATGGATTATAAATGAAACCAAAAAAAAAAATGGTAGATTTACATCCCTAATAAGATAAACTTGTTATTTTATTAAAAATTTGATTAAAAGGATTATAAATTGATCGCTAACATATGAGCATAGAGACCAAGCTAAAAAAGGATGTTGGTGAAACATTTATGGACTAAAGAAAATAAAAGAAGGGTAAAACATGTGTTATATATGATTTACAATTGATGAGACTTTATATTTGTGTTAGGATAATGTGCTAGAATTTAGGTAGTCCTTAAGAAATTAATTCAATAAATTAATTCTTAAACATATAAAATAATATTTAATAGATTTATATATACATATATTCTCACAATAATCTTATCTAACTTTCTTTCATTTGAATACTTAAAAGCCTTCACAAGAAACTTTGTCACAAAAACCCCTTTTTTCATTAAAGCTCTTGAATTCTAGCAACCTTCAAACAAAAAAGAAAAAAAAAAAAAATCATATCACTTGCTTTCTTTTGATGACAAAATATTTGATGGTTTTGAAGCACTTTATCAACACATAAAAAATAAATCTGTCTAAACCACAAAAGTGAATATTTATGTTTTTCTCTAGTTTTATTTTGTAAAACAAGATAGTGCCCTACCAGTAAACTCATTGAAAATATATCCTTCGCCTAAAATAATTTTTATAGGATGTTTCTCATCTCAAACGATGTAATGTTTCAATGATTTTATAATGCAATTATGTAGATAATTTAAGATATTGTGTGGATCGAGTTGTGAATGTTGGTTGTATTTTAATTATAAAAAAAATTTGCTTGTATTTGATTACCTTAATTTTTCTTGACATATTTATTTTTTCAATCATTAACATAATTATTAAAATATTTGTTTTTATCATATCAAATATTTTTGGGAAAAAACATTTTTTTTAAATAGCTCAATTCTAAAGCCTAAATGTTGCTCATTATGTACTTTAGGTAAAAATAAGTAGAAGGCTAGCATTTTTGCCTCTTATGAAACACCATTACATAAATATGATCTATAAGTTATATAAGTGGGGTAAGCATTCAATACATTAATTCACATAACTTATCATCATAATTGATATAGATAATCATGTTCATTTTTAAGGTTAAGAAGAAATTCAACATTTAAAAGCAAAATCAAGGATGAAAAATGTCAAATTTCATCATTACTTTTTTACTTTAATGTTTCCAATCCTTTAAATGACTTTTAGGAACATTATGCTCGATAGTTTATCTCTTAAGCAGTTTCATATTGAATTTAGTTTTAGTTACTAATCTTTAACTTAACACCTTTTCAAAATTTCTACCAGCCTCAAATTCTCTTTAAAATCTTATCGTTGGCTTGATTTCTCTTTGAATGACCTAGAATTTTCTTGATACTAATTTTAATCTCAAATCATCTCAAATATTAACTTACTTTAAAGCCAACTCAACTCTCAATCAATTCTGTAATTAACTCTTTGGTAAAACAATTTTTTTATCACTCTCCCAATCTTGGATTCCTTCAGCATTATGTGTAAATGTAAGCTCATATTGAAATTTTATAATTGTGACAAAATTTTCTCTAAATTGTGTTCAACCATTCGCAGTTCCTTATTTCCTGATTAAAAAACTGAACTTTCAACCTTTTGGTTGAATTTTCTACTGAATTTTTCAAGACTAAGGTACAATTTTTTTTCTTCAGGTCATTGCGAACATCAAGTTTTTTTTTTCTTTGACCCATGATTAGAGGGAATTTCTCTTCATGAGAAATTTGGTGGCTCGTTCTTTGATTGATTTAGATGCCCAAAGTATATTGTTATATAAAGGTTTTTTGTTAATTTTTCCTCCCAATGTCTGTGCCCATACTCACTGTATAAATTTTATTATTAAAATCTACATTCCGGACTTTGGGCTAAACATTAATTGGAAAATGAAAAAAATTGTTATTCTCACAAACTAGTTTATCACTCTCTTTATGGTGACTTACCAACCATGTATCTGAGCAAACTTGTTTGGTTTAAGGGACATTCTCTTAGATTTTCTACACTTACTTGAACAATTCTAATTAATTGGCTTTCAACAATGGATGGACTCTCCTCTAGAGGTTGACATTTTAATAAACTCTTCAAACTTTGCAAAGGCAGTTCTACATCTCGTGCTCATCTATATTTTTAAAGCCTGTTCTCCTTCATTATTGTTAAAACAACTATTTTTCTTGGTTATTCTCTTCATACTGCTACAATCTTCCTAAATATTTGGTACATACTAATACAAAAACATGAGAAATTTTTAAAGTATTTCTCTCTACTAGCTTTCTATAGTTTTGTTCACTATATATGTCTTGAAAGAAACGCATGAATTTTAGAAATGAGAACTCCAATGAAGTCATTGTGTTGAATCTCATCAAGAATAATTTTAAATACAAATCCATAAAAATGGAAGACAAATCTTTTATCCCCTCACACATCACTGATCTTCACAAAATCAAATGAGCTTACTCATCATGTTTTTTTTGTTTCTCTTGCATCTCTGTATAGTTTTTTTCTCTCTATGTTGAAAGGTAGTTTGTCTCTTCTCTTGTCGGAGCTTTGGTTTCTCTGATTTCTATAGTTTTTTGCTAATTCTTGCACATGCATAATGGATGATTAATATATACTCATACTGTGATGCTCTCACGTTAATTAGTCTTTCTATGGGAATTCAACCACTTGCCTCCTGGATGAAAGAATGGAATTGCCCATCTCTCTTTTCTTGAGGGAAACCTTATGTTGGAGAGCTATATATGATAATTATATAGCACATTTTATAAGCCCAACCAACATGCTTTCTTTCTTTTGGCTAGATCTGATTATCCTGGACATGTCTCAAACTCATTCAAGTGTCCATCTTGTTGCCTGGATGGATTCATTCATTGACCTTGTAGTCCCTATCTAATCTCTTATTTATTTTATTTTAATTAATTATTTATTATTTTTTGTTTTGTTATTAGTTAACAAGGTTGTATCTTTTTCATTCACTACTGCATATTATTTTTCCGCTTTTAATTGGATTCTTCTACAATTTCTTATTTCTTTTCTATATGTGTAATTTTTTGTTTCTCTCCTATATATATATATATATATATATATATATATATATATATAATAACGCTTGTCTTATGCAGGAACTTAATGACATACTATACTATATAAGATACTCTAATAAAACTTGAGAGCTTTCCCTTTGAGAATCATAGTTGGAAGGAATCATTAGGCTTGGATAGTTCACAACAACTTCAAGCAATATATTTATACATAGAGGGAGAGAGAGAGAGAGGAAGAAGAAAAAATATTACGTCTGGAATTCGGACTCAAGCTGGGATTGGATCCACCAGAGGTCGTTTTTTTCTCCTCTGCTCCTTTCGTTGGATCGCAGCAGTTGTCCGGACCCAACGTACATCTGAGCTCTGGATGTAATATTTTTTAGAGGGAGAGAGGGAGGAAGAGATTTGCCTTGTCATAAATAGTTAGCACCAAATACCGTTGGTTGACCAAAAGTTGTGCATGAGAGGCGCAAAGTGGTGACAAAATGATGCCTTAGACAACTATATTAGATTCGTATCTTGCCATGGATTCAAGCTGTTTAACATTCTTCGTCGAACTGTATAATAAACATAAGCCATTATCATCACTAAATCCAACAGAATTCCACAGAATCTAATGAAATATTATTTCAATATGTATTGATGTATGGTGCTTGCTGAACCACGATTGCACCTCGACCAGCATAATATTAAAACGGCTCCTCCTCATGGCAACACCATCATATTTGTGTATGTAATACGCACACAACTCTATGTGCGTACTCTATTAACCCCCACAATACCCCCATAATAACCTATGAATAACATATGTGCACTTGTTAACTTGGTTTGCACGCAAATTATATTCGATAATAAAATTTATTCCCATTAGTTTAATAATAAAGAATTTAAGGAATCTTTAACATAATTTTAAAAAAATAATATTTAAATAAAATTTATTAATATTTTTTTTATGATTTGCTTCTGTTTGTTGTTAATCAATAGCTCAATGTGGCCTTGAAAAAATTATTTTTTTAGNAATGCCGTTGGTTGACCAAAAGTTGTGCATGAGAGGCGCAAAGTGGTGACAAAATGATGCCTTAGACAACTAGATTAGATTCGTATCTTGCCATGGATTCAAGCTGTTTAACATTCTTCGTCAAACTGTATAATAAACACAAGCCATTATCATCACTAAATCCAACAGAATTCCACAGAATCTAACGAAATATTATTTAAATATGTATTGATGTATGGTGCTTGCTGAACCATGCTTGCACCTCGACCAGCATAATATTAAAACGGCTCCTCCTCATGGCAACACCATCATATTTGTGTATGTAATACGCACACAACTCTATGTGCGTACTCTATTAACCCCCACAATACCCCCATAATAACCTATGAATAACATATGCGCTCTTGTTAACTTGGTTTGCACGCAAATTATATTCGATAATAAAATTTATTCCCATTAATTTAATAATAAAGAATTTAAGGAATCTTTAACATAATTTTAAAAAATAATATTTAAATAAAATTTATTAATATTTTTTTCTGATTTGCTTCTGTTTGTTGTTAATCAATAGCTCAATGTGGCCTTGAGAAAATATTTTTTTTATTATGATTATTATTGGATATCATAGTTATATTATTAGATTAATATAACTAAATTAATAAACATTCAAAAAATATAATTATAATTAAAAAAAATATAAATATATAATATTAATCATTAGTACCGAGTTTTATAAGCATTGTAAATGGCCAGCATCCTCTCATTTGTAACTTTCTATACTTAGTAAAAGGTAATCACTCAAAGTAAATGTGAGCTAATACATAATCACCTACCTCCTATTCATTAGTAGTTTTATTTTTGTGCTTTTAATTAACTTACTAATGTGTGTCTCTAATCATTTTCTCNGTAACTTTCTATACTTAGTAAAAGGTAATCACTCAAAGTAAATGTGAGCTAATACATAATCACCTACCTCCTGTTCATTAGTAGTTTTATTTTTGTTCTTTTATTTAACTTACTATTGTGTGTCTCTAATTATTTTCTTATGTCATCATAAAGGCTATAATAATTACTTACAAATGTGAATGTAAAAGTAGAAAAATCATGAGTAGGTGTGTTATTCAGATGAATTGGTCTCTTTGGATTATACAAATAGACTATTTCAATGGTGATCTATTGGTTATCCTAGAAATGGTACTGTTATGGACAAACTTAGTGTAGGGAGGTGTAAATTCCAATTTCCTAAGCTTCGACCAAAAAAAATTTCTCGAAAGATTTCCCAAATTTCTATTTCTAACTTCAGCCTGGCAATCCGTTTGGTGATGAAAAAATGTGGAAAATTAAAATTATGTTCTCATCAGTTTTCGTAAGGTCTTAAAAAAATATGACATCNTACAAATGTGAATGTAAAAGTAGAAAAATCATGAGTAGGTGTGTTATTCAGATGAATTGGTCTCTTTGGATTGTACAAATAGACTATTTCAAATGGTGATCTATTGGTTATCCTAGAAATGGTATTGTTATGGACAGACTTAGTGTAGGGAGGTGTAAATTCCAATTTCCTAAGCTTCGACCAACAAAATTTCTCGAAAGATTTCCCAAATTTCTATTTCTAACTTCAGCCTGGCAATCTGTTTGGGGATGAAAAGCTGTGGAAAATTAAAATTAAGTTCTCATCAGTTTTCATAAGGTCTTCAAAAAATATGACATAAATTTAACATCCCTATAAGAAACTATGGTAGAAGGAATTCCATGTAATTTCAAAATTTCTCTAAAGAATAGTTTGGATATATGTGGTGAAATCATTTCATTCATTTGTTTTGGAGCAAGATAGAAAATGTGACATTGTGGACAACCTATCCACAATTATAAGAATGCTATCATGATTTCTTAGTGCTCTGAGTAAGCCTAAAATAAATTCTATAAAGATGTCTTCACAAACTAAAAGAAATAAGTAAGGATGTGTAAGAACCTGCTTTTTGATTTGTTCCTTTAGCTTGAAGACAAGTATAACAATAGTTTGCAAGTTTTTAAATATTCCTACATATAAATGGCCAAAGAAATCTTTCCTTGACTAAATTTAGGGTTTTGGATTTCCTTAAGTGTCCAACAATACCTCTAGAATGAAGTTCTATGCTAAAGAAAATCTCTTATAGAGGTTTTTTGGAAAACATATCCTCTTACCTTTGAAGAGATAACCATCAATAATCATGAAGGAGGTGTTACATATTAATTGTTTGGATTCTTTCTATCAGTAAATATGATAAAAAATCAGTGAACATGTTATAATCATGTTTCAATTTTGCAAAACTAGGGATTTGAAACTTTAAAGATTGTAAATGTGAGAGATACTCTAGATATAGTATTTGTTGGTTTATTATTTAAATGTATAAACCTGGTAGTACTCNTATATATATATATATATCTCAAATTTATTATAGTGTAGCCAACAAAACAGATTTATGGAAGCTTCAAAGACAAATATGTTCGTTCAAGGTTCCAAAAAAAAATTTTTCTTAAGAGAAAATTCAAAAGCCCTGCAATTAAGTTTGAGCAAATAAGTTTACCTTCCATTTCTCTATTTTAATATATATTTTTTCTATTTTTTTTTAATTTAACATAAAGTATACCATTATAACATGGCATGATTTGCTTGCATTCCTCTTTTGCCGGCCACTGCCCTGCAAGGTTCCAACCAAGAGACGAAAAGACCAACATATAGCAAACAACCGCTTGATTCGAGGTGAGGAAACTAGCACTAAAGTCAGAGATGAGG
>JXCR01050397.1:380172-399870 GCA_002079205.1 Phalaenopsis hybrid cultivar | reverse complement strand
TATATATATATATGTCGTAAACTGTGGTCTGTTAATAGGCGGAGTTCACTGTAAGTCCCTTCAGGTCACAGGTTCGATCTCCAGTGACGCTGAATCCTCGAATATTTAGGCACATGACACAGTTTTTCATCATGAGGCATAGCGAATTTGCATATATATATATACTAAAGAAATGTGTACGTTGTATGTATCTAAATTCACCTAATTTAATACGAAGTATTTGGTGTTCTAACATATGATGACACCTTAAAAAATGTTGAAAAATAGAGGACCGTCCAAATGCACTAGCAAAAATCTCCCTCTAGAAATATTCGAGTGAATAATTGTTAGTGCCTAGGTATCTATTTTGGCTTCTAACACACTCGTTTTACTATAAAGATTTTAATAATGAAAAATCACTTTAATGACGTAGAACATTTCTTTGTTAATCTGCAATTAGGGGTGTAAACGAGACGAACAAGAGCGAGCCCTAGGCTCAGNCTCTAGAAATATTCGAGTGAATAATTGTTAGTGCCTAGGTATCTATTTTGGCTTCTAACACACTCGTTTTACCATAAAGATTTTAATAATGAAAGGTCACTTTAATGATGTAGAACATTTCTTTGTTAATCTGCAATTAGGGGTGTAAATGAGTCGAACAAGTGCGAGCCCTAGGCTCAGCTCATGTTCGGCTCGTTTATATTTCGAGCTCAACAAGTGTGTTTGTGTTCGACTCATTTGCTTAGCGAGCTGAACATAAGCCGTTCACGAATTAAGAGTCATTTTGACAACCCTAATCACATAGTCATAAGATATTAAGGATTGAGGCAAAATTTAAAAAATCATATGAATCTAATATAATAATTTTTATTTTATTTTCTTAATTAATACTTTTAATTGATTATAAATCTTTGTAGCCTTGTATTCAATAAATTTTTTTAAAAATACTACATATATAATTTATTAGTAATATTTCGAGCCAAAACGAGTTGAACAAGAACGAACAAATGTTGTTCGTGTTGTTCGTGTTCGGATCGTTAACGAGCCGAACACGAGCCGTTCTAAACACCCGTAAGATTTTTTTTTGAACTGCTGAATCAATGTATTTACGCTTGTCATGATCAAAATATTGTCAATTTGATAAAAATGAAAAATATTGGTTAAGGTTTTACCATAAATTCTGATTGAGTGAGAATTTGAAAAATGGATGAATGAGGGAGGTTGATTTGTAAATAAGAATTTTTGGGTGGACTTTTCGGGCGAACAATACGAGTAATTTTTATTTTAATGAAATTGATGAGAGTAGACATCTTGATGCTAAAAAATATATATTCTATGAAAAAGACTAATTGACTGAAATAAAAAAAAGAAATTGTCTATTTTAAAATGAACATATAATTAATTACTCCTATGTGATATTTAATTTCATCAAAATATTTAAAAAGGATATCGAAGCCACTAAAATAATTGAAAGTTTAGAGTTTTAAGAGCTAAAATATTTTAGGGTTTTGCAAAAATGAAAGGTTGTCTAAATCCTTAAATACCAAAAAGTTTATACAAATGTGTGCTAGGTTTCATAATAATTAGTTGTCAATTGATAACAACACTATCCCTTAATCTCCATTGAGGCTTAAAAGAAATTGAGTCTTCATATGTCATTTTAGAGATATTCTTATCATAAACCAGACAAAAGGCTTTGTAAACACAGTTCTTCAAGATATTATAATTTATCAAAAATCATTATTCATATGTTTTAAGAGAAATGATTATTAAAACTTACTGGTCACTGTTGGTTTTAAAACGTGTCTAGCCAAAATGTATGTAAATAAAGATAGGTTGACAAAAGAATAAATTTTCCATGGAACTTTCNCACGAACGAACACATCTTAGTTCGTGTTCGGCTCGTTAACTTATCGAACGAAATTAACGAGCCGAACAAGAGCTTCTTAACGAGCCGAACAGGTGCTGTTCGCGAACAACGAGCCATTTTGACAGCCCTAATGAGAAATTTGGTGGCTCGTTCTTTGATTGATTTAGATGCCTAAAGAATAGTGTTATATAAAGGTTTTTTGTTAACAAAAAAATGGTTTTTCCTCCCAATGTCTGTGCCCATACTCACTGTATAAATTTTATTATTAAAATCTACATTCTGGACTTTGGGCTAAACATTAATTGGAAAGGAAAAATTTGTTATTCTCACAAACTAGTTTATCACTCTCTTTATGGTGACTTACCAACCACGCCTTTGAGCAAACTTGTTTGGTTTAAGGGACATTCTCTTAGATTTGCTGCCCTTACTTGAACAATTCTAGAGAGTTGGCTTTCAACAATGGATGGACTCTCCTCTAGAGGTTGACATTTTAATAAACTCTTCAAACTTTGCAAAGGCAGTTCCACATCTCGTGCTCATCTATATTTTTAAAGCCTGTTCTCCTTCATTATTGTTAAAACTACTACTTTTCTTGGTTATTCTCTTCATACGGCTACAGTCTTCCTAAATATTTGGTACATACTAATACAAATACATGAGAAATTTTTAAGTATTTCTCTCTACTAGCTTTCTATAGTTTTGTTCACTATACATGTCTTGAAAGAAATGCATGAATTTTAGAAATGAGAACTCCAATGAAGTCATTGTGCTGAATCTCATCAAGAATAATTTTAAATACAAATCCATAAAAATGGAAGACAAATCTTTTATCCCCTCACACATCACTGATCTACACAAAATCAAATGAGCTTACTTGTCATGTTTTTTTTTATTTCTCTTGCATCTTTGTATAGTTTTTTTCTCTCTATGTTGAAAGGTAGTTTGTCTCTTCTCTTGTAGGAGCTTTGGTTTCTCTGATTTCTATAGTTTTTTTGCTAACTCTTGCACATGCATAATGGAAGATTAATATATACTCATAGTGTGATGTTCTCACGTTAATTAGTCTTTCTATGGGGATTCAACCACTTGCCTCCTGGTTGAAAGAATGGAATTGTCCATCTCTCTTTTCTTGAGGGAAAGCTATATATGATAATTATATAGCACATTTTATAAGCCCAACCAACATGCTTTCTTTCTTTTGGCTAGATCTGATCATCCTGGGCATTTCTCAAACTCATTCAAGTGTCTATCCTGCTGCCTGGATGGATTCATTCATTGACCTTGTAGTCCCTATCTAATCTCTTATTTATTTTATTTTAATTATTTATTTATTATTTTTTGTTTTGTTATTAGTTAACAAGGTTGTATTGTTTTCATTCACTACTACATATTATTTTTCAGCTTTTAATTGGATTCTTCTACAATTTCTTATTTCTTTTCTATATGTGTAATTTTTTGTTTCTCTTTTTGCTTAAGTTTTGGGAGAGTATATATATATATATATATATAATAACGCTTTTCTTATTTTATACACATAAGAAACTCTAATAAAACTTAAGAGCTTTCCATTTGAGAATCATAGTTGGAAGGAATCATTAGGGTTGGATAGTTCACAACAACTTCAATCAATATATTTATACATAGAGAGAGGGAGCGAGGGAGCGAGAGAAATATTACGTCCGGAATTCGGACTCAAGCTGGGTTCGGATCCACCAGAGGTCGTTTTTTTCTCCTCCCCTCCTTTTGTTGGATCGCAGCAGTTGTCCGGACCCAGCTTACGTCTGAGCTCTGGATATAATATTTTTTAGAGAGAGAGAGAGGGAGGAAGAGATTTGCCTTGTCATAAATAGTTAGCACCAAATACGGTGGGTTGACCAAAAGTTGTGCATGAGAGGCGCAAAGTGGTGACAAAATGATGCCTTAGATAACTAGATTAGATTCGTATCTTGCCATGGATTCAAGCTGTTTAATATTCTTTGTCAAACTGTATAATAAACATAAGCCATTATCATCACTAAGTCCAACAGAATTCCATAGAATCTAATGAAATATTATTTAAGTATGTATTGATGTATGCTGCGTGCTGAACCACACTAGCACATCGACCAGCATAATATTAAAACGGCTCCTCCTCATTGCTACACCATCATATTCGTGTATGTAATACGCACGCAACTCTATGTGCATACTCCATTAACCTCACAATACCCCTATAATAACCTATGAATAACATATGCGCACTTGTTAACTTGGTTTGCACGCAAATTATATTGAATAATAAAATTTATTCCCATTAATTTAATAATAAAGAATTTAAGGAGTCTTGAACATAATTTTAAAAAATAATATTTAAATAAAATTTATTAATATATTTTTTTTCTGATTTGCTTCTGTTTGTTGTTAATCAATAGCTCAATGTGGCCTTGAGAAAATATTTTTTTATTATAATTTTTATTGGATATTATAGTTATATTATTAGATTAATATAACAAAATTAATAAACATTCACAAATATAAATATAATTAAAAAAAATTATAAATATATAATATTAATCATTAGTACCAAGTTTTATAACAACTGTAAATGGCCCGCATGCTCTCATTTGTAAATTTCTATACTTAGTAAAAGGTAATCACTCGAAGTAAATATGAGCTAATACATAATCACCTACCTCCTATTCATTAGTAGTTTTATTTTTGTTCTTCTAATTATTTTCTTATGTCATCATGAAGGCTATAATAATTACTTACAAATGTGAATGTAAAAGTAGAAAAATCATGAGTAGGTGTGTTATTCAGATGAATTGGTCTCTTTGGATTATACAAATAGACTATTTCAATTGGTGATCTATTGGTTATCCTAGAAATAGTACTGTTATGGACAAACTTAGTGTAGGGAGGTGTAAATTCCAATTTTCTAAGCTTCGACCAACAAAATTTCTCGAAAGATTTCCTAAATTTGTATTTCTAACTTCAGCCTAGCAATCTGTTTAGAGATGAAAAGCTGTGGAAAATTAAAATTAAGTTCTCATTAATTTCCGTAATTTAACATCCCTATAAGAAACTATGGTAGAAGGAATTCCATGTAATCTCAAAATTTCTCTAAAGAATAGTTTGGATATATGTGATGAAATCATTTCATTCATTTGTTTTGGAGCAAGATAGAAAATGTGACATTGTGGAGAACCTATCTACAATTATAAGAATGCTATCATGATTTCTTAGTGCTCTGAGTAAGCCTAAAATAAATTCTTTAAAGATGTTTTCACAAACTAAAAGAAATAAGTAAAGATGTGTAAGGACCTGCTTTTTGATTTGTTGCTTCATCTTGAAGACAAGTATAACATTAGGTTACAAGTCTTTAAATATTCCTACATATAGATGGCCAAAGAAATCTTTCCTCGACTAAATTTTGGGTTTTAGATTTCCTTAAGTGTCCAAAAATACCTCTAGAATAAAGTTCTATGCTAAAAAAAATCTCTTATAGAGGTTTTTTGGAAAACATATCCTCTTACCTTTGAAGAGATAACCATCAATAATCATGAAGGAGGTGTTAAATATTAATTGTTTGGATTCTTTCTATCAGTAAATATGATAAAAATTAGTGAACATGTTATAATCATGTTTCAATTTTGCAAAACCAGGGATTTGAAACTTTAAAGATGTAAATGTGAGAGATACTCTAGATACAGTATTTGTTGGTTTATTATTTAAATGTATAAACCTGGTAGTACTTNATATGTGATGAAATCATTTCATTCATTTGTTTTGGAGCAAGATAGAAAATGTGACATTGTGGAGAACCTATCCACAATTATAAGAATGCTATCATGATTTCTTAGTGCTCTGAGTAAGCCTAAAACAGATTCTATAAAGATGTCTTCACGTACTAAAAGAAATAAGTAAAGATGTGTAAGGACCTGCTTTTTGATTTGTTTCTTTAGCTTGAAGACAAATATAACATTAGGTTACAAGTCTTTAAATATTCCTACATATAGATGGCCAAGGAAATCTTTCCTCGACTAAATTTAGGGTTTTGGATTTCCTTAAGTCTCCAACAATACCTCTAGAATGAAGTTTTATGCTAAAAAAAATCTCTTATAGAGGTCTTTGGAAAACATAGTCTCTTACCTTTGAAAAGATGACCATCAATAATCATGAAGGAGGTGTTAAATATTAATTGTTTGGATTCTTTCTTTCAGTAGATATGATAAAAATCAGTGAACATGTTATAATCATGTTTCAATTTTGCAAAACTAGGGATTTGAAACTTTAAGGATGTAAATGTGAGAGGTACTCTAGATATAGTATTTGTTGGTTTATTATTTAAATGTATAAACCTGGTAGTACTCACCCATCTGACATGTCTATGATTTAATTTATTATGGGTGTTAACAAATTTTAAAGCTTGGAGATTCACATAATTTATTATAGGTGTAAATTATACTTCGCCCCTAATTGAATTCTCAAAAAATGAGAATTGTAGGGGTTTTGCTTCTAGTGGCGAGGACTGTGGCCATCCACTATGATGATCTCTAATACCATAAAAGATTGCAATGATAATAAAAATATGGAACAAGTTTTCTTTAGTATTTTGAGTCTTACAATATATATATATATATATATATATATATTGAAACAGAGAGGATTCATAAATCTAGCCAAAAAATAGGGATAAGTCCTACAACAATGATCACACAGTGGAAGTGTAGCAGACAAATATGACTGTCATGACCACATAGTGAACAACAACAGTTTCATTTATGATGCCAAAACGATGCAATAAAAGGAAAAGAAATGAAGAAAACAGACTTTTCTTGTAGACAGATCCATAGTCTATAACCAAAACACAAGATATCACAACAACATTGAGATTCCTAAATAAATCATACATTAATGACACATGATAATTAAAAGTGTTTGTCAATCAAAATAAAGAAAGAAAAGATAATTTCTAATCAAAAAGACTGAAACCCATATCTTCATCACTTTCTTCCTTGGGCTCCTCCTTCTTCTCCTCTACCGCAGGGGCAGCATCTTGTGCTGCACCGCCCCCACCGCAAGCTGCTGGAGCCGCCACAGCCACAGAGGCACCACCACCGCCGGATCCAACTTTAAGAATTAGATCATCAACATTTTTCTTCACAAGAAGTTTTGCAATCAAAGTGGCCCAAAAAGATTCGACCGAGATATTCGCAGATTTTAACAGAGTGGAGATCTTCTCCGTCGTGATGGGTATACCATCATCGTAGAGAATCAGAGCAGCGAGGCAGCAAGCGTGCTCTCCGATATATATATATATATATATATATACATATAGATAGACACACACTAGAAAACTAAATAAGAACACTTATTATTGTTGATGATGATAATCCACTAATTTGATTAACAATGTTTAGTCACTTTTATCAAAAAAATATAAATATATCTCAAATTTATTATAGTGATGCCAACAAAACAGATTTATGAAAGCTTCAAAGACAAATCTGTTCGTTCAAGATTCCAAAAATTTTTTTCTTAAGAGAAAATTCAAAAGCCCTGCAATTAAGTATGAACAAATATGTTTATCTTCCATTTCTCTATTTTAATATATATATATATATATATACATTTAATTTAACATAAAGTATACCATTATAACATGGCATGATTTGCTTACAGTCCTCTTTTGCCGGCCACTGGCCTGCAAGGTTCCAACCAAGAGACGAAAAGACCAACATGTAGCAAACAACCGCTTGATTCGAGGTGAGGAAACTAGCACTAAAGTCAGAGATGAGGTTATCTACTTTTTTTTTTTTTCCGTGATTTATTCTTTTTTACTATATATACATGTAGCCGTGGTCTGTTAATTAGTGGAGTTCACTGTAAGTCCCCTCAGGTCACTGGTTCGATCTTCAGTGGCGTTGGGTTCTCAAATATTTAGGCACATGGCGCAGACTTTCATCATGGGGCATAGCGCATGCCTATGCCAAATACCGATTTCCTTATTGTGTGTGTGTGTGTGTCTATATATATATGCATTAAATTTTAAAGGTTTGATATATAAATACTTAAGAAATGTGTACGTTGTATGTATCTAAATTCATCTAGTTAATACGAAGTATTTGGTGTTCTAACATATTATGACACCTTAAAAAATGTTGAAAAATAGAGGACCGTCCAAATGCACTAGCAAAAATCTCCCTCTTGAAATATTCGAGTGAATAATTGGTAGTGCCTAGGTATCTATTTTGGCTTCTAACGCACCCGTTTTACTATAAAGATTTTAATAATGAAAAGTCACTTTAATGAGGTAGAACATTTTTTTGTTAATCTGCAGTTAGGGGTGTAAACGAGCCGAACAAGAGCGTGCCTAGGCTCAGCGCATGTTCGGTTCGTTTATATTTCAAGCTCAAAAAATGTGTTTGTGTTCGGCTCGNGAAGGCCTAGGTCAACAGCCAAAAACTGTAAGGCCTGTGCTTATTTGTCAGTTGCTATTCCCTCACTTACTACGAAGCTGAGAAGCACAGTTGCATCTCTCTCCATCTGATTATTTTATGCCTGCCAATTTTGTATTAATTTCCACTTTCCTGTGAAAAAGTTATCCTTTTGTTTGCTAGAATTTACTTGTTCTTTTATTCCTTAGCTTTTCTCTGTTTTGACTTTGCTGAATATATTGTGTGTACCGTCACCTTTACATGTTCAATTCTGAGGGTATATTGTTAATTTAGGATATATTTGAGGCAGGTATAGTTTTTTATAATTGAGATTAAGAAGTTTTTGTGAGGAAGTAACTTTTTTGAAAGTTGTTATAAAATTTTCTTTTTAGAGAAAGTGAGATGACAACTTTCTTATTGCTATCTCACTTTAGTAGATCTGGTTGTGAAAAACATCTTTTAACTATATAAATTTCTGAAAAATAACAAGATAGTATCAGTCAAATGGAGGTGCGACTCTTTTGAAAAGCAAAACAGAGAGAAATCTACCCCAAATAGGCCCTTAGTGCTCATAGATTGTGTAGAAAACTTCCTTCACATGCAGAAACTTTCTAAAGCCATTCTGTCAAGTTAACATGATTGTGATCCTTGTTGCATTTTTCGTATCCTCTTATGATAACATTATCGATCATCGATCCCCTTTTGATTTCCTCATATGGTTAGGTTTTTCATCCTTGCTTCAAATTTTGTACATTTTCATCCATGTGAAGATTTTCGAAATGTAATTGTTCTGGTTCTGCTCTAATGTTGTGCCCTTCTGGATATTTTCTAGCACATCTTTGAATTTGCCTTAATTTTAGTTTCTCTTGGCTATGTTTCTGATGTTTAACTCATGCTTTAGTTTTAGTGGCTTTGCTAATTGCTGTTTTACTTCCCGAACTGCTTAGTTTTGAAGTTTTTTTCTGATAGTTTTGTACCATTTTAAGGATTATGTTGGTGATAAGTTTCCTGCATTTAAGATGTTGCCTCATTGAGCTTTTTTTTCTATTATAACTCGATAGGATCCAAGAGAGAAGGCCAAAGCAGAAACAAGGGATTGGCTAAACAATGTGGTATGCTTAGCAACTTTCTCCTCTCCTAGCAAAGTATTTCTCAAAGTTTACTATTTTTTGTTTTGGATTGTTTTAAGTTTAATGTGCTGTTTACTGATACCGGCATTAACACTGCTTTTTCTATGCTGATTTCATTTCGTCAAGCACAGGGATTCAATGAAGTAAAAACTAGGGGTGTAAACGAGCTGAACATTAGCGAGCCTAGGCTCAGCTCGTCTTCGACTCGTTTATATTTCGAGCTCAAAAAGCGTGTTCGTGTTCGGCTTGTTTGCTTAGCGAGCTGAACACGAGCTGTTCACAAACAAAGAGTCCTTTTGACAGCCTAATCGCACAGCTATAAGATGTTAAGAGATGAGACAAGATTTAAAAATTATTGTTTATATTAAACATCATTTGAATCTAAATTGAATAATTTTTATTCTATTTTCTTAATTAATACTTCTAATTGATTATAAATCTTTGTAGCCTTGTATTCAATTAATTTTTTTTAAAAATAAAACGAACAAATATTTGTTCGTGTTGTTCGTGTATGGCTCGTTAACTTAGCGACCGAGTCAAACACGAGCTTCTTAACGAGTCGAACACGAGCTGTTCGCGAACAACGAGCCATTCTGACAGCCCTATCTGCAATTACTTTATTATTAGATAATTTTTTCTTGGATAAAAATTTTTCTGAACTCAATTCTTTAATTTTATATTGTTCTTGTTCTTGTTAACGCTTTTTATTTCTTGCAATAATTTTGTAGTATGTCATAGTTTTTTACTTATAGACCATCCAAAATATTGATATTTTCAAAATAGCACCCGTAAGATCAATGTATTTACGCTTGTAACGATCAAAATATTGAGAATTTGATAAAAATGAAAAATATTGGTTAAGGTTTTACCATATATTTTTATTGAGTGAGAGTTTGAAAAATGGATGAATGAGGGAGGTTGATTTGCAGATAAGAGCTTTTGGGTGGTCTTTTCGGGCGAACAATGCGAGTAATTTTTATTTTAATGAAATTGATGAGAGTAGACATCTTTATGCTAAAAAATATATATTCTATGAGAAAGACTAATTGAATGAAATATAAAAAAAAAGAAATTGTCTATTTTAAAATGAACATACAATTAATCACTCATATGTGATATTTAATTTCATCAAAATTTGAAAAAGGATATCCAAGCCACTAAAACAATTGAAAGTTTAGAGTTTTAAGAGCTAAAATATTTTAGGGTTTTGCAAATATGAAAGATTAAATACCAAAAAATTTATACAAATGTGTGCTAGGTTTCATAATTATTAGTTGTCAATTGATAACAACACTATCCCTTAATCTCCATTGAGGCTTAAAAAAAATTGAGTCTTCATATGTTATTTTAGAGATATTCTTATCATAAATCAAACAAAAGGCCTTGTAAACACAGTTCTTCAAGATATTATAATTTATCAAAAATCAGTATTCCTATATTTTAAGAGAAATGATTATTAAACTTACTGATCACAGTTGGTTTTAAAACATGTCTAGCCAAAATGTATGTAAATAAGATAGGTTGACAAAAGAATAAATTTTCAATGAAACTTTCAAATCAAGGCATGAAGTACAAAAGCTTTAGAATAATACAAATTCGAAGAATGAAAACTTAATTCTTAAACACTTTCAACAAAATAAAACCTAAAACGCAATTACAACTGATTTTATGCTAAAGTTGTAAGAATATATGGTGTAAATGACCTAGCACATTTTTTTTTTTATATAGAACTAACTTGGCACACGAACTTATAAAGGTATGGTAACATCGCTACATTGACCGTATGAATACCTAAGTGCATGGAAATTAAACAAAACAACCGCATAAACACATGGATTACTTATTTTAACACATGCACATTCACTTAAGCACATACATTCACACAAGCACATTTTTATGAATATACTAACATGACACATTCACAAGACGCATGCACTTTCTCTCCCGTGCTCCTTTCTTTTATCTCTATTATTATCGGGTAATGGTTTAGGGTTAGGTTTAGGCTTGATTAGGAACTTTTTTAGGCTATGAAGANCTTAAGCACATACATTCACACAAGCACATTTTTATGAATATACTAACAAGACACATTCACAAGGCATGCATGCGCTTTCTCTCCCGTGCTCCTTTCTTTTATCTCTATTGTTCTCGGGTAAGGGTTTAGGGTTGGGTTTAGGCTTGATCAGGAACTTTTTTAGGCTATGGAGGGTTCGGCTAAGGTGAGTTTAGGCTAGGTTAGTTAGGGTAGGCTAGAGTTAGACCACATATGGTTTGGGTAGAGTGAGTTTAGATTATGTAGGGCTCAAGTAGGGTAAATGTGTTCATGTGTGTGTTCAATTAAGCATGAAGTGGGGTGCATAGGTGTGGGTTTAGTGGATTTTGAGTAGGTTAATCAGTTGGGTAGGCTAGGGTAAGACCATATATGGTTCGTGTATGGTGAGTTTAAGCTATGTAGGGCTTGGGTAAGGTGAGTTTAAGTTGGATGGGTTCATATATTATATGGTTAGAGCACATATGGTTCAGGTTGGGTGAGTTTAAACAATGTAGGGCTCGGTTAGGGCGAGTGTGTTCGTGTGTGTATTTTGGTAGGTGTGAAGTTGGGTACAAAAGTGTATGTTTAGTGGATTTCAGGTAGGTTAGTGGGTTTGCTAGGCTAGGGCTTGATCATATATGGTTTGATTTTACTGACTTAAGGATATATTGGCTTGATTTACTTGGGTGGGTTTTAGGTAAGTATGTGTTTTTAGGTTATATTATGGTTAATTTGGGTTTTTTGGGTTGGGTAAATTTTGGATTAATTTGGCTAGCTAGTGTTTTATGCTTGGTTGTGTAGTGATTAAGGTTGGGTAATGGACGAGTGTGTTAGTGCTTAAAATGGGTTTGAGTGATGTTGTGATCTTGAGTTGGGCAGGGGGTTATTGTAATTTTAGTAAATAGGTTTTGGGTAAGAGAGAATGCATGGTGGGTACAGGCTAGGGTTGGGTATTCATATAGGATAGAAAGTGGGACGAAGAAGTAAAACATTGTGCAGGATATAGGTTTTGTGAAAATGTAAAAATTATGAGAGGTTATCGTTAATGTTTGGGTCATGTGAGTGAGTGTGGCTGTTTAGTATGGTTTCAGCCATATAAAAAAGTGGGGAGGAAATGAAAAAAAGGGTTTGATTTATGTGGGGGAAATGGGAAGGAGATAGGAAGAGGGATGAGGTTAAATGAAAATAAGAGGAAGGAATGAGGGTTGGGTCATGTTTTGGATCAAAATAAGGGGAGGACATGAAGAGAAGGATTCAACCATGTTGGGTAAGGAGAGGAGAGGGAAAGAAACAAAGTTCTCCTATAGCCTACACCTTGCAAATGATAAAATGAACAAGTGGGGTGAGAGCATTATACCTTCCTTGGTTGGTATCCTTCCTTGATTGCTTTCTTGGATGAGAGATCTTCTTGCTTGATGTTAATCCTCGTTGATCTTCTCAATTTTGGTAATGGAAAAGAGAGGGGATCCTCAATTTGTTGGAAGGAGATGAGAGGGGGAGAGGTAGAGGGAGAAGATGGATTCAGGTATGAGAGAGGAGGAGAGGGTGGATTTCAGTGGGATGAGAGGGGGTGAATGAATGGGGGGTAACTATTGGAGAGGGGATATCAATTAGATTTTTAGGGGGGAAAAGAGGGGGGAATGGTTATGGAGGTCATGAGAGGAATTTTTTCAAAAAGGGAGGGTGCTTTAGTAATTCCTCAAATTGGGGTAGTCATGGTGGTTAGAAAAAAAAAGGTAAAGAAAAGCTCATTTTGAAGAGATGAAACAAGGAATTTACCAGTTTAATCAATTTTTAAAAATGAGGAGTTTAGCTCAAGATATGTCGAGTTGAATTAGTGTAGGTGGTTACAGTGGTTATAAATAAAAATTTTGACTTAGGCGCATTTGATAAAATTTTTTTGAGAAATACAGCGGTGCAATAGATTTTGGCCAAAGTGGGCCTATCTTAAGATATTTTAGATCAAAAAGGGTATAAAACTTATGAGAGAAATTGGTGGATTTTGATTTGGAGTTTTTTGTTTTTTTTAATGGATCATATTATGCATTTTAACATAGATTATGTTTGGTTAAAGTCCAGTTCCATTTTGAGTTCCTTTAATGTCAATTATTTGTAAAATATTGTTTCTATTATAAAAAATCTCTTATGATTATCATGGACTCAACGAGCCTTCAAATGGAGTTGGATTTGAGCATGGAGGGGTTCACATGAATTCTTTTGATGATACATATGCAATAGTGATGTCTGTTTTGAAAAATAATGCTCCATTAAAATTTTTTTATGTGGGACCATTTTTCTTACATGAAAATTGTAAGTGCAAAATTTTATATAAAAACGATTTCTGATTACCCCCAAATTAGTTTGCATGCTCCTTATATGGGATTATGAAGATTATGCAACTTAGAGAATAAAATTTCGATCATCAGGTTGGTCTGTGGAGAAAATGATAATTTTAAGGTTAATGGAAAAGCAATATTCATGTATTAAAATTTAAATTAAAGAATTTCACGTAAAAAATATCTCAAATAATCGTCAAAATTATTGGCATGGTCCTTACATATTATAACAATAAGCATCATACAACTTTTAAACTAGATTTTTTAGTCCTACAATGATTTCGAGAGAGAAAAAAAATAATTTTATGGTTTATATTAATTAAGAATTATTTTAGGTCAAGTTTAGGTTTTGGTTAAAATCAAGCCAAGAAAAGGCTTTACCCCAAATCTTACCCTAGCACCACCAATCGCCTCATAAGAACATCAAAGACTCTTGAGGGGACTGATCCCCGATAACTGCTTATATGCAACAATATAACAATAATTCTGATTATATTTTTCACTTATATTTCATTATTTCTCAACAAAACCAAAAACTTGATCTTAAAGAAAAATAAGAATTTAACTTTTAATTTATATTGAGATAAGACACAAAGTATACATATCGTTATCAAGTAATATAGGACTTTTTGATTAAGACCTGAATATCGAACCCACAGTATACGTATCGTTATCAAGTAATATAGAACTTTTTGATTAAGACCTGAATATCGAACCCACAGAAAAGATATGCAATATGCACTTTTTTGGAAAACTTTATATTTTTAAAAAGACAATTATTTAAACTAAAGACATTTTCGCAGTAAAGAAAATTTAAATATTTTGACAAAAACAGTACAAACTTAAAAGATAATTTTAGTTTTTGTAGAAGAAAAACACTAAATATGAAAATATATTTCTCTTAATCATGAATCAGTAATAAATATAGAAATTCTGTTGTGGATGTATGCATATTGTGTTGTGCTAAATAAGAACAATAATATTCTTTACCCTTACTAGAGATGTTATAAAAAACGTTGACTAATTTAAAGTTTGAATTGTTCTGAAGACCAGCTAGACATAGATGATACTAGCTCTCACTCTAAAGTTCCCTCGATTCCCTCCATTTAGGGGCTAACATCTTGTATCAAAACCTAAAACAATAAACCAAGTTTGTGCTTTAAACTGTTACTTTAATGTCCTCTAACTCTACACCCTTCAATGAATATTTCACTATTTATTTGCACTCAATCATTTGAACTACATTCTCATTCATACAACCTCATGAGTTTTTTTCCAATTTTTGACTGAGACAATACCAGCCTAGTTCTTACATGTTCTCACAACAATTTTTAACATCTGGATTGACCAAATCAAGAAGTAAATGAAGTACATAGATTTAAATCATCATAACTTCTCCCAACATTAAAGATCAATACTCTCCACAACTTCCATCTAATACTTAATTACTTATCATTTTAAGAAGAAAAATAAAAAAAACTACTCAGAATTCATGGAGAAAACAAAATCTCACTTTAGTTTAAAAGTATAAATTATTGTCAATCTAACATCAAGTCTCAATTAAAATCAAAAGTAGTCTAAACCAAAAGATAAAAACCTATCTTAAGTCCTCCACCAAACTCTTGAAGTTTCTTTGAATCTCTTTTCTTTTACAACTCTCAATATAAAACTAAAATAAAAAAAAGATAAATATGTGGTGCCTGAAAATCTCTCCAACTCACTCCCCAATTTTTGAACTTTCAAAACTTTCCCAGTACTTTCATGACCCCTTTCAAAGTCCCAATTTTCTTTCTTTTATAATTCTCCAAAATATGTCTTAGTTTCTCTTCAAAATGTGTCTTGATTCAATATATTTTCCCAAGAGATGCATCCTTTCGCAATAATTTTCGTCCACAGTGGTTGTAACCACATATTAAGCCAATAAGTGTCTCAAAACCCTCTTCAAAATTTGCAAAAATTGAATTTACTCGTCAAATAACTGCCACTAACGCTTAAGCGAGGAGCCTCTAGCGCTTAGGCGCTGCCTTCTCTGCTTAACCGACGCTTAAGCGTCGGATCTGACGCTTAGACGCCAAAACACTTGCACATTTTTCACCTATTTTCTCCAAATTTGATCATTTTTCACTCATTTAAGCATTTGTCACCTTTTTACCTGTACCTGAAAGAAAAACACAAAAATATCTCTCATCAAAGCGCAATACCTCAAAAATAAGTATAAAAATGTGTCTAAAAACACTATATATTTTAGACGTATCAGGGACCAAAATTTTTAGAATAATACATTTCATGAACATCTCAAAGGACCTTTTGTGAGGAGTAAGCTACACGTCGGATTACGATAATTAACCCTATCCAACAGCCTACTCTCACATGGCTATAGGAGCTCCTCATCAAGGGATTGATAGTTGGCGGTCAGACCAATGCAGTTGATCGGTTGACTCAAGCCAACCGAGCCGCCCGGAAGACTGCAGATCAACGGAAACCGATGTGTAGCCCACAAGTTAATATAGTTGGTCGAATGAGCCTTGCCATCACTAATACGCCTAATAATTCGAGTACTACACCCAACACTAGGGGGATTTAAACCCCAGACAATAGAAGACTTACAACTGNGACCATTTATGGAGGAGGTAGGGGTCTATAAATGAAGGACTCCATGCATTTGGTTTCTTGCTTATTTGGATGCGCTTTTATAGAAAAATAGGCTGTAGGCCACACATGCTTGTCGAGTCATACCCATGCTTTTAGCTTTGTNTAGGCTAGAGTTAGACCACATATGGTTTGGGTAGAGTGAGTTTAGATTATGTAGGGCTCAAGTAGGGTAAATATGTTCATGTGTGTGTTTAATTAAGCATGAAGTGGGGTGCATAGGTGTAGGTTTAGTGGATTTTGGGTAGGTTAATCGGTTGGGTAGGCTAGGGTTAGACAATATAGTGTTCATGTTTGGTGGGTTTAAGCTATGTAGGGCTCGGGTATAGCGAGTTTAAGTTGGATGGGTTCATATATTATATGGTTAGAGCACATATGGTTCAGGTTGGGTGAGTTTAAACTATTTAGGGCTCGGTTAGGGTGAGTTTGTTCGTGTGTGTATTTTGGTACGTGTGAAGTGGGGTGCAAAAGTGTATGTTTAGTGGATTTCAGGTAGGTTAGTGGGTTTAGTAGGCTAGGGCTTGATTATATATGGTTTGATTTTCGTGACTTAGGGTTATATTGGCTTGATTTACTTGGGTTTTAGGTAAGTATATGTTTTTAGGCTAGATTATGGCTAATTTGGGTTTTTTGGGTTGAGTAAATTTTAGATTAATTTGGGTTGCTAGTGGTTTATGCTTGGTTGTGTAGTGATTAGGGTTGGGTAATGGATGAGTGTGTTAGTGCTTAAAATGGGTTTGAGTGATGTTGTGATCTTGAGTTGGGTAGGGGGTTATTGTAATTTTAGTGAATAGGTTTTGGGTAAGAGAGAATGCTTGGTGGGTACAGGCTAGGGTTGGGTATTCATATAGGATAGTGAGTGGGACAAAGAAGTAAAATATTGTGCAGGATTTAGGGTTTGTGATAATGTAGAAATTATGAGAGGTTATCGTTAATGTTTGGGTCATGTGAGTGAGTGTGGGTGTTTATTATGGTTTCAGCCATATAAAAAAGTGGGGAGGAAATGAAAAAAATGGTTTGATTTATGTGGGGAAATGGGAAGGAGATAAGAAGAGGGTTGAGTTTAAATGAAAATAAAGGAAGAAATAAGGGTTCGGTCATGTTTTGGATCAAAATAAGGGGAGGACGTAAAGAGAAGGATTCGACCATGTTGGGTAAGGAGAGGAGAGGGAGAGAAACAAAGTTCTCCTATAGCCTACACCTTGCGAACGATAAAATGAACAAGTGGGGTGAGAGCATTATACCTTCCTTGGTTGAGATTCTTCCTTGATTGCTTTCTTGGATGAGAGATCTTCTTGCATGATGTTATTCCTCGTTGATCTTCTCAATTTTGTTAAGGGAAAAGAGAGGGGGTTCTCAATTTGTTGGAAGGAGATGAGAGGAGGAGAGGTAGAGGGAGAAGATGGATTCAGGTATGAGAGAGGAGGAGAGGGTGGATTTCAGTGGGATGAGAGGGGAAGAATGAATGGGGGGTAAAGTTGGGTGACTATTGGAGAGGGGATATCAATTAGAGTTTTAGGGGGCAAAAGAGGGGGAAATGGTTATGGAGGACATGAGAGGAATTTTTTCAAAAAGGGAGAGTGTTTTAGTAATTTCTCAAATTAAGGTAGTTATGGTGGTTAGGAAAATAAATAAATAAAAGCTCATTTTGAAGAGACAAAACAAGGAATTTACCAGTTCAATCAGTTTTGAAAAAGGTGTTTAGCTCAAGATATGTCGAGTTGAATTAGTGTAGGTGGTTATAGTGGTTATAAACAAAAATTTTGACTTAGGCACATTTGATAAAATTTTTTTTTGAGAAATACAATGGTGCAATAGATTTTGGTCAAAGTGGGCCTAGCTTAAGATATTTTAGGTCAAAATGGGTATAAAACTTATGAGAGAAAATTGGTGGATTTTGATTTGGAGTTTTTATTTTTTTAATGGATCATATTATGCATTTTAACATAGATTATGTTTGGTTAAAGTCCAGTTCCATTTTGAGTTCCTTTAATAACAATTATTTGTAAAATATTGTTTACATCATCAAAACTCTCTTCTGATTATCATGGACTCAACGAGCCTCCAAATGGAGTTGGTTTTTAGCATGGAGAGGTTCACATGAATTATTTTGATAATGCATATGCAATAGTGATGTATATTTTGAAAAATAATGCTCCATTGAAAATTTTTTTATGTGGGACCATTTTTCATACATGGAAATTGTAAGTGCAAAATTTTATAAAAAAACTATTTCTGATTACCCCCAAATTAGTTTGCATGCTTCTTATATGTGATTATGAAGATTATGCAACTTAGAGAATAAAATTTCGATCACCAGGTTGGCCTGTGGAAAAAATGATAATTTTAAGGTTAATGGGAAAGCATTATTCATGTATTGAAATTTAAACTAAAGAATTTCACGTAAAAANACCCCCAAATTAGTTTGCATGCTTCTTATATGTGATTATGAAGATTATGCAACTTAGAGAATAAAATTTCGAACACCATATTGGCCTGTGGTTATCTCAAATAATCGTCAAAATTATTGGCATGGTCCTTACATATTATAACAATAAGCATCATACAGCTTTTAAACTAGATTTTTGAGTCCTACAATGATCTTGAGAGAGAAAAAGATAATTTTATGGTCTATATTAATTAAGAATTATTTCAGATCAAGTTTAGGTTTTGGTCAAAATCAAGCCAAGAAAAGGCTTTAGCCCAAATCTTGCCCTAGCACTGCCTACCGCCTCATAAGAACATCAAAAACTCTTGAGGGGACCCAAATTTTTAGGATAATACATTTCATGAACGACTCAAAGGACCTTTTGTGAGAAGTAAGCTACCCGTCGGATTACGATGATTAACCCTGCCCAACATCCTACTCTCACATGGCTATAGGAGCTCCTCATCAAGGGGTTAAAAGTTGACAGTCGGACCAATGCAGTTGATTGGTTGACTAAAGCCAACCGAGGCATTCGGAAGACTGAAGATCAACAGAAACCGATGTGTAGCCCAAAAGTTAATATAGTCGGTTGAACGAGTCTTGCCATCACTAATGCGCCTAATAATTCGAGTGCTACACCCAACACTAGGGGGATTCAAACCTCATACAAGAGGGGACTTACAACTGACAAGCAGATATCCGACCAACTGATTTGAGTACGCGGTGCGATATATATATAAAGGAAATTGATATTTGACAAAGGCCCAAATATCAATTTCTCTTACGCCGAAGCTGTCAACCAAGAAACCACAAGTTGCGCGCTCACACACACACAAATATATATATATATATATA
>JXCR01050397.1:355838-379884 GCA_002079205.1 Phalaenopsis hybrid cultivar | reverse complement strand
CCTCCTCACCGGCGCTTCGCTGACCGATAACGCAAACACGGGCATCGTGCGACTGGGCGACGGCCGCGTGGTCTGTCTCACGGAGACGGTGAAGGGATCGATAGAGATAGATCCGGAGAGTTTGGGGACAATTGGGAGGTTTGAGTATAGGGATGGGGTGAGGGGGGTGGTTCAGTCGGCGCACCCGGTGGTGACGGAGAGGGNGCTGCGGTATAGTGTGGGGAACATTCTGAGGGCGGAGCCGACGCCGCTGTACAAGTTTGAGTGGAGGCCGAATTCAGGGAGTTACATGCACGTCATGTGCAAGGCTACTGGTACAGTTGTGAGTTTTTCCATCTCTTTGGCTTTTATTATTATTATTATTATTATTATTATTTTAAATTAAATAGCTTTTGTGAACTTTTGTTTAAGAAATAAAATTAAAAACTCCACAATTTAAATCTCTACATAATGAAATCACATTTCACACAAAATTTCTCTAAAACATGCAATTTTGTCTATTTATTCAGGTGGCCAGTGTGGAGGTTCCACCTTTTGTAACCTTCCACTTCATCAATGCATACGAGGAGGAGGATGATGAGGGCAGAGTCGCCGCCATAATCGCCGACTGTTGCGAGCACAATGCTGATACGACTATTCTCGATAAACTACGCCTCGACAACCTCCAATCATTCATCGGCCAAGACGTCCTACCAAATGCGAGGTAATAAATATTTTAAAATATCTAAAGGCATGTAGAATACTACGCACAATATGATAAGATATTAAAAATGATTATTTCTAATATTTGATTCATAAGGATATTTAATTTTTTAATTAATATTAGTGAGAGTCTTGTACTTCTATAAATAGTTATTTATAGAAATATAAGACTTTCACTAATTCAAATTAACTAATCAGCTATTCTTATTAATCAAGTACAATCTTTAATATCCTATCATAAATCATTATTATTTTTGAGCTTCTTTAATTAAAGATTTGATTAAGTGGAATGGATTAAGAATTGATTGTTGATGAATTGTTAATTATGATAAATATGATCAGGGTTGGGAGATTTCGTATACCTTTGGACGGGAGCACCACCGGATCGCTGGAATCGGCAGTAGATCCCGAAGAGCATGGGCGGGGAATCGATATGTGCAGTATTAATCCTGCTAAGCTTAGCCGCCCGTATCGCTATGCTTATGCATGTGGAGCCCAACGGCCTTGCAACTTTCCAAACGCTCTTACCAAGGTTACTACCCCACGAATTAACGAAGTCAATTAAAATGAAGCTCATTTTCAAATCATTTTTGGGAATAACATTAAGAATAGTACTTTTGTTTTAAGCAACCAACTAGGACTCCATAAAAATAATTAATAAAAATTAGGTTCTGTTTGGAAAACTAACTTCGAAACTGCTCTTAAAAAAAAAGTTGTTGTTCAAACAGTTGAAGCAACAGTTAAATTTTTTTTTTTCAAATTCAGACCATAGCTTTCTAGCAGTCATCACACTAGCAATATCTTGTTGCAAAATGCAACTGTCAGCTGCAGACAAAATTATTTGATTTTGTTAAATAAAAAAAAATTTAGGTGCAGCACCGTCGCCCCAAATGCACCATTGACGACCTAAAAAAACATTCCTATGCTAATCAAGTTAGGAAGAATTGTATTGCAGCATAGATGACCTTACATGCATGAATAATTATTGCTTCTTTTTTTTTTCTTTTCTATGCTAATGCAGATAGACTTACTAGAAAGGAAAGCAAAAAATTGGCATGACAAAGGCTCGATACCTTCTGAACCTTTCTTCGTCGCAAGGCCAGGAGCGTCTGAGGAAGACGATGGTAAGCCATCATAATCTTAAAGAAAAAGAAAAAAAAAATCATTAATTTTACCCAAAAAAAAACTTTAATTTATATACCAATAGTAAATAGCCAACATGCAGAAGTAATTTTACATAAACTAGAACAAGAAAATTAATCTAATTTCATTAAGCCTTTTAGGTGTGGTTATATCTATCATTAGCGGCCAAAATGGAGAAGGTTATGCTCTCATACTCGATGGCTCCAGCTTTGAGGAGATTGCACGAGCAAAATTTCCTCACGCACTTCCTTATGGTCTGCATGGATGCTGGATTCCAATGAAGCAATAATTAGCAGCGATGGGTTAATTAATGCTTCATCTCGAATGTGTATTTTATGGACTATAAACAGCTTGTTATGTTTATTTTATATGCACGTACATATGTTTGCAATGGCAGTGTTGCTATGGTTTGTATATGGTTCTGTTATATATTGTGTCAAGATTATATGTATGTTGGCATGTTGCATATTAGAGGGGCTTCTATGAGCTTGTATAAATTAATAGTATTAATTTTTGTTTGTATTTTAGAATGTTTATGCTAACCAATAATGAGGGAAAGGAGGGCCAAATATGTTAGAAGAGAAGATTATATGGCTTCAAAGCCCAAGTGTTCACTAACAAACCATTTTAAAACAAAAGAAAAGAGCATTTATATATACATACCGCCCAAACTCTACATATATTAATGTTTAACAATTAAGCTTCACATTTTGTATTTTTACCACCCAAATCTTAAAGTTTAGAGGTTAGATATTTAAAAAAAAAAGAATTGAGTGGTATGTATGAAAATCTTCCAAAACATAGATATAGCAATGCCTAATTCAATTAATTGATTTTCGCTATTAGATTATTTAGCTATATATTTGAAGTGAAGAATACAAAATGAGGAAGTTTGTTATTTCACTTGAGTTATTTGGTTGATAAGTGATTTAGAGAGGTTTTTCATACAACATATACAAAATGTTTTTGCACTAGAGGTGAAAGAGAAGTCGGATGCATACAATATTTTCAGCCATAGAGGCATTCCGTCTCTATCGTGCTAAATGAATAAAAGAAGATGAGACGGTACCTTCAAGATTTTCTTTCAATTTGCATGATTAGAATAGAGAAGTGGAGGTGTTGTTGGGACATATAAGGGCAAGCAGGACAATATGATATTTATGTAATCTAGCTGTTGAACGGAGAGACAAAAGTAAAAAAGTGCTACGATGTATGGTTCAGGTAGGAGTTTTGGGCTTCTGCTAAAAAATGAAAGCAGCAAAGAGTATAATTACGAGCAATTGAAGGAAAACAGACGAGGCGCATTGCTATAAATTTTATTTCAAATAGGGGGAAGGGGCATTTTTTACTTTGTTGTATGTACTTGTTTAGTCATTTTCTGAATATGAGAGGAACTGGAGAGTAACATAGAAGAGGGGAAGTGGAGGTTGTGTGCTCCCCTCCTCACCAACACTCCTCCCCCCTCCCCTCGTCCTCCCCCTTGATTTGCATGTTTTGAACAGAGAAGTGTGTGGTTCTTGTGACTTACATAAGCAATCATGATAGTATAGGCATCTATGCAATTCTTCATGTCGAATAGGGAGCCAGAGCAGGAGAGAGCTACAACGTGTGGGTCTTGTGTGAGTTTCAAGTTCTTTCTTAAAATAAGAATAATATGAAGGTTATAATTATGGGCGGTTGAAGAAGAGTAGACTAGGAGAATAGCTATAAATTTAATTTCAATTTGGGAGGGTGGGCTTTGTTAATTTGTTGTGTGGACTAGTTTAAGGGTTTTCTGAATAAGAGAGGAAGTGGGAGCCACAGGGAAGAGGGGAAGTGGAGGTTGTAGATTCCCCCCTACCCCCACCCCCCAGTCCAAAAAGAAAAAAAAATTATCATGTGAAATGAATAAAATAAGATGAGATAGTGGCTCTGTGGGAGTTCCTTTGATTTGCATATTTTGAACAAGGAAGTGGGAATGTTATTGCAACTTACCAGAGCGAACATGATATTGTGGGCATTTATGCAGTTTAAGGTTGTCAGGTCCTCTCTTCAGTTGATATGAAATAAATTAATCGACATAAGGAACAAATGTTGTAGCCACAATTGAAGAATCAATTGATTGGAGATAACCATTCTCGGATTATCTGCAAGAAGAAAAATTACCTGAAAATAAATCACTGGCTCATCAAATAAAATCTAGCTTCTTAGATATTCATAAGGCGAAGGTTTCTCTAAGTTAATCTTAGTTAGAGAGACTTATTTTTATAAATCCTTAGAAACATGTTCTTTAGGTTTTTCAGTTTCCACTGTCTCTTTTTCAATCTCAGTAACTTTTTGAACTACATCCTCCAACTCTTTTTCACTTCTAAGTTGAATAGCTTTAAGATGCTCACTATTCTTCTCCTTAGCTTTTATCTTAGTGTTGCTAGGAAGAGTACCTTGGGCCCGATTACTAAGTGAGTTAGAAATTTGTTGCTGTTGGTTCTCTATGTTCCATATTGTTTCATCTTGACTTCGTAGTTGATTCTCCATTTGTGACACAACTTCTTCCAAAGATAACTTCTCCTTAAATTGTGGATTAATGTTAAAGCATGGTGGATAAGATAGTCTATAGTTGGCACTACCCCGGTTATTCCAATTTCCTAAAGGGTTTACTCGGTTATTTCCTCATTGTTGGTTTCCACCACCAGAATTATTATTCAAGTTGAAGTTAGGATGGTTATTCCAACCTGGGCTTTGAAATTTGGAATAAGGGTTGTTTGGTTTGTTGTTAATTATATTTAAGGTCTTAAATGATGAAGTGCTAGATTCGACCATTTGTCCTAATTAATTTTCCTCAATTATAAGAGATATTTGAGGTTGGTTCATTTCAATTGATCTAGCTTCCAAGATATTGCTGCAACTTGAGAAGTAAGAATTGAAAGCATTTTAGTATCATGCACATTGGCTACCATTCTAGGATTTACACTTTTAGAAAGACCATTGCAAATTATTTATAGTCATCTCCTCAATTAAAGAGCAAGCCTCATCAAATAGCTTCAACATGAGTGAACCACCAACGTTGTCATCAATAATAGATCTAAGAGATCTTACTAAACCATTATAAAAATTTTGAATAATTAACCTATTGGGGAAAACATGTTGTGGACACTTACTAAGAAGTTCCTTGAATCTTTGTTAAGTTTCATATATTGACTCACCTTCATACTAACAAAATGAAATAATATCATTTCTAGGTTTAACAGTTTTTGAAGGTAGAAAGTATTTAGCAAGAAATTTATGGGCTAAGTCATCCCAAGTCCTGATCGATCTAAATGCTAATGAATTCGGCCACATTTTAGCCTTATTCCTTAAGGAAAAGGAAAAAATCCTAAGTCTAACAACATTGTTTGACATGTAGTTTTAAGGAAATGTAGCGCAAAGTTTTAGAAAATTTTTTATGTGTTAATTTGGATCCTCAAATAGAGTTCCCCCAAATAGTTTGCACCATTTGGATAATAACATATTTCAATTCAAATGTGTTAGCTTCTATGACAGGAATTTATATACTTAAGTGAATTTCATATGCCGTAGGATTAGTGTAATCCCTTAATGGTCTATGCGCGTTAAGATATTCATTATCTGGTATTTGACTATCTAAATTGTTTTGTTGATTATTTGTCATTCCTTCTACAAGTTGATGAAGACTTTTTTATTTTCATTTTTTTCTAAAGTCCTATCTAATTCTGAATCATACGGTACAAGTCCGAAGGTCCTGTACTATACATACATAACAGAAGACTTTAATATTAATAAGAAANATATATATATATATATATATATATATCAAATAAAGAAACATTTACACAAAAAAACTACAATACGATTTTTCAAATCTAAGTGTAATTAAATCAACTAAAGTCCTCTTAAAAGATAATTTACCGTTGCTTCCCTGATAATAATGACAGAAACTTGATCTGCCCTAAGTGTGTGTGTCACAATGATATAAATTTTGGTATACTTACCAGAAACTTGATCTACTACTTAGTAAATTGATTAAGCATTTAAAATTAAATATTTGTACACACCGGGGTTTTCCATGTAAGTATACACATCATTTCAATAATACATATTTTTATTGAGTCTGGATTTCGATCCCACATGAAAGGTGGTAATGACTCTAATCAGAGAAGTTCTAGTTTACTATGATATGGTGTTATCTTGGAATATAATTTAAATTAGTCTTTCTAATAGTTACATCTAAATTTTTGCACTAAATTTAAAGGCTAATTTTAACTATTCTTGCTGATTTTTGGTGATATCAAGATATGAAAGATACCAATATCTTGTGAGTGTATAAGTGGAAATGTAGGATATTATACTAAGAATCTAATGTGGACAGTGACAATAGGAGCATGAATCTAAATTACCCTCTTAAGAGTGTGTAACAAAGTTTGGTTTAACTCAATAAATGTTTCTTCCTGTCACCCTATAAACTCCTAAGTTAAATCCCCTCAAAACTTATGTTCCTATCTAATTGCATTGTCCTATGAACTACTTTATCTTCTCCCATAAGTTCAATGTGATTTTTCCTAGTTGATAACGTCTAGTCTTTCCAAACTTTATGGGTTTGAAATAGTTTTAACACACAAATTGACCAAATTAATTAGTAAATTAAACATGAAGTAAAAAATATCACATTAAGATTAAAAGTTTAATTCTATAAGTATCTTTACATCCTACATTTCCTACATATGAATCACAAGAGAGAGGTAAATGAAACCTACTCATTAAGCATGAAGAACATGATGGAAACCTTCATTAAACAACAAAATAAATCCACTAAGTATGTGTTACAAAAATTACAAGACAAATGTAAATGCAATACTTAGCTTTTCTTCTCATAAGAGATGAAAAGTTCCTCCCAACATTGGATCCAAGTCTTTCTTGCACTGATGAATTGATACCCTTACAATATTCACCTCACCATGCACTCGAGAACATGTGGTAAACATACAAACCATAAGTTTTGCTAGAATTTTGTAGCCTTCCTCTACACTTTCCTTGGCTTCCCAGATGTTCCTACTTCTCTCTGATGCTTCCCCTTCATTCCTCCTCTCTTTACTTCTTGCCAAATCCCATGTCAAAATGCTTAAGATCATCAAATAACTCTCAAATTCACGGTTCAACAACTATAGAAAATGACTGTAACTTGGCACCGAGAACTTGGCTTCTAAGCGCCGCCTTCTTTGTTGGATGCATAATATTCTAACGCCTAGGCACCCAAAAGCCGGCGTTAGGGTGCTTGAATGGAATTTCTTGGCCCCCAAAATCCGGCACTTAGGCGCCTGTTATGTTAAATCCAAGTTTTCTTCATTCAACTCTTTTTTGCTCATTTTTAATCCTGCTTTGCTCCAAGTGTTGTACATGTTGTACCTATACAAAAAATACTAAAATATCTTTCTTTAAAGTGCAGTTTCATATAAAAATAAGTGTAAAAAACCAAGGAAATAAAACATGCTTTAGGACATATCATATGTTCAAAAGAAAATATCTGAAATGATATATAATAATTAAAATAAATGATACATCTTAAAGAAAAACATTTTATTGGAGAAGATTTAAATGAAAATTTTAGTAGAGTGGTAGAGGATTTTAAAATAATCACCATGATTTTGGTTTTAGATAGAACCATATTAGATTTTGCTTTAGTGTATGATTTTTTTTTTTATTATTTTAATTAAGAAAATAGATAAGCATATTATTACTTATAATAGATATAATAGAACACAAATTGATTATTTTCTTATGAGAAAAAGAAATCATCTAGAATGTAAAGATTGTAATGTCATTCCAAGTGAAAATTTAAGCACCCAACTTTGATTAGTAGTTTTGAATTTTATGATGAAGAGTTGTAAGATAAAGAATACAATAAAATAATATCCTAGTCATAAATGGGGAAACCTAAAAGAAACATATAAGATTATTTTTATGAGTAAACTTCAAGATTTGGGATGTTTATGAAGAAACTAATTCTATGTGGAATAAAATAACAAACACTATTAAACAAATGACAAAAGATGCACTTAGAGATCAAAAGGGAAAAAAATAAATAAAAATAGTTGGCGGTTGAATAATAATGTGTAAGAAAAAATAACATATAAAAAGTTGTGCTATAAAATTAATTTAAATGTAAGAGCTTAGAGAACTGAGAAAAATATAAGGTGGCCCGTAGGGAGTCTAAGAAATCAATTTATAATGCTAAAAAATCAATTTTTAGTGATCTTTATAATAAATTAGATACTAAAAAGATAAAAAAATATATGTATAAACTAGCCAAACAAAGAGAAAATAAAAGTAACGATTTAATTCAAGTAAAGTGTATTAATGATAAAAATCAATAAGCATTTTTTTAAAGGAAGATAGTCAACATAGGTGGGTGAGCTATTTTGATAAACTTTTCAATGAAATTTATAAAATTACAATCAACCTTAGTGAATAAAATGTTTTATTTTTACCGTTAAATTATTGAAAAGAAAGTTGAGGAGGCTTTAAGGAAAACCAATAGTGGAAAATTAGTAGAACCTAATGATATCCCTATTGAAGTATGGAAATATATATGAGATTTGGGAGTTACTTGGCTTACTAAACTCTTTAATATCACTTTAAAAAATAAAAAGATTCATGAGGAAGAGTATTTTAGACTCCATTTTTAGGAATAAAGGGTATGCACAAGAGTGTACAAATTATAGAGAAATTAAGTTATTATGTCATACTTTAATATTATGGAGAGGGTTATTGAATATATATTAAGACGTGATGTAAATATTTCTCATATTAGTTTGGATTTATGTCGGAAATGTCTACAATGGAAGCTATACATTTATTGAGAGGTTTGATGGAGAAGAACAGAGCGAGTAAAGAGGATCTACATATGATTTGTATTGCTTTAGAAAAGCTTACGATAAAGTTCCAAGAGAAGTCCTTTGGATGGTTCTAGAGAAAAGAAAGTGTTGATATAACTTATGTTTAAATCATTAAGGATATGTATACTAGAGTTGTTACTTGTGTTCAAATAGAAGGAGGATTGACCAAGTATTTTTCCTATTTCATTTGGATTATAGGTATCAGCTTTACACCCAGATTGTTTTGCTTTAGTTATGGATGCTCTTACTCGACATTTATAGGAGAATGTACATTGATGTATGCTTTCACTCATGATATCCTTCCTGTGGATAAGACTAGATAACGAGTTTAGTAAAAAACCTGAATTATAGAGGTCTACATTGAAGTCTAAAGGCCTTTGTTTAAGTAGATCTAAAACTGAATACATGGAGTGCAATTTTAGTAGTAGGAGCTCTAGTGGCAGAATTGTATCTATGGGAGAATCAAATCAATAAAAGGTTTAAACGTTTTAGATCTTAAGTCTATTGTTTAAAGTGATGGTGATATAAATGAGGATGTTATTAGTAGAATTCAAGTTGGTTGGTTGAAGTGGGGGAATGCATGAGGCCCATTGTGTGATAAAAAAGTATCGCTTAGACCTTAAGGAAAATTTTATAAGATGACGATGAGGCCTGCAATGCTTTATGGTGAAGAATGTTGCCTTTAAAAGAGAAAACATAAAACAAAGTTAAGTGTAATGCTTAAGTGGACGAGTGACTTGACACTAAGAGACAAAATGCGAATAAAATCTATCTATGAAAGGATTAGACAAGATTAGATAGTGGTCTTATGATCCACTTAGAAAAGAAGATGTTTTAGATTTGACTTATGTTAAGAGAGTTAAAGTTAGATTTAATATATTATATAAAAAAAATCTTAATTATTAGAATTAAATGAAAAAATGACAGGACATAATAATAGGATATAATGAAGAAAAAAAATTCACGTAGCAGACTCCAATGCTTCTTCTTCTTTCTTCTTCTTGTTTAGTGCNTTAAAAGTTAGATTTAATATATTATATAAAAAAATCTTAATTATTAGAATTAAATGAAAAAATGACAGGACAAAATAATAGGACATAACGAAGAAAAAAAATTCACGTAGCAGACTCCAATGCTTCTTCTTCTTCTTTCTTCTTGTTGTTGTTTAGTGTAACCCTCTCCATGCAATCGAGTGTAAACGAGCTCAAAGGAAGAAGCGGCTCGAATGTTAGATGCGAGAAAAAGACGGAGACGAAGTAATAAAGTGATCTGCGAGAAGGACGACAACTGAAACGTCGAGAAGCAGAGCTGAGACGGTACAAATATCGCCGACGATGATGCCTTGCCTGCTTTTGCTCCTCCGTGGACGTGAACATTCCTCCATTCAGGTAAGCCCGGTCCTTNTCGAGAAGCAGAGCTGAGACGGTACAAATATCGCCGACGATGATGCCTTGCCTGCTTTTGCTCCTCCGTGGAGGTGAACATTCCTCCATTCAGGTAAGCCCGGTCCTGTCCAGGCGGAGACGTCCTTTCTGCTATCTGTCAGCTTTTGCGCTTCTAGGTTTCTCTTCGAGCCTTCTATCTTTCTGGATTGCTGGCTGATCAGAGATTTCTGCTGGCAGAATGAGAAAATTGTTTTTCGTGAAGAAAACGGCGGCAATGGTGGCCATGGATGCAGAGCAAGCATACCAAGTTCAGGTTACTAGAAGAGGTTCCCAAATTCCAGGTTTTACTGCTTAAAAGGTTGATCTCGGTAATCTTCTCTTTTTTCTTGAATTTATATTTTGATTAATTTGTAGCCTTTGGAATTCTACGATTGAAGGAATGAAATAGTTTTGTAGGGTTACGTGTTTATTAAAGTGATTGAAGATTTTGTAAAGGTGGGAAATGTATGGAGAGCGTATTCTTCTATGTTCTTGTACTAATTGTGTGCATATAAGAGAGAGTATTGTCCCGGACAAAAAATCACACATCGCCTAGGTGTAGGGCCGAAAATCAGTATTTAAGTCCTGGGCTGCCCACCACCCCTAAGAGCTCTTTTGGGAGGTGACAATTGGTATCAGAACAGATTACTACCTGTCAGATGTGCAGACTCTTCATGGTCAAGTGAGACCCTCGGTGGAGCCGATCCGTGACGAGAGGGCGTCCGTGATTGGGTGGAGGAGAATGTCACGGACAAATAGTCCCACATCGGCTAGGTGTAGGGCCGAAAAATAGTATTTAAGTCCTGGGCTGCCCACCACCCCTAAGAGCTCTTTTGGGAGGTGACAATATGCTTACTTATATGCTACTTAGTCTAAAGACGCTTCTTTATTTTATAGGTGCAATAATTGCTTAAAAATTTTCACACATTTCACTTCGTTCCTAAGTCCTAACTTCTTATAATATTTTGGATTCTTATTAGAAATCGGCAATATTTCCCAATCCTTCTCATTGGTGTTCATTGATTAGCTCCAATCATGCCACTAATTCACGTCATTGCTGATCTCAAGCCCGGATGTGAAAAGTGGAGGATTGCGTTAGGTAGTCGACAAACAACGTAAGACTTGTCGAAAAAATCACGATAGGAATCTTTTGTGTAAGTGCTAGGGCGTCCTCTGGAAACGACGTGCTGTATGACTTGAATACAGTAAAAAATGTGCAAGGTTCATTTGAGTAGAACTAAAACTGAATACGTGGAATGTAAGTTTAGTAGTAGTAGCTCTAGTGACAGAAGTGTAACTTTGGATGATCAAATTATTAAAAGTTGTGAACGATTTAGATATCTTGGGTCTGTTATTTAAAGTAATGGTGATATAGATGGGGATTTTAATAGTTGAATTCAAGTTGGTTGGTTGAAGTGGAGGAATGCTTTGGATCTTTTGTGTGATAGAAAAATACCGTTTAGACTGAAAGAAAAATTTTATAATATATTGGTGAGACCTGCAATTTTCTATGGCCCTGAATGTTGGCCTTTAAAAGAGAAGCATAATACTAAGTTAAGTGTTGCCGATATGAGAATGCTTAGGTGGATGAATGGCTTTACACTTAGAGACAACATGCGAAATGATTATATCCGTGATAGGGTTAGTGTAGCTTCAGAGATGGACAAAATTAGAGAGAGTCGTCTTAGATGGTTTGGTCACATTAAACGTCGACCATCTGATGATCGATTAGGAGAGTAGATGTTTTAGACTCGACTTTTGCTAAGAAAGACAGAGGTAGACCTAGTAAGACTTAGGCTTATTGTATAAAAAATGATCTTAATTTATCAGAACTAAATGAAAATATGACACTAAATACGATGCAATGGAGAAAAATGATTCATGTAGCCGACTCCACGTAGTGGGATTAAGGCTTTGTTTTTGTTGGTAGTTCTTTCGTAAATATGTCTGGTAGTTGCTTTTCTGTCTAGTAATGCTCAAGTTTGATCTTACTGTTTTCTTCTACTATTCTAATAAAATGATACCTGATGCCAATGTGCTTAGTTTTATTGTGAAATATAGGATATTTTGCTGTTGCTGCATCTAATTTATTGTTATAATAAATCCATGCTACATCTAATTTATTGTTATAATAAATCCATGCAGCTCCACCATGTTGCTTTCCCACGCCCTTAGATTTACATTTTAGCTACATAATTTGGTTTGTAATTATTGTTTTAGTTATGTATTCTTCTTCTACTGATAATGGCTTAACTATTGCTTACTTCTTAGATGCCCAAGAGACTATTCCTATGCCAAGTGTGAATGTATAGCCTGATGTGTTTTTTTGTCATCGATAGATCTTGCTCAGTTGCTGTCGTTATACTAAAGAAATCTTGAGTTTGACCTTGATTCATGCCTAGGGTTACAAACAAGCCGAGTTGAGTCGAGCAACATTGTTTTCAGTTTGAGCTTGTTATAAAGCTCGAGCTCAAATCGAGCTTCTGGGCTTTTGTTCAAGCTTGAGCATGTTTATAAAATTTGAGCTCAAGCTTAAATTGAGCTTTTGTGTTTATACTCGAACTTAGTTCATTTATCATTTNTGAGGCATATGCTTGGCATTCTAGATCATATTCTATAGAATCATTTGATTATTTCAACTTCATTATTCTTTTATATTTTGGGATTCATTTTTGATGTTGTCAAAGGGGACAAGATTATATATTTACAAGCTTAATTTACATCTTCGTCAGCACCTTCTGCCAATATTAGTCATCCTATGATTTTCAAAGATATATTATTTCATTATGATGATAGCAAACCTATGTTTGAATGTTTAAATATATTAGCAAAATATTTTAGGTGGATTAGAATTATGGCAGATCAATTCAACACATTACACAGTTTGTAATGTGTTCACACCTACTTGATGATTATATTAATCACAGAGTTTTTTTAGATGGATTAAGACGGGCACAACAGAGCTTTGGACATATGCTTTAAGAATATATAAGGTCTGTTGCGTTTTAGAAATCCATAAGATATTTCTTGATCGTTTTAACACTAAACTGATAACCTTATGTGTTAAAACTCAAACTAAGCATTCTAAAAACCAAAATTATTTTTTAATTTTTAACATATTATTTGAATTTTTAAGATTATCACTATAAAATTTGTCGAAAAATCAGGACATAAATTCTTTAAATCATGTAAGTGCTAGAGTTTCTTTTGAAAGCGATGTGTTGTATGGTCTGAATATAGTGGAAAGTGTGCAAGAACCATTGTGTAGTGTCAAAAAAGCTAGAGTTCCCACATTTTGGATTAATGCGACTAAATAAGTTAATCCATAAAACTAATATTAAGATAAAAATTTGGTAATATATATTTTCACATGTAAATTAATGAAATTAGTAGATATTATGGTTCATAGGAAGATAAATATCTTATGCATTAAAGGAATTAAATGGGTTGAAAATACTAAAGTGATTGGTAGCTTTTGTTTTAAATTTTGATATTCTGGTAGGAGTCGTATTAGAAATTGTGTAGATGTAATTATAAATAAGAGTTTAAAAGATAATGTTATAATAATAAAATTAGAGATAGAATTATAAAACTAAAGATTATTTTTGATACTAATATTTGTATTATTGTAAATGCTTATGCTGCTCAAGTATGTTCGGATATATGTTCAATAGAAAAAATTTATTATGACGTAGATGAATTATCTTAAAAGATACATCTCGAAGTAAAAATTTTTATTGGAGAAGATTTAAATTTACATATTGGTAAAGTGATAGAAGATTTAGAAGTATTATGGGGTCCAAGGTTGTGAAGTGACTAATGAAGAAAATATAGTCATATTAGATTTTGCTTTCACTTCTGATTTTGTTATTGCTAATGCTTTATTTTAAAAAAAATGATGAGAATATTATCATTTATAAGAATGAATTTAATAAAATATAAATTAATTATTTTAGTATGAGAAAAAGTAATCGTTAAGATTGTAAAAATTGTAAGGTTATTCTAAATAAAAGATTTAAGTTCTTAACATCGATTATTGGTCTTAGATTTTAAGATGAAGGGTTGGATGATGAAAAATACAATAACGTATTTTCATGGAATTAGATGGGGGCACTTAGAAAACACAAATGAATTATTTTTATGAGTAAACTTTAAGATCTTAAGATTTAAGATGTTTATGAAGTAACTAATGATATGTGGGATAAAGTAACGAACACCATTAAGCAAAAAGATGTATTTGGAGATTCAAAAGGAAAAATTCTTATAAATAAAAATTCTTTGTGTTGGATTAATAATTTGAAGAAAAGGATAAAATGTAAGAAGTTTTGTTAAAAAAATTAGTTTAAATGTAAAAGCTTAGAGAATTAGAATAAAGCGGGTGAAAAAAATATGCATTTAGTAATTTTTATTATAGATTAGATACTAAAGCGGGTGAAAGATAAATGTATAAATTAGTCAAATAAAGAGATAAAGATTTAGTCCAACTAAAGTGTATTAAGGATGAAAATAAATAGTGCTATTCTTAGATGAGATCATTCAAGATAGATGGGTGAAATGTTTTGATAAATTTTTAAATGAAGATTTTGAAAATATGATTGACTTTAGTGATTTTAAGATCTTTAATACTAATAAAACTTTTTATTTTTATCGTCAGATTAGTGAAATAGAAGTTGAGGAGGCTTTAAAGAAAATGAATGGCGATAAATTAGTAGGACTTGATGATATCTTAATAGAAGTGTGGAAATGTTTATGAGATTTGAGAATTTTTTGGCTTACTAACTATGAAGCATTGATACCTCCAAACATAAGCTATACTCGTGTTAGACACGTGTCATACACGGACACAGTTCCGATACAGGTCCGTTTCCAACACAGGCTGATACTTGTGTGACTCTACTAAACACGTTGGAGCTATCCGATTAATTCGACACTTCCCAGACACCCCTCGACACCACTGGACATGGTTCGACATCAAACACGGGAACTCAAAATTGAACAACATCAAAGTAGAATCTGAAGTGGCAACACAAAATCTAAGCTGCAACGTTTTGTAGGTTTTACCTTCTTACCATCGCCTCACAATCATTATCAGCAGCCTCTGTCGAAGCAAGTGGTGAGGAAGCCGTTGTCGAGCATCCCTAGTCGAAGGAAAGGAGTCATCGAGGAACCCTGGTTGATGCAAATGAGTCGCCGAGCAGCTCTGATCGAAGCGAGGCATTCTTCGACATGATCCGGAGCTTCGACTCGAGCAAGGGACCTTCTATAACACAATACAGAGCTTTCACACGATCTATGACATGATCTAGAGCTTCGATGTGAGCTAGGGGAAGATCCAGAGTTTTGACTGAAGCTAGGGCACGATCCAAAGCATGATATAGAGTTTCCAGGCTATCTCCCTTCTGATCTAGAGCTTTAACTCGAGCTAGGGGATGATCCAGAGCATTGACATGAGCTTGAGGACGAGTTTAGTAGTTAGACCTTTGTGCTTCGTCCGTTATTTATTTTTCAATGTTTTTTTTTTGAGATGCTAACACAAAATTCTTCTATATTTAGTATCAAGATTAATAAAATTTGGTATTTACATGCATATTACCAAATTCATATGCATTTAGTAGATTAGTGTGTGAGATATGTAAATGCAGATGAATTGCATTGTTATGTATAATGTATGTATATGCCCCATGTGAATTTTAAATATTTATAGTTTCTGCAATTGGATTAATAGGATAATGGTTACTACAAGTGCCTCTAACAATCCCATAGAGGATAAGACAAAACCTTTATTGACGTGTGCCATCAAATTAGAGAAATTAGGATCAATTGGAGGAGGAGGCAATATAGAATTTTAGTATCTTTTTTATCACGAAAAGTTCAAGGGAACATTTTTTAGGGTCAGAGCACACTTGCTTTGACGATCCGGAGTTGGTAGTTGAGCATGTCCTAAAGTAAATTTGACACAATTAAGAAACATAAAAATTGGATGCTGATGCAAAGCACAAAAAGAAGAATGTTGCATTTAAGTATTTTTCATTTCCTTCTTTTAGGTGAAGTGGTTCTCATTAGTAGTGTAATTCTCAATCAAGCTGACATTTATTTAGAGCAGAATGCTATGATTATGATCATAAAAAAAGAAAAATGTTGAGCAATAGTACTATTGAAAATGTATTTAATTTACAAGCTAGAGATCATTTACATTACGAAATTACTCGCATGTTTTATTTTTGTAGCTCATTCATTTCATTTGGCAATAAATCTATATTATTTTAGTGCATTCTCATATGTAGCCAAAAACTCAATCACTGGATATATTCCTCGTGGTTATAATATGTTAAGAACAACCTTACTTCAAAAGGAAAGAACATACCTTGAGAGAATACTTGAGCCTATAAAGGAAATTTGAAATGAGGAAGGAGTTACCATAGTATGTTAAGAACGACCTTTCATTAATTTTATGGGCGACACCGAATTTAGACCGATATTTATAAAAGTTACTGTCTGTGAAGGGGCATATAAAGATAAGTTGTCTAATGTCAATGAAATTAAAAAGGTAATCATTGGTGTATGTTCAAATAAAGTAGTTCAAGTAATCGCTGTTAATGCATCTATGTACAAAGCTGCAGGAGCATTAATTGAGGCCCAATATTCTTATATTTTTTGGACTCCTTGTGTTGTTCATACATTGAACTCTGTATTGAGAAATATATGTGCTTAAGGAAAAAAAAGCAACTTATGAACAATGTAGTTGGATAATCGACATTACGGGAGATGTGAATTTAATAAAAAATTTTATTATGAATTTTTTAAAAAGGCTATCAATGTTCCTTGAGTGTAAAGCTGAAAAATTTTGGCCATTGCGGAGACATATTTTACATCAAGTATAATCATGCTTAGGAGATTCAAAGTAATCAACAAGGACTACAACTAATGGTGATGATTGATAAGTGAAATTTGTTTCGTGAAGATGATATAAGGTAAAATCTATGAAAGAAAAAATCTTGTATTATGTGTGGTGGGATAAAATTAATTATATTATTGATTTTACAAAATTTGTATATTACATGCTGAGATTGATTGGTACAGATAAACCTTGTCTACGATATGTGAGATTCTATGAAAGAAAAGGTGAAATGTATTATATATCGATACAAGGGAAAGAGAGACAATGAATACTCCAATTTTTATAAAGTTGTATATGAGATTTTAGTAGAGTGATAGAAAGAAAATCAACACTCCTCTTCATTGTTTAACTCACTCTCTCTATCCACGGTTTTATTTGATTTGATGTTTTTTTTTAATCCCAACTTATATTAATTTTGTCACTTATAAGTGCATTTTCTTATTAGGTTTTTCAGTCATGGTAGGCTTAAGTGTAGCTCCAAATTGAATTGTTCGACATAAGGATATGGAGTATCAAATGAGAGAAAAAAAAGCTTAAAGAGAAGTTTCTCAAATATTGTAGAAACATTAATTGTTAATATGGAGTTTGCTAATTATTATAGATTTAGTCACGCTTTCGCTGATCATGACTTCATAGCTTCTATAGCTATTATTTTTGGAAAGCCGTGGTGGATGATATATGGAGTAAGTTTTCACAACTACAAAGTTTAGCTTTCATATTTATGGCTCAATCGTGTTCATCGCCCCATTGTGAAAGAAGCTGGAGTACATAGTCTTTTATCAATTCACCTAAGAGGAACAAAATCACTCTACAACGAAGTGAAGATCTGGTATTTGTTCATACCAATCTCTGTCTTCTAACTAGGAGGAGCCCGAAATATTTTCAAGGGAACACAAAATTATGTGATGTTGATGAGATGCCTTAGCTTCATAGGATGATATTGAAATTCTTGACGTTGCTGACCTTTTTTGATGAACCATGCTTAGAAATGGTGTTTTTTGTTGATGAAGGTAAAGATGTCATTGATAAGAGAAATGGAGCTAGTGCGCAATATGACATCACTTTTGAATCATTAACTTTAATCAGTGATAATTATTTCGTTTTATTTTGTTTCATTTTATTATGGATGATATTGGTATTAAGTGATTCGATAATTTTTTGATATTTTGAATGTAATTTTTATATTGCCAAAAGTAATTTTTATCATTATAAAACTTTCTTAATGATTGAATTTGTTCTTTTGTGATGACTTTAATGGAAAATATTAAAAATATATATTTATATTAATAATTTATTGAATATAAAAAAAGGGTCAATGCCGTATCATGTTTTATGTTTTGCTGCTATGTCGTTTCACCGTATCGTGTCATGTCAGTGTCTGTACTTCATAGCTTACTAAACTTCTTAATATTTTTTTAAAAATCAAATAGATGCCTGAGTAGNCCATGTTCAGTTATGGCTGTGATATATTTCAACACTTTTGGGTAGAGTTATTGTGTCAATCTTTTATTATGACGGACTTCATGATTTAGCTTGTTTCTGGTTGGTTATTATTAACAGAATGTTGCATGACATTTTCTGCATTAAGTTATTATTTTTCTAACTTAGCTCACGGGCTTTATATAACTATTCATTATATCTTGAAGCTTTACATGTGCAGGCTCCAAATTATTAGCAATTAAATTTTCTTTGAAGTTTTCTTTTTATTTCTTTAATAGCTTGATGTTAGTTTTGTATAGAGTAGGAACATCTTACTGCCTTTTATAGTTTTTATGGCACTAAACTGTAAGACATGAAACATTTTATTTATGTATCCTAATGATGATGAGAAATGGCAGTAGAAGTGATGAATTTAGTGGAGTTACTCATTTTTGAGAAGGAAATACTTCAGTGTAGAGGTAGAGTTGGGGAGGTGAAAAATAAAGAAATTGAGAAGAAGAGATGGATCATTGCCTCAGGGAAAGAAAGATAAGGGTAAAGAGAGATAAAAGAGGTGTTGTGTAGGTATAGAGAGACAAATTTATAAGAGATGAATCAATGCCTCAAGGATTGGAAGATAAGGTTAAAGGGAGAGAAGAAAGAATTTTATGGCTATGAGAAATAGTTGGGAATTACCCCTTATGTGGAATGCCAAGAAGGCCATATTTTTATTTCATCAACTATCATTCTCAATAATAATATGAGGTCTATTATTTAGAATAGTGGCCATAAATTCGGGGATTATCTAAAGAAAAAAAAATGACTTATAAAGATAAAAAAAATTACGAAAATTTATTGCTAACACGATGGCTTATAGTTAAAGTATACATCTTACACTAATTTAATTCTTTGTGTTCTCCAAAGAACCCCTTCAAAATAAATTAAATTGCAGTTGGAGGTGGAATTAAAGATCCTCAACTTGTCATTATAGCTAGCAAAATCGGTCCATAAAATGAGATGAATAGGGATTTGTCCCAAAGTAGAGGCAATGAATGAAACATTCTTTTGAGGAGGAAGGGATTTAGGAGAAAAGTATCACCATTCTCTCATCAGAGATCCTCAAGAACAATCTCACCTATAAAAGCATATCTCTAAAAACTTTAAGGTCTTCACGAATTGCTATGTTGATATGATTGGATTAAATTATTGGCTGATTGAAACTGAACATTTTCCCTTTTTTTGTTTGGGAACTTTTTTTGGAGTAGGTCCGGTAATTTAGGTTTCAATATATTTGGAATGGGTTGGGTTTTGTTGGATAAATATAGTGTTTGGAGTCTAGTTTGATATAATTTGTCTTGGTGAGACTTGGGAGTGTATTTTTACTTTTATGGCTAGGCGAAATAGTTGGGAATTACCCCTTATGTGGAATGCCAAGAAGGCCATATTTTTATTTCATCAGCAATCATTCTCAATAATAATTATTTAGAATAGTGGCCATAAATTTGGGGATTATCTAAAGAAAAAAATCACTTTATAAAGATAAAAAAAATTATGAAAATTTATTGCTAACACGATGGCTTATAGTTAAAGTAGACATCTTAGACTAATTTAATTCTTTGTGTTCTCCGAAGAACCCCTTTAAAATAAATTAAATTGCAGTTGGAGGTGGAATTTGAAGATCCTCAACTTGTCATTATAGCTAGCAAAATCGGTCCAGAAAATTTGTCCCAAAGTAGAAGCAATGAATGAAACATTCTTTTGAGGAGGAAGGGATTTAGGAGAAAAGTATCACCATTCTCTCATCAGAGATCCTCAAGAACAATCTCACCTCTAAAAGCATATCTCTAAAAACTTTAAGGTCTTCACGAATTGCTATGTTGATATGATTGGATTGAAATATTGGCTGATTGAAACTGAACATTTTCCCTTTTTTTTTGTTTGGGAACTTTTTTTGGAGTTGGTCCGGTAATTTAGGTTTAATATATTTGGAATGGGTTGGGTTTTGTTGGATAAATATAGTGTTTGGAGTCTAGTTTGATATAATTTGTTTTGGTGAGACTTGGGAGTGTATTTTTTCTTTCATGAATGGTGAAGGAGGTGTGTGGTTTTTCATGCCAACCGTTTCGATTAGCCTACTACCAGTCATTTCATTGCATTTTCTAGTGAACTGCCGTTGCATCCTCCTCCTCCTTCGGCCACCAAAACCTTCTCAAGTGAGCTCCCATAAATTGAATTTTTAATTCGAACTCGCGAGCCAGCTGCTACCAATACAAGCTGAGCTCGAGGTTGGCATAGCTCGAGCTCTACTCGACTCATTTACACCTCTAGTTTTAGTTTTTTTTTGTTATATTATCTAGAATTTAAGAGTTAAAAAATTAATTGGAGGTTCAAGAATATTGACCATATGGAATAGGCTGATTGCTTAAATAAATTTTGATGAAGAGAAGTTGCACACTCTTCTTAAATATGCAAATCAAGGCACCTTTACTCTTGCACGGATTACTCGTTGATTCAGGAACTTTGGCTTTGAACTTAATTCCTAATTGATGATGATTGAGGCTATGGAAGCAATACATGGGGGCTTTTGATATCTTTTTTGTTAAAGAATTGGGAGGGGAGGAGATATTAGATTGAAAAAAATTGATGTATCCATTTATTAGTGACAGAGACAATTGTTTAGAGAGAGAAAGAACCACATTGTTAGGAGAAAGGAGGAAGCTGATACCTAAGGATAATGTCATACAAGTATAATCCATTGCTTTATTCAATTATCAACCATGATCAATAACAAATACAGACCTAACATTTTTTAGTGGTTTTCATAAATTCAAGGATAATTTAATTTATTCATAAATAACGAAATGTCAAATATAGATGATGGAATAATTATATGAGGACTTTAAAAATATGGAAAAGTATGAGTAGCAAAATGACTTGTGACCATGAGTCTTGACTATGGATTTTGTAGTTAATGCTTTGCACTGCATTGCCTACTATTTAGTATTGATCAATTGAACTAGTAAACCTTAAAGATATATCATTTACTCAGTAATGTTAATTGTAAAATTCAGTATCTTTATAGAGCTTTCCTAACTTCCGTTTTGGTTATTTAGGTCAAAACAACATGAAAATTTAGGCTCCTTTTTTCATTCAAGAAATCATTGCTCATCTAATATTTAATTTTATTAATTTTGTTTTTTTTGGTTATGGTAATTGATTCTTTAAATCTTAGGTTGGGGATTTGGAGAGTCAGATTGATAACTTTGAAGCTGAGATCGAGGGACTATCTGTTAAGAAGGGAAAGGCTAGGCCTCCTCGGCTGGTGCGGTTTCTAACTCTAATCATGTGCAAATTTCTATTACTAAAAAAAGTTGTTATTATACGTCCTTTTACTGAAATATAAGATATTTGAATTTTTTAATTCTGCTTTTGTTTTAGGCACATTTGGAGACATCCATTGTGAGACATAAGGCTCATATAATGAAGTTGGAGTTAATTTTAAGGTTGCTTGATAATGATGAGCTGAGTCATGAGCAAGTCAATGATGTCCGGGATTTCTTAGAAGACTATGTGGAGCGTAATCAAGTATGCCTGACAACATGTGCTTTGATTTATGAAATATCAAAATTAAAGATTTTCTTTTTCTAATACGAGCTTTCATTTTTTTTATGACTGACAGGAGGAGCCTGACGAGTTTAATGATGTCGACGAACTTTATAGCTCTTTACCATTAGAGAAGGTGGAAGCCCTTGAAGAACTTGTTTCACATGGTCCCTCTAGTCTTGTAAAGGTAGCCTTTTTATTGGTTGACATTCATTCAATATGGTGAAATTTATGTTTCAAATTTACCTAATTCAAATGCTTGAGAAACTTGTCTATGAGATTACTGACTAAAATTGATTTCAATAGCAGTTGCCATTTTGGTGATGTCATTGTATTTTTAGTGATTTTATATTTGCCTTGAGCTTCACGTTTTTACTTTTTACCTTTATTTTCTTGCTTTTCCATTGAAGTGTTATTTGGTCAAAGTTCATGTTTGTTGCATCTTTATATTGCTTTCTATTTTTTTATTTCCCAAAAAAATGTGTTATTCTATTCACATTCAAGAACAATGGTCCAACATATGAAAAATTTAAATTATCCTCATTTTATGGATTTTTGAAAATTTTGTACTATATTCTAACCATTATATCATCTATTAACCCAACTTAAGATAGTTTTATTTCAGGATTGTTTGGAATAACTTTTATTTTTTTAATTATATATTTTTATTATTTGAAGTTATGTTTGATATTTTTGTACATTAAGGGTCCATTTCGGATTACTTTTGTTTTTTTATTTTCTATTTTTTTATTTTGTTTTTGATGAGGGGGCTAGGGGTTGAACTAACTCAACCGATTTAGTAAGGGGGTTGCAGGTCTAACTGGGAGGCTGAACCAACTAACCTTTATTAGGGCTGGTGCTATCGCCCAAGGGGAGAGTTTTCTCTCCTAATTATCTTTTTTTTATAAATATGTTGTTTTTTTTGTTTAGAGTTTAGTTTTCCCTAATTTCAGAACTCTTGCCATCGGAATTTCTCCCTTGTTAGGGTTGTATCCGAGGATAGATGGTGCTCCGACTGTATCCGACTCTAAGGTGGTGACTATCTCCACATAATTCCTCACCTATTCCCCTCCCCGACTCGTTGCCATCTTCCCTGCATCATCCTTTTCTGTTCCTGCTGTCGACGCCCTTCTTGCACTTCTACCTTGCCTCCGACCTCTCCCGAACCCCAAAGTACTACCGCCAAACCTTCCTGCACTCCATTCTGTTGCCGCTAGCCCATCACGTACACACCCATCTACCGCCGTCAACTCTTCCCGCATCCTCAAGTTGTTGTCACCACCACTTCTAATAACCCTAACTGCTACCGCAACTCCTTCAACGACCTTCCTGTAGCAGTTTAACCGGGTTAACGATTTTTTGTCCTCGCCTTAGGGGCTGAACTGGTTGAACTGATTTGGTAAGGGGGTTGCGGGTCTAATAGGGATGCTGAATCAACCGACCTTACTTAGGGTTGGAGCTGCCGCTCAAGGGGAGAGGTTTCCCTCCTAGTTATCTTTTATTATAATTATGTTGTTTTTCTGTTTAGAGTTTAGTTTTATCCGATTTTAGAACTCTTGTAGTAGGCATTTCTCCCATGTTAGGGTTGTTTCTTAGGACATGTGGTGCACTGGCTATTTAATGCTCTAAGTGGCGACTCTCTACATAATCCATCACCTATTCCCCTCCCCGACTAGCTGCAATCGTCCCTACACCCATCCTTTCCTATTCTTGCTGTCGATCGCTCTTCTTGCACCTCCGCCTTCTGCCGCCATTGGTTCTTTCCGCACCCTCTGCGGCTGCCACCCCTTCCAACAACCCTAACTGCTACTGCAACTTCCTAAACCACCTTCCACCAATTGTTCAACTAGGTTCACCACTTTTCGTCCTCGCCCTAGGGGCTCGTTTGTGCTTTGTGCTGCTTTATTCTTGTTTTAAGAACCTTTGTTGCCATCTATCCTGGGGTTTCATAGCTCCCCCCTCCCCCCCTC